>WEKY01023133.1:0-45825 GCA_013390045.1 Picathartes gymnocephalus
CAACAATAATAATAATAATAATCACATTAATAATAATAAATATGTTATATTGCAGACTTATTCAGAGATAAGACACCTGGTGATGAAAAAAAGGGCAGGAAAATATTCTGGTGTGCTTTTAAATACCAAGGCCTAAGATAATCAGAGTTTTTCCCAGGGCAAAAACTTTCTGCTTCAGTTGTAATGTGTTTTCTTCTCAATGCAAATAAAAAAACCCAGAGCTCCTGCTGACATCAAGAGATTCTTCAAAACAAATACTAATATGATGTTCCTCACCTCGCACAGACAGGCTTTAATTTCGAACACAGTTTGTGAGTATTCCCAGTTTCACTCCCTTAAACTCCAGAAGAAATTAATCCAAGCTACAGCCTGGAAAGACAAACGCCCACTGTAAATTAAGGCTTTAAAATACTCTCTGAGTACTCAAAAAGAAACAGAGGATTTGTGTTATTGTCATGATATGACTCAAAACATAGCTGAAGAATCCAATCTAATATGTCACCCTGCCTCGCAATGCTGAAGTCCATTAAACCAAATTAATTAACCAAGAGGAATTAATTAATTCCTTCTGATACTACCAAGTTTGGAGTTGTTTTTAAACCCTCAAATTGAAAGCTGAAAGAAATTATTTCCTTTAAACAAACATGCAATTAAAAAAATATGCATGCAGAAAATAACGGTTTTTTCCTTATCGATCTTGGACTTCCTCCTCATCTTGTAATTTTTCCTATTATTATCTTTTTCTCTCTCTACCATTCTAGATGTTGGGGTAAAATATAAACATTATTTTATTGCCTTGGCCCAAAGTAAGCCAAGGCAATAAAATTTTTAGAACTGAATCTAAGTATGGAAGCAGATTTAGAAGCAGTGAACTAAGTAGCCCTTTTCTTCTCCATTAACACTGACTGATATAAGACTACCTTTACAGCATTTTGCTTCTGTTACTTCTTGTCTTAGCTCTGCAATCATGAAAAACAGCATCTTTCCATATATTTGTATATTTGAGATAATTTCTTCACTCGGGTGTCTTTTCTTCAGGCCAAGGGCCTAAACTAACAATTTTTTTCTACCAACATTTTATTACAGGTCATGTTTATTAGAGTAATGATCATTCACTCAATCTCCCTTAAACTCTTCAATTGCTTCACATTTTTTCTACAGTGTAGTGTAGAAGCTCTGCATTGCAGTTCATATGAAGCCTTGTTAATGCTCAGATAACTTTCTGTATTTTATGAGTGATACTTCTGCTTATATGTTTGCTTTTCCCATGACATCGTGAATATATGACTCGTTCAATTTTTGTAACTCTTCATCTCTCTGAAAAACTATTACTTATTCTTCACCTTGTCTTTGTGGTCTTGATTTTTCCTTTCTCATTCTGGCATCTCATTCTTTCTCTTTTCATGTTATGTCATTAAGGATTTTTCACAACCATGTCACCAACATACCAGAATTAGTTTGAATTCTTATCTTCTCTGGTATCTTTGCAAGTGCTTCCACAGTTTTAATAAACATAGATTCTATTGCACTAGAAAAGTTATTCACAAAAATGTTAAAAGATTTGGGTGATATGCCTGCAGAATTACAGGCAAAATAATATTCTTTTTGAAGATGGATCACTGAATCACCATTTTTTCTCTCTGTTGATATCCAGAGGATATCAGTTTCATCATATAACCCTCCCTCTCTCCCTTCATTTTCTTTTGCTCTCTCACAAAGTCCTTGTGCATCCCTTTCTCTCTTTCATGTTTTGTTGTTTCGGTTTTTTTTTTCACAACTGAGGACAGAGGACAGGAACAAGGAAATGCCCTGTGAGGTTTGACTGTTCAGTGTTTCTCACTGCCTGACTGCAAGTCTGCTGGACCCCATTTCTCTTGCTTCTTTGCTTTGCTGCTAAGCTGATATAAAGTGCACAAAGCAGAATCTCATTTTTCCTTGGGCCTGGTAAAAGGCATTTTCTTATTAAAGAACATAAATAGTTTTCTAGTATTGTCCCACCAATGATGAACCCAGTCATTTCCTTCTTCCTGGATGTACAAAAATATTTATCCAGCCATGCCAGACTCCCCTTGTCTCATTATTCAGAGATTATAGGGACATGCTACTTGAAGGGGGGAACAAACCAAAAATCTAGTCCAGATATATTAGTAAAATTGAGCAGAACAGAGAGCTGAAATCTAGAGTATTAAAAGGCACCTAATGCAGTAAAATCCCTTTTTCATTGTTGTGTGCCATTCACTGTGGTTTTATTGTGACTAATATATTTGTATATTATATGCTTGCATATCCTAGCTAACATTTCCAGACCATATTCAGACCACTTACTGCAGCACCTAATGCAGACTCAGTCTACATTATTACATCTGTTGCCAAAAAACAACAAGCAATATAAACTCAAATGATAATCTTCTCATCACAGATGAGATGCACATCATCTAACTTGTATAGTCTTCAGGGTTAGCATCCATATCTAAGGTTTTCTAGACTCCCTTCGGAGACAGTGCACAGAAATAGGAATTTCTCAGAGTGTTTTGTTACAGCCTAAATTACATGTTTCAAAAGGACTAGATGAATCATGGCTTGGAAACACCTCTTGCTTTCCCTTAGTCATAAAATGAATCAGGTTTGGTATATCCACCAATATTGAACATATCCTTACCTGGAAAAAAAATCAGCAGAAAGCTTGGAGCTGACATATCTAAGGCAATCCAAAATCAGAAACAAAAGTTGTGTACAGGTTATTGTCATAGAACAAAAAAAATCTTTTAGGTTGGAAAAGGCCTTTAAGATCTCTGAGTCCAATCATCAACCTACCACTGCCAAGTCCACCACTAAATCACATCTCTAGATGCCTCATCCACCCTTGTTTTGAACACCTTTAGAGACAGGGGCTCCACCACTTCCCTGGACAGCCTTTTCTGTGAAGAAATTATTCCTGATATACAAACTAAACCTCCCCTGCTATGACTTGGGGCCATTTCCTCTTTCCCTATTTTGCATCACTTGGCAGAAGAGACTGATGCCCCCCTGGCTACAATCTCCTTTCAGAGAGTTGTAGAGAGATAAGGTCTCCCCGGAGCCTCCTTTACTCCGAGCTAAACACCCCCATCTCCCTTAGCCACTCCTCACAGGCCTTGTGCTCCACACCCCTCCTCAGCCTCATTGCCCTTCTTTGGACCTGCTCCAACACCTGAGTGTCCTCCTTGTAGTGAGGGGCCCAGAACTGAAGTCAAGGTCTGAGTCACATCTTGTCCTCCTTTTCTTTGCTGACCTGCTGGGAATAAACAGCCCCTGGAAGAGTCACCATTCCCTGGAGGCTGTATAGAGTGCTCAGGCCCCTTCTCTGGTGCTAAATGTCAGCAGAGGGGTGAGACCCAGCTGGACAAGTCAGGTAACTCTGACTTTCAAAACTGGGTCACAGAGGACAAAACATTAATTATAGGTTCACATGACTGACTTTACTGTAAGAAGCAGCCTTCTGAGTTGCTCACTTACATTGGAGCAATGTTTTACCAGGAAAGTGAAGACATTTATCAGGCAAGGAATTTTGAGAATAAATCACTTGAAAATAACATAAAGCATGTCTTTGAAGGCATAATACAGCATCCCTGAAAATTCAGGGGAGTGGATGTGACTTACACAGATTTCAGCAGGATTTAATACATCACTGTGCATGGGGAGGTGGTGAATGAGATCAGTAAGGGCAGAGAAAAGAACCAGGGGCTTGGTATGTAGAAGTACAAAGATGTAACATTTAAGCATTGCAAGTACATCATTACTGGTAAACACAGTATGAGAATCTAAAGAAAGGAAGGGATTGTTGTCATTTATCCATGCTTTTCTTGGACTTGATTGGCACAATAAATGGTAGCTCTAAAAAAAAAGAGATTTGGTCAGGACACACAGGGTCAGACACTCAGATTGGAACAGTCAAACCTTAAGTGTACTAGTTGAAACAATTAAAATATCAGAAAATTGCAATTAGTAGTCTCTAGCTGGGGAATAACAAACTGATGAGGAGACAGATTTCCAAGATTTCACAAAGCTGAAAAACAAACCCTCAATTAAGCAAAAACCCCTCAATTTCTTTTAAAGGAATTGCTGGGGCTCTGAATGAGCAATACAATAACTACATCCATGTATATTACTCAATATTTTTGTGTTACATATATACAGAACCATTAACAGCATCTAACACAGAGCCAGGCCTCAGTAAGTAACATCCCCTGATGGATGAATGGATAAAGGATGAACAGCCTTATGATCTGAAATGAGGAGAGGCCACAAAAATCTCAGGAGAATAAATATGCTGAATATAGGGAAGAAAACTGCTAGGTGATTTCACTACCACGCCAGATAGCTTAAGGGAAAGTGCAGCTCTTTGGAGTGACCCATCTGGTTTGCCTCTTAGCATCCTCTTAAACACTGGTCCTGCCTTCCATGGATCAGCTCCAAAACTAGAACAGGAAGGAAAATCTGCTGGTTTTAAACAGGAAAAAACAGTAAGATGGTCTTTCACTTCCAAGGACAACCTGGACGCAGGCAGCAAGCACTCAGCTTGCTTCGCCAAGTGAACAACACATTAGAGCCCAGAAGAGGTGTAAAAGAAACTCCTTTCATTTTGGGACATTTTGTTGAGCAAACCTCACAGATAATGAGGATTTTTTGCCATAATCTTCCCCTCAAGCTTTTCAGTTATTTGGGATCTTGTCATTTATTTCTTTTACCTTCAGATACTTCTGCAGAGACAGGAATTACAGGAATTTCCACATTTGGTAGAGAATTATCTAGACAGAAGAGTGTTAAAATGATGAAAAATATTCATCATAGGAGGAGGAATAATAAAAGACATCTCAAAAGGCAAATTATGATTCAAGCTTTTTGGCAAGACAGTTTTTACTGGTACACTTAGATAAGCAATGGCATATCTATATATTAAAACTATAGCAGGTTCCTCTGCATAAAGGAATAATAAAATACCTGCCCAGACATCAACAAAGCAACCTTTTTCTAGTGAAAACATCCACCGGCACTAGTCTGGAGAATGAATACTAAGATTCATCATTGGTATTGCTGGTTTGGAACCCTCCTTTCTGTCAAAACTCTTCCAGTGACAGTTCATCAGCATTGGTCTCCATCTTCTTCTTCATTGTCTCCCAAGGATATATTCCCTTTCTGGTGAAATGCACACAGACCTTTGAAGTCTACTGGCAAATCATCATCTGCACTATAATAGAAGGAGTTTTCCAAGGGGATACCATTTGTTTCCGGAGTCTGCAGCCCCATCCCATGGCATATGGACCCACTTTAATACAAGTTCCTTCCAGAAACTTCAGTGGAATTGTAGATTATATATTCAAACTGAGGAAATTTAGGGAAAGGTGCCCTCACCTTTGAAAAAAGGTGCCTCATAAATAGCATTCAGACATTAGAAAACCCAGGGACTCCAGAGGACTTCATAAATCATAAAAGGAAGAAACATTAATACATTGTTTGGAGAAATCTGGTGCCAAAAAAAAAGAGCAGATAATAAAAGCAAGCATGAAAAAGAAATAACAGTTGTTTTGAAGAGTTGCTACAGTGTTATGCGTTGGGAAGTTGTAAAACCTCCTCAGTCATTCTTGTTGCTTTATTTTCCTACGTTGTTACTAATATCCAAGCTACTATAGTGATTTAATTTTACTTTATTGCTCTGCTTTCCCAGCCCTTCTAATGAGATAAACATTTCTGACAGTGTTGAAAATTGAGGTGAAAACAATTTTCAAGACAGACCAGACACAGAATATGAACTACACAAGTTATAAACAAAAAGGAGGAGGGGAAAAAAGAAGTATAGTTTGCATTCCTTGGAGTCAGACCAGGGAAGAAGGACTCCAGTTCTCACGGCTGAGAAGAATTTGAGTTGGCTCAGTGCATGACTATCCATAAATTTGGCTCCAAAACAAAACTGGCTTTCTGATTACATTAAACAAGAGAATGGATGCCTTTGTGGTTCACCTCCTTGAACTGTGCTAAGGAGGATGACCAGTCTGAATCTCCTGGTTGACCTTTTACAGGGCACACAGAAAAGGCCTGCTTTGTGCGGGGAGGGTGTGTCATGAAAAGCTAGTTTATTTAGTAGAGCTATGTCCAGCAGCAAGACAACCATAGAAGTGCAGAGCTCTGCCAGAGCTGCTTTCCTTTTCAGAACTCCACACAATATTGACACACCTACCCTGCTTCCTGACACCCTGAAGGACAGAGACAGACAGATCATCTTATTCAGAGGTAGCTTGGTTTACTTTATTACACTCTTACACTGAACAGAATAGTCATGATCTCTCTCTATTCCTCCTTTGCCTGTTTCTAAAAGGAGAATTTCTTTCCCACTCCTTTTCCTTCCCCTTTGCATATTCTTCTGAAACAGTTTATGACAATATCACGTGCTAAAATACTTCAACCACTATTATTCTTTACCCTGTTACCTTGTACAAAATCATATGATTATCTCCTCCTTCTTACTTTCAGACACCAAGCCATCCCTGACCCCCTTTTTTGCCATAGGTTTGGTCAGCATAACGTTTGCTGATAACACCACATCCTTCCAAGAGCATTTTGGGAAAGGAGCAACAAGCAGGTTATTCTTGGTAGAGCACATTTTGTCACACCACAGAAGAAGAGGTTACCCCGCAAGGAGAAATATTTCATGATTTCCAGGGGACACCAATCTGTTTAGGAGCTGTAACTGCAGGTGCAGGGAGAGCTCATGGCATCGTCCACAGCAGGGTAGCAGAGAGAGCCTGTGGTGAATGACTCTGCAGTGAGAAACTTTGATGACTGGGGCTCAAGCTGAGAAAAGAAGTTGTGCTGAAATCATGGAATAAAGTAGGAAACAATATATCTTCCTACTCAATTGCTCTCTCTGGATAGTTTCTAAGTATTCTGAGCACCAGATCAGAATCTCTTTTCCTTGCAAGTGAGTCCCTATTGCTTTACGTTAGCAGAGAATTTAGCCCTCTCTTTCACACAGGGATGGGTGATATTAAATCTAACACCTAATATCACTCTTGGTTGCACATTGATAAATCTGAAGTTACTCTACTCTTTTAAACTTAGAGTACTGAGTGCAAATCCAACAGGTTTGTCCCACTTTTAAAGGGAGATTACAGACAATAAGCTGTGCTTTTGTGCATTAAGTACAGAAGTAACATACAGCAAAATGAGTAACTTTGGACATAAATTATACAAATTATACAAATCTAAGAAACTAAAATCATCAGAGGCAAAGAGAGAAGAGTTAAGACACTCTGCCTGGAATTGCAATCTATTTTCTTTTCCCAGTAGAAGCTGCCCTAGACCTGATATGCCAGCTGCTGTCTGATATATGTCTCCTGCCTCCCCATATGCTTCATGTATATGCTTACATATCACTTTGATGTCAGCCAGCAGCTTGAAAATGTCACAATGATAGCTTGCTTGGTGACACCCTGCACCCTCTGTGCTCATGACTGAATGTCTAGGTCCCAAATCTACTTATATGCACAAAAAAACAGAACAAAGGGGGTGGTTTGCAGCGAGATTCTTGAGCAGTGCTACAACAGTGAGCTCTGGACTGAGCCAATACAGATGGTTTTGCCTGCCTGTGGTCTCTAGGAACAGAAGAGACAGAACAGATCATGTTGTTGGATACTCTGCCCTTTACAGGCCATAGATTTTCACTGGCTGATTCACAGATTATTATCTTCAAGGCCACTTAGGCCACAGAATGATATTGAACTAATATCATATGTTTGACTCATAAATCTTTCAGGAAGGTGTCTATAAGATTTCAACAAATAGCAAAATTCACCCTTTTTCTCAGTACTTGCTTCCAAAAGATGATTGCAAAAAAATTGTCTCTTTTTTACCAGGTGCATTGTTACAGAGTAATTGCACAACTGTTAACACTCATTAAAACTTACTCCACTATATTGAAAACCTCTTTTAGTACCCGCTTTTTGCTTCCCATAGAGATCCTTGTGAGTAATAAGTATATTGCTTCCTTCTGATAAGCTAAACAGAGGCATTTCTGCAGCAAGGCCTTGGCCTTCTATGAATCATGAACCCAATATACTTTAAGATCTGTATTTTATGCTTTAAAGATGGAAAAGAGAAAGGTCTTCCATGCTGTTGCTTCTTGTTCTCCAAATGTAGACAAGACCATAGAAGATAGCTCAAGGCATCAGTTTCCAGAGTAGGTGAGGTCAGCCATGGATTGTTCATCACAGACTTTTTACAAAGAACCACAGCTGATGAGATATTTTTGTAGAAGTGAAAAGACACATTCAGTTTCAAGGAGTCAAATGGCCTATCCAGGAATTTCAACCAGTATATGAAAGGGAAATAAATCTCTGTACAGTCAATAGAGGAATTAAACTACATGTTATTAAATGACACCAAAAGGCAAGTTAGCAAGCCTAAGAGATGTATTCCTGTTCTTTCCTTCAACAGGTAACCTCTGTTTCTCCATGGGGTGATCAGACCCTCTCACACTCAGGGGGTTCCCACATGGACCTCCCAGCCTGGATACAGTGGGGCTCATGGAAACTCCAAATATGAATCCAAGGAAATCCTGTATAGCAAACATTCGGCCTTCACAATGATTAATTCACTATTCAAAACAGATGTCTGATAGTGGGAAAATCAAAGAATGAGCTCTAACCACAGCACTATGCCATGACCCCAGTGGAAGGTTAACTTGTCAGCAGAGAGTTATCAATATCGATCTCTGGCAAAGACATCAGTTAAGAGTAAAGTGGACATGAACTTAATTCTCATTGTGCTTGTGTATATTTACAAGGAGACAGACCATGTTGATACAATATTTATTCTGACAAAATTTTTTTACTTTATATATGTCAAACTATTGTGACTTCTCTGTGGAGAAAAGCTCTTTATAGCTCGATATTGTAGGTGTATTTCTCTTTATAGATAATATCTGCAGTGCAAGATATTTTTAAATCTCTTTTTCCCCAGTGATCAAAAAACTCAGCATTTCCAACCTTTCCTGGTAGTATATTTTAGATGATGTTCTGTTCCTCTAAGGAATCCAAATAATAGGTCTCTGCCAGAAAATGGCAATTTTGCAATATCAGCTCACTGGCAGAGTGCAGAGAATTGTTAGAAACACATAATCACAGAATCACAGAATAGTTGAGTTTGGAAGGGATCTCTGGAGATCACCCAGTTCAAGCTCCCTGCCAAGGCAGGGTCACCTAGAGCAGATTACACAGGACCTCATCCAGGTGGGTTTTGAATGTCTCCAGAGAGGGGGGCTTCACAACCTCCCCGGGCAGCCTGTCCTGGTGCTTTCCCATCTTCAATGTAAGGAAGTTCTTCCTCAGGTTGAGGTGGAACTGCTTGTGTTTTAGTTCGTGGCCATTGCTCCTCATCCTGTCACCACTGAAAAGAGTCTGGCACCATCCTCTTGACACCCATGTTTGAGATATGTATATGCATTGATGAGATCCCTCTCAGTCTTCTCCAGACTGAACAGGCCCAGCTCCGGCAGCCTCTCCTCTGACCCCACACTGGAGCAGGGAAAGGGTGTGAGGAGCCCTCCCCCTGAGGAGGAAGGAGCAGCACTGACAGCATGTGATGGACTGACACCATTCCCTGTCCCTCAGTGCCACCGGTGGGGAAGAGGCAGCAAAAATCACAAGTGCAGTTGTGCCCTAGGAAGGGTGGTGTGGGTAGACAAGGTTTTAAGATTTGGGGGGGTGGGGGGCGGTTTATTATCCTACTCTGATTTGATT
Source organism: Picathartes gymnocephalus (assembly GCA_013390045.1). Lineage (NCBI taxonomy): Eukaryota > Metazoa > Chordata > Aves > Passeriformes > Picathartidae > Picathartes > Picathartes gymnocephalus. Next base: position 9,774 of record WEKY01023133.1, read on the forward strand.
GGCAAGAATTTTTTTCCTAAATGAGGTCTGTTTTGCCCTTGACAGTAACTGATGAGTGATCCCTCCCTGCCCTTATCTGACCCACAAATGTTTCATTATGTTTTCTCTCCCCTGACCAGCTGAGGAGGGGAGGGCTGGATCAGATTTGCTGGGCACCTGGAGTCCATCCAGGGCTAACCCACAGCAGCATGACATTTCAGAGGATATCTGAGAATTAGTATTTGAAGTTAAAAAAAGCAGAAGATTGTGGCAGGTGAAAATTCAAATGGTGGAATATTGATAGAGAGTGTTAATTAGCACAGAGTGTTTATTCATGCTACACAGTGCATGTAATCAGTTACACTCACTAAATGAGGATTTGATTGCCCACTATTCCAGCATACCGGCACTTCCACATCGTAAAGACAGGGACTCTGTCCATTTGTATTTGCTAAGTACAAACAGAATGGCCTCTGGGAGGAGCACGAAACAGTACCAGAATAGAAATAGCAAATTTAAATATTCATAGAAATGCTGCAACATCCCTTATGTCTGGACCTCAGCAAAGAAGTGTCTTGGTTTTTTCTTAGGGGGGTGAGAAAATTTTTGAATGTGATGTAGTCCATTGCACCTAATTTTAGCCACAGAATGAATCACCTTCTGGAAACTTCTATCTCCTCCTTTGACTCCAGAGGGTGTGCAGAAGACTAGGATAGATTATGTGACTAATATCTAAAACACAAAATTTAAATAAAATGGCACAAACCCCTTATCTTTAGAAAGTTTCTTCAATAGACTGCCTCATCATAGAGTCTAATTAGGAATTTTAATTTGGGTGATGTTTTAGAGGAAGAGTCCATATATGAATATTTATAGGAAGCCTTCAGTAATCAGAAAAATCTTTCAGCATGCTTTCAACTTGTAAAAAGACCTAATCATGCACTTAAAATTAAGAGGAATATCTGTGTTTTCTTAAATCTTGGTAGCCATAAGGGCATTCTTCAGTGCTTCCCCAATAAAAGTTTGAGCTCCCAGAGACGAACCAGCAGCATATCACTGTGCTACACAGTATTACTCCAGATCTTATTTCAATGTTTGGAAAAAAAACTGACAAGATCCAGGGATCCCAAAGATTTCTGAACTAAGTTTTTTCTCAAAACTTCCTGATATAAACCAATTCCACTCCTGAACTCTCCTTGTAACATTTTTTCAGCCTGACTTCACAAGGCAGAATTCATATTTATCTACCTCATAGAGAAAAGATATGTTTAGATTATTCAGATATTTTCCCCGTAGTTATGTTTATTGTTCTGAATTACAACTTCCTGGGCAGTTCTTTGATTTAATAAGGAAGAAAACTATTTCCAAATAAAGCATTGCATATTTCATAGGGAAGTATATATATTTATCTCAGTTGAGTTTGCTTGTAGCTCACCAAGAAAGGAATAATCTCTATGCACTCTCTTTCCGCATCTCACCTTTCCCTTGCAGTTTAATGCCCACCAGGTCTAACAGGAAAACAAGGACAATAAAAAGTAGATCTGCATGAGTGTTGCAGAATTGACAGCAGAAGTCTTCAGCCACATTCATACATGGCATTTAAATAAGGTTCGAGGAAGTCCATGGCATTGTACCCAGAGGGAAACATTTGGATTCCGCATTAAACGAAAACAAAACTCATTGTGCAATTTCGTCAGCAAAAGCATTCATTGTGTGTCCCAGTGCCCGAGTCACTGTGAGCATGAGCTGCTGCAGCTGGGCTTGTCGCCATCCCAGCATGTGCAGTTTGAGATTTTTTAGCGTTGTTTTGTTTCTTGCAGCTCTATATTCGCCTCCTGAACATCAAAAATCTTGAAGTAGTGCCAATCAGATACAGTTGAATTGCCTTTACTGCAGTAAGAAAAATTATCAGCATGCAATTTAGTATTAGAATAGACCATTCTAAACTTTTACTCCCATCACAGCAGACAGCTATATCCATTTTTGTATAAAAACTCAGCACAAATAAAAGGAACAGCAGATTAGCTGGCTTTAAAACCATATCCTATTTTCAGCTGGACTCACTGGAGAGTGGCCCTCAAGGATAGCCATGTCCAGAGCATTTAGTTGCATTTGGGGAACTCTTTCTCTCCCATACCCTGTATAAAACAAATAAAACAAACTTATTATCAGTGGCTTAGGAACCTCGCTTCAGTGAGATTAATATTTTATTATTTGAGAAAACTACAACCACTCATTTAGCAGGGGTAAGCAGAAAACAAAAAATTATTTCTACTGTAGCTCTAAGTTTACCCCAGGGCTCCCTGGTTTCTATACCAATGGTGTTCTAGGAATTGTTTAAAATAAGATTTAAAACAAAATAAAACAAACAAAAACCAGACACCACCAAAAAAAAAAAAGCCAAACCAACACTACCAACATTAAAATATTAATGCTCTATATGCAGGATGTGGTAACCACTTGTTACTTTGGGAATTATCTCCAGAAGCCTAAGGATTTGCAAGTGCTACAGTCAGAGAGGAGAATACACCCTGAGGGAGCTTGGGAGGACCAAGGTGTGTTCTAATCTCTTGTAAGCCCTTTCTTCCCCCACCCCCCTGCCAGTGCCAAGTTATTTGTGGGATTCTAATGAGCTCCATCAGGATTGCTGAGTGCATTTTCTAGTTATTTAACTAATCACTTAACAAAGGATGCAACATAAGTCAGTAAAAACTAATATCCTCAAAATAGTTCAAACAAGTTGCAGAATGAAAGAAAAAATTATTGAAGTTTAAGGTTGTTTTAAAATAAAAGCAACTCTAGTCACATTACTTATGAGAAAAATGAAGTTCAAGCCTCCCTTGGGCTAATAATTTTGAGGAGTTATTTTTAAAGCAGCGATAGGAGCAGTGCTAAGCAACAAGGTCTTGGGGTCATTACACACATCCTTATGGAGCCCTAGTTTCATTCAATGAACTGTGACTTTACCACATGCCAGGTTTGTGCTCAGATAGTGGGTTGAAATACTAAACTGCACTGAAGTATCACTGAAGAGAAGAGAAGCACAAGATTTTTGCTCTTGCACTTATAGAAGAAAGTAATCTTAAACCGATGCCTTTTTCTCTGGAGAGAATATTACATGCTACCTAAAGAGAAAATACCTCAGTGTTATTATATTTTAGGAAATATCACCAGCCAATCTGGTGTTTGTCTAAGTGTTGCTGCAAGGTGGGAAGCAGACTCAGGAATGGATTTCAAGCACACACACTTATCCAACACCTTTGTTGGATGCAGCCCAGTTACTTCTTTGGCCAAAGCATTTACACTGTGAATAAAAAGATCTCTGCTTTGGATGTATCATCTCTGTGCCTAACGCATCCAGGCTAGGAAAGGGCAGAAAAGAGGCTGAAGGTTTTCAGCTGAACTGAAGGTCTAACTACACCAGATCCTCCAGGAATTATGACATCCAGTGTTTGATTCTGCTTTGTGTGAGCAAGTCTTCCCTTTTGTTTTAAACTGCAGAATGATTCATTTTATTTCTCATTCTGTTCTTTTGTTATGAGATATCCATGTGCCAAAGCCTGCTCTGATTTCTTGAACTCAGCAAGAGCTGATAGTATGATTCATCCTCTCCACATCTACCCAGATGACATTGCCACTGTTCCAAATATGCACTATCAAACTGCATGTCAACATTCTGTTGACTGGTCTAGGGTGTGAGCAGATGTGCTTTCCAGTGGTGTTGGAATTAGACTGGAGAGGAGGGAGAGGCTCTAAGACATTCTGTCTGATCTTTGGACACGATGACACTATAGAATTACAGAGACTCTGCACCACTGTCCACTGAACTATTGACCTTACACATCTTCCCTCCATGGTGCCATTAAATGAACCACACTTCATGGAAAGCCAATCACCAGGCTACCAGGAAAATGTAGAGACTCCTTATATTTCCACTTCACAGAGAGATGGCACATTTTGAGAAGTATTTGCATTGTAGTGACACTGGAGGTTCCCCTGAGTACAGACACAAATGAAAAAGAGTTTGGTCCAAATTAACAGATTAAGTAGGAACCCTAAATACAAACAGGCACGCTACATCCTTTAACTGCAAATAATTGTGCAATAAGGTAAAGCAGGGGATATATGTGTTCCAGGGATAGGAATATATTCTAAAGATCCAAACAGAAGTCAGAGGAGTGGTAAAAATAAAGACAAATACCTGGGATACCAAGTAGGAAGGAGAGGTGATCTCTTATCTCTTTTGGCCTTGTATGAGGGTCAAGAACTTGTTCAGTGTTATGAATGCAGACAGAAAATTCCTTCTCTGTGTTCCAAGGATTTCACAATCTTGTTGCACTTAAAAGTCACAGGCTGCATAGGCACCACATAAAACATGAGTTATACCAGCATCACAGTCCATCCTGAGTAATAAGTCTATATTGATCGCTTCTGCATCACAAAGGCTTCATTCTCCATGACTTTACACCAGACCTGAGATGGTCCACATAGCCTATGGACAGTATCCCTTGCCCTTTCAGCACAAAAATAAATGGGAAACAGAAAAGAAACAAGTCAGGGGGGAGAACACACGGCACAAGGTAACAAATAAATAAACTGTAATTCCTTACAGAGATGAAGAGAAAGGTAATCAGCAGACAACAGTATTTCACGGGAAGTCGAGAGCCTAATGCTTTCCTATGAAGAATCCCTCCTTCAGGATTTAGCCTAGCAGTTACATCTCTGCTTGTGCTTGACCTGCCCAGTCTTCAAAGTTGGGGATTGCACCCAACCTCACACAGCTCAGCAGCTTGGCATGTTCAAGACAGCTTGAAGTGTGTAGCCAGCAAAGGAGAGGAGAAAGCCAACACCACCTCTCCCACCAGCTGGCCAGGTGACCATGGCACACAGCCCAGTGGGACAGGAGCTGCTGGCTCACCTGAACGTGCCTACCAGCACTGTCATGAGACCCATCTTGAACTCACAGCCAGGCACAACTGCTGCTTCATCCTCTCCTCAAATGTCCAGGTGAAGGATCCAAACACCTTCTCTGAAGCTTGCAGGCTGTACAGGGTGGGTAGTGAAGGACACTATTGATAGCTTTCCACTCAGCCTCTTTCAATCTTGCCACTGCCTTTACAGGATGAGATTAGATTTTGCATTATGTTTTGCCATGAAAATCCATCAGAGAAAGGGATTTCTAATGTGATGTCCTGTTGTTATAAAGCATAACTTCCTCAAGAGATCCTCTTTCTTTTGTTTTATTTATTTATTTTCCTTTGAGTGCAGCCTAAACCCTCCCTTCCTGTTGGGAACAGCTGCAGTATGCAGCATCAGCTTGCCAAGCCTGAACGACTGTGAAATATCATTTATCTTGGAGCAAGACAGCATCAAAGAGAACAACCACATGGGCCTGACCATGCATTCATTACATAGCTGTGCTTAGGGGGAGTAGGATAAATTGCAGTATCAGAGGCAAAAGAGGTCCCACTTCTGAGCTAACACTCTTGGAACTGAAAGCACTGTCACATCTGAAAGCACTACTGAGAAATAAAAGGAATTTTCATTTCCTTACTCAGAAAAACACTCTTGCAAAGGTTGGCGATGCAAAAGTATTCACCAGGGCAGGAAGGCAGTACTTCTTCTGTAGGTTAATGGGAACACCATGGCCTCGAGATCAAGCAATTGGCTGATGAAAACCACACAGCTGACACACACACTTCTTACCATACCTGTGTTATCACACAGATCTGGTGAATCCTGTATGAATGCCACAATCCTTAGATAAAAATTGCTTTCAGATACCCTTCTGTTATCTTCTCCCTTTAAGCCTTTTGGGGAGCTTTTGTTTTTTGTCAGAAGCAACTGCTATCTAAAGATTAGGAAAGAGTTCAGTCAAATTGAAAACTAATGATTAAACACACATTTTCCCCACCAGCACTCCACTCCCATCCTTTGCTCTGAGTTCCTTTGGTGCCTCCTGTCCCCCATGATCAGTTGGTTGACAGCACTGGGATGCTTTTTGTTCAGTGCCCAGTCTCAGGCTCCCCTGGAAGCAAGCTGGGCTGCATGTTGCTTCCCTCGTCAACATCACATGTTTCCCATTCATGATGAGTGGAAAACGTCAGGCAGGTCTCTAATGGCCTGTTTGAGGGCAAACAACAGCCTTGGGAAAAGGCTCTCTGATTTCTGGGAATCCCAGTCTATTCAATAAGCAAAGAAAGAAGTCCCAAGAAAGTGAAGATAACAACATGTTAAAGGTGACTTTCCCATTTGGGTTTGGTTCTGACAGAATCCTCCTGCATAAACTTGGGTATAACTCTTTCAGTGATTTTGGTGATGCGAGACTAGCTTTATTAAGAACAGAAACAGATGCAGGAAGTGTTGCACAGATGCAGAGGGATTAAGCACCAGGAGCTAATCATGCATGCCATTTTGAGTAGTTTGCCACAAAATCCCTAAGAAGGTCCAGACCACTGGCTCTAAAGCCATCACTACCATCATCTTTCAGTTCATCTGCAGCAGCTGAGTTCTCAACAGCAGTTCTGAAATTTCTTAGGGATCAAAGGATCATAGAATTATACAATGGTTTGGATTACATGACCTTAAAGATCATCTAGTAAAACCTTCCTGACACCTTCCACTAGACCACATTGCTCGAAGGCCACCCAACTTGTCCTTGATCATGATGATGAAAGATTTAAATGTAAAAACTATGCAGGACGATTCTCATGCCTCAGAACAGAAAGCCCCAAGTTTACCTGTGCACATTGTGTTTCTTACACAGAAGAAGCAGTAATCAAAAACATGCCCATCATTATTTTTATAGAGAAGCTCTCAGGTGTAAATGAACACCACACTATAGAGCTGAAGCCAGCGGGGCAGCGTCAGTAGTTTTTCCTATTATTTCCCTCCCTTTGTTTTGTGCCTCGCTTCGCTCTATCACTAAATGTTCCAGAGCTCTCTACCACGAGCCCAGAGTGTGGAAATGCTGACTGAAGTAGTTTACTGCACCCATGCTCACAAACAAGCTGTTAGTTGCCATTGGCATGTAAATAAGTCACTGTTCTTTCCATCCTATAGCTGTTCAATAAATACTGTGAGCCAAGTTCACAGCACTGATTTCTTGTAGGAGGTCATTGAGATGATTTCACAGAAATATCCTGTGACAATTTTGCAAAACAGGATGGTCCCGGCCTGAATTCCATTACTCTGTTTTTTTCCACTTCCATCCTGGTGGTTACTGTGTTTCTGCTGTCACAGGCAGGCTGTTAATTCACCCTGACCAGGAAAATGGAAACTTTGTCCACTCTTCGTAGTGTTTAAGGCATAAGCATTAAAAATTACTTGTATTCTGGTATGACCTAGAAGTCCTCGTTCATGTCAGCTACAGACTGACTTTGTATGCACACTTACAGTGACTACATGCCACTGGCTGCAGCACAGCATGCAGACAGCCAAACAAATCGCTTTAAACGGCAGCTATATAAACAAGGCAGCTGGCACCCTAGTCCAGGCTGAAAAACTTGCAGTGAAGTATTCAAATTAACCTCTGCAGCACAATAAATACATCTTATTCATAAATTATACCTGCCTGTACATTAAGATAAAAATAGCGAGACTAGGGAGAAAACAGGTGTCTCATCTTTATTCTACCAATGGCAAACTGGGGCACAGATTAAATGTTTTGCCAAAGGTGCCATAGGAAGCCCTGTGTCAGAGCCATGATTGCAGTTACCTGTGCCTCAGCCTATGCTGCAGCCACAGGTTCCTCCTTGTTTTGAGCACAATGCAGATACATGGTATATGCTGACATAACTGCTTTGACCCAGTAAATGTTACCCTGAATTTTCACCTGTTAACAGGACAGAACCAGTCAGACTGTGAGTGTTAAGGGGGATGCTGGACAATGAAAATTGAAAGTACTACTTTCTTACTTGTCTTACCCACTAATGGTAGACATTTTAGGAAAGGGAGTCAGCAGCAAGTTTTGCACTTAAAAGAAATAACATCAACAGCAGTGGACAGGGGTTTGGGAAGTGGTTTTACTAGGTGCGCCTAGATTTGGCTAAGAATGAAAAGAGCATTTTCTTTCCACTGGTTGCTGGCTAATAAAAGCAAAGGGGTGGAATACATCCAACTTGCAAAACTTGAATACAGTTACAGCTATCTGCAAATGGGTGCCCCTCCCCGCTCATGTGAGCTACACAGGCAAAAGAGAATGACACATGTGCTGTTTCCTTTTCCAGTTGTAAAGGGGTCAGGAGCCAGGCAAGGAGAGCCCGAACAAGAGGAGCATTTTCCTGGGTTCTTCCAGCTGTTCTGTTCAATCCCGCCGTCAGTTCTGAGCAGGGAAGAGAGGCTGTCAACACAAATAAGGCATTTTTCAAAGGCGTAAATTATGAGTTCCCAAAACAATGCGACATCTCAACCACGTGAGTACCCTTGCCCCCCTCCCCCTTTACAATAAGAGTGGATTTATCAGTCTGTCGCTTATGGAAAAGATTGTCTAATGCGTTTCATATGGGGGTAAAAAAAAAAAAAAAAAAGAATGCCTGAGACTAATCCTGAAGCAAAAAAGTTGTGAAGAAGCTGTTTTCTTTCTTAATTCTTTGTGTTTGTGTGTGCGCGTGTGTGAGGGAAGAACTGAAACAGGCTCTGCAAACTCTGGCTCCTGAGTAGCACCAAGCAAAGTTAGTAACGTTTCTGCCTAAACCCCAGCTTAGAAAAGTTTCATTTGAATGCTTTTCCCTCCCCCCGCCTTCAGGAATGAAGTTATAGAGCATTTTGAAAGCGCACTGACGCTTTTCTAAGATAGTAGTGGAGCTGCCCAACTTGCCTTTAGAGTCTCAAGCTGTGTGTGTGTAACTTGAGACGCAAGCCACAAACTGACACTCTGTATTTAAAGCCACAATGTGTTTCTGCTTCTGGAAATTTAGAAACATGCGCTTAAGGACAAGCAAATAGGTTTTTTAGCAAGAGAGCGTACAGAAGGGCAAGTCCTCTGTTTGCGTAGCTCCGAATATTTCAGTAAATTTTAAAAGAGAGGATTTGGCCCAAACAGTCAAGTGAGCACAGAGGCTCAGCTGCAGTATCATAGTGTTCATTTTGGGACAGTATTAAAAAGAAAGGTGAGGGAAAGGGGGTGGTTATGATTTGATAAGCTGTGAAAACTCTTGAGTTTTTGTTACTGCAATATATCTTGCTTTTTTTTTTTTTTTCTTATGGCTTTAGTGTGATCTTTCCTGTTTTAATTCAAGAAAGTATGTTTATTTTATTTTTAATAAATAAACTGCCAATAGCAGAACTGCTTATCATACCATGGTATCAGTAATGAAGGCAGAAAGCACAGACAGCACTGCTGGGAGCAGCCTGTGATTCAGAGTTTGATCCAGAAACTGCTGTAAGGATATTTGTTCTGTATGGCTGTAGATACTGACAATGTTTTCCAAGCTTTGAATGAGGCAGGCTGATCCAGCAGAAAAGACACAGCCAGCAGAATCTCTGGAATCCCAACCAGCAATTTCTAGTTACCCTTTAGTCCTTTTAGCAAGTTCTAACCAACAAGAAAGATTAGATGTTACCTTTATATTTTATTCTTCTTCATTCTGCAGTTTAGAATATTACAGCTTGTTTTCTATTGCTGCTTGTTTTCTGTTATAGCCAGGGAAAGATACAGGCAAGCTAATTCAGGATTCTGAGAGCTCAGGTTTGGAAAAGCTTGTGTAAATTACTGCTGTTGGTGCTCTCCAAGCGTGTCCAGGAGGGTGGTCATGACTCACTGAGGTTCTTCTTGTGTATTGTGAAATATCAACAAGGGTCCAGACCCAGTCTTGGGTATTCAGTGACAGACTTGGCCAAGTGACGCATCCGGGACCAGCTCTGCAGTCCTGAATACATTACAAACAACTCCTCTGGCAGACCCATGTTGTCAAGAGCCCACAGAAGGCCCTAGGGGGAAACCAGATGAGGAGTTAGTGCCCCATGGGGCCTTTTGTCTGCTCATAATGAAAAAAGGCGGATGCATCAGGTTCTCTTGTTTTTTTCCAAAATGTGGACAGAAATTCTCAACTTGAACTATTTTAAGATCATATGACTCTCTCAGTGAAAATAAATTGCTTGCAATCCAACTAGAGGAAGTATTCTGGCTGAAAAATAGTCACAATATGTGGTCTTTGGTTGGGGGTTTTTTTGTTTTGTTTTTCTAATTAGATGGATCAAATTTATACATTAAGAGCAGAAGTTAGAGGGAAGTTTGATAATACCATATTTCTGTATAATGCAAGTTTGGTGCATTGATAATGGTTGAGGTTTTGAGGGAAGGTCTTTGGGAAAAGGGTCTTGTGTCCTAGTAAAATTCCTGCTGTTTTTGCAAGAAACAGGGCAAGAAGCAAGACAACAATTGGAAGTTCAGTGTATTGACAGGCACTGCGCAGCATGGACAGCAGAGGTTTGCCAGAGAGGCAGAATAATTGGGAAAACAAATTTGCATCACAGTGAAAATCTTTGAGATGGGTGTGAAAACGCATGAAAAAATAATCAAAAACTTTTGACTATAATGAACATATTAATTCTTTGCTGAATACCTGCAGGTGAGACCACAGAGCAGCTGTCAACTGATGTAAACTGAACAGTGTTAAGTTACCTAATTGCTCATGTACTTTGCTTATCTCCTTGTATTCACTCAATGGCTGATAAGAAATTTTTATTCATTCTATAAATGCAGTATGATCCTGTCAATCCAGGGGAGGAGCGTGCTACTCTTTCAGATTTTAAATATTCAGCTCTGTGAAGGCTGTAAATGTATTCTGCCTCTATATGAGGATGCCCCACCATCTCACCTTGGGCACTTCCCATGCCCAGCTCAGATATTCACCAGATATCTGAGTGGGCTCTCTGTACACAGCACAGATTTGAGGGAGACAGGAACTCTGTGATGCATTTGCTTCCTGCTCAGATGTGCAAGCAGTAGCTGCCTGACTTAACCATAAAACAAGGAACTCCACAGGTCTGGCAATCTCAGTTCAGCTGGCAGCTTTTGCCCTCTTCCTTTCAGACTGCAGTGACCCTATTTTGAGGCAGTGGGACAGCTCAAATGAGGTGAAGGATTAGGACAATAAACATCACCAAGTCAAAGATTCAACCTGGGGAGGCAGTGATCTGTGCAAAGCCATCTTTATGGGTCAAAGGTGTTCATCCCCTTGGAGAAGGTGCTCTGCAATTTACAGGATTTCATCTATACCCAGCAGGCTGGGAATGTTTATCTGGGGTCTCTTATACTCCAAATGCCAGCTGTCAAAGGAGTTAGTGGTTAAGGAAAGCAGTTTGTGGAGGCTTCTCTTCCTCATGACCCATCAGCAGATAAGGTCCTCTTCCTGGGGGGATAGGGAAGCAGTGTTATGAGTGCAATGCAGAAGAATTGGCCCAAAAGGAAACCAAGAAGCAAGGCTGGTCTCAGGCCATGCCCCAGCTGCAGAGGGAGGAAGAGGATGAGGAACAGGGTGAAGCGAAGTCAGCCGTCTGAGCTGTATGCGCTCCCTCTGCATTGCCAGCTGCCCTCCAGCAGTAACCCAGGCAGTGCCCTGCTTAGGGGAGCAGAGCCTGCTGCTGCCTCTGTTTTACAAACAGGAGGTCTTGGCTCCATCAGGCCAAGCTTCTCCACCTGCCCCAGTGACCGTCACAGCGTCTGGCAAAATGAGTCACGTGTGGGGGCTGTCCCCTCCGAGAGGCTGAGACCTTGCAAAGGTGGCCTCAGATAGTGGCAGAGTGACTTACAGCTGTGAATGGGGAGTGTGGTTCTGAGAACAGCCTTTAACTTATTATGAGATATATCATCTTTAACTTATAATGAGATATATTTTGAGGCTGCAGACTGGTTCTTTTCTATGTTCCAGGAGCAATACCACTTGTCTTTCACACAGGGCCTGTGAAAAGCCTTGAATGAACCCTTTAGGTTTTTAATTGTGTTATTCACACCTTGGCAATATATGTGATTTCATTGCCCTTAATCAACAGCAGTGCTTGCCTGTGACAGTAAGTGATAAACAAAAACAGAGGCTATTGATTATGAAAATCTGGTTTTCACTGGTAAACCTGTGAGCATTTATAAACAAGGAATCCTACAGATTATAAAAACCTCTCATTTTTAGCACAGAAATCTCAAAACATATCTCACAAGCACTTAGGTAAATTGAATGCCTCTGCTTGTATGTTTGTTTCCCACTACTGTGCATAGGAATTGGAAGAATTTGGCTTTATATCCCAGGGCTTTTCTGACACCCTCATTGTCTGACATATTTGTGTGAAAGTCTGGGAATTGAAAGGCTCAGAATGCACCTGAAATTTCAGTAATTAACAGCAGAAATGTTGGCAAACCGCTGAGCTGGAGAGAATAGGGAGGATGTCGACCCAAATAGGAGTCTGCAGTTTTAACATACACCATTTCCAGCATTGCTGGGCATCATTTAAAAAAAAAATACACAGTAGATGTTAAAGATTCAGGTTATGGCTAGTTGTGTGCTTAAACCTGTTCTATTACAGAATTATGCAGTGTCTGCATCTCATTGCTGATACTGCTGCACCTTTCTTTCTAGGCTCTTGTGTAATATACCCTGTATCCATCACTATTCAAATGACTGAGTCCAATCAGCAAAGTCTTTTGTAAAACAGGCTTTCAGGACTGCATTCTCTAATGAAAGTCTGTTTGTGTGTGTGCTCTGTGCAGTGCCTGTCTCTATTGTTGGGGAGGGATTAGTATTCCTATAGCATAGAGAAATTCAAGCCAGCAGAGGGATCTGATTGTACTAGGTGCTGTACAGTCACCTCTCCTTCAAAAGGCTGGTAAAGAGGAGAGATTACAGGTGAGAGAGAAATGACTGCTCTCCATGCTGGTGAGGCAGCTTTTAGCTGAGAAAAGCAGGGGAGGTAGGAGTTGGTTTGATTCCAGTAGCTTCACTGGGGCAACAGCTCTTTGCTTCCCACTCCCAAATTTTATAATGCATGCTCTGGAAAAAAACATAGCTCAGAAGTTATTTAGCAACTGGCCTGCTTGTTTCCTACAGAAAGATCAGAAAACTTTGTAAAGCAGCATTTGGCATAAGTTGGAACTTGGTTTACAATTTTTTTGCTTCACATACAAGCTGTGATAGAAAATACATGAAAAACACAGATGCCACAGTGACAAGAATATAAGAACACCTTAGGAGGGCAAGTATTCAGGCAGCAGACAATTGTGTTTTACTTACTTAATTTCCTAAGTCAGATGAATTTGCCAGCATTACCTCTGTAATGAGTCGATGAAAAATTCACCAGCTGCTAAGTATGCTGAGAAACTACTTGGAGAATGAAGGAAAGTGTCACTTGGAGAAATCAGGTTTTGTTTGCGAACAATTTATGAACAAGAATGGAGGAAAGGCTTCTCTTCTCTGGATAATTTATTTGTAACTGATAACTCAACTGCATCAAGTATCAACACTGCAATGTTAACAACCGACATGCAGCTCATAATTTGTAGCTGAAGTAAGGTCTGGACTCCTCTGTTTCTCCAAGAGTCAGCACCATCTAATTCACACCAGATTCCTATCTCTGCTATGTTAGCATGGAAATCAAATGCACTGCCTGTGCTATGCTGCTCCCTTATTGCAGATGTACCTTGCACGTGTAGTTTCACCAATGAGACAGCTGGCTAAGTGATTTTCCTCTTAATCAATCATCTCATATGCAAAGGAGGCCAGTTTCTCATATCTTCTTTTCTTCTGACATATGTTTCACCACAGGGTTCTTCCTGATGAAGCAGAAAACTTCACTTAAAACCTCGATAGGTTAAACTCGTTCTGCTGCATTGGAGTTTTAGAGTGATTTTTCTTTCCTCTGCCTTTTTCATCTTAAGAGGGAAAAAAAATTCAGTTATTTCATGAGGATCTCTACCTCTTTCTTCTTCAGATAAGCGCTGAAACAGAGTTAAGCTTTTTATCAGTAAGTTGCAGGGGGCCTTTAGAACACACCCTGAGACAGTTCTTTGTTGTTGTGAGTGATAAATGCCTATTTTACTGGGGACTGAATGTTTAAAATACCTAGTTTTATGAGGCTGTCCCCACCATAAAGAACATGTATGACAAGGTCACAGCCATGCAGAATCAGACATCAAATCCTTACATATGTATAGGTGTTTAGAGTTGCAAGCAGAGACTCTTTTAGTAACACCAAACCTAGAAAACAGGTTTGAATTTTGTTTATACATGTGTGTGCACACCCAGAGTGTATGTATATACAATGTACCCTATATCTGTATGCAGACATATACAAAGACATATGTATTTATACCCACTACGATTTCCACTACTTAATATGGCTTTATTTGTTCAGGTTTATATTCCTCTTCTACCTCATCTGTGCAGGAGAATTTGGTAGTTTCATCTTTAGGACAGTTTTCTAGAAACAATGATCATATTAGTATATTCATACCGAAATTAAAGTCATTCTTTAAAAAAAACTACACTTCTTTGGTAAAAGAATACTTATTCAAGAATCAATTCAATCATATTATGTAGTTCTGTGTGTCCCTTGAACAGCTGAGAAGGCTAATTTATACTGGAATAGATTTTACAGAATTTTTACTGCAGTTTCTTTTTTTTTGGGTAGGCAAACTTCATTGTTGTTCATCTCATTTTCTTTGAAAAGTGTTCTTACTAAGACAAAAGCAAGATACTTCTTGTCTGCTAACTGAAAGTTTCAAAAATTACAGTCATTTAAGAAGAGATGAAAAAGCAGGTCTTGATGGCTGACTTTAGATAAACCAAATAATCCTTAGGTAAGACAAATCACTTAAACACAAGTGATTAAAGAGTTACATGTATGAATAAAGAGAGGGAAAAAATATTTCTAGTGGACTGTGAAGAGTTACCATAAAAATGGAGTCATGGAAACTTGTGTACATTTTCAAAAATTCTGATGTTTAAAATGACATGCTGGATTTTTATATTTTGTTTCTATCTTCTAGAATATATTGTTGAATTCTGCTTTCAAGATTTTCTTAGCATGTATTAGGGGTAGAAATTTACCAATTTATTATGAAATAGTCTAGTCTTTTATTTCCTGGAACTTTTATAAATAATATTCATGAGCTAGCCGAGGTTGCTCTTCTCACTATCAATGGTTCATGCAAGTGTAACGAGCACAGTCCCAGTCCCATCCAACAAAGCAAGCAGGAAATTAAATCCTTGATGCATCTGTGGCCTCTCTCACACTTGCTCTCTCCTGTTGTCTAGTTCAGATATCCTCTGCACCTCCTAATCCTACCTGTTTGTCCCTTCCTTAGCCCAAAGTAAATGGTCATATCCGAACATAAGAGAGAAACACAGGTTAAATGTTAAATGCTAAATGCCATTTCCCCCCTTCTCTCAAGGACCTGCCACAGTGCTGCCAGTGGGAAGGAAGGAAGGAACAGGACAGGAAGACATAGATCCTTCCCTGTCACCATCTGGGCTGAGGCTGTTTCCTTTGGGAGTTGTCCTCTCTACCACTCTCTCCCTCTTCTCTGTTGATTTCTCTTTGCTCTCTCATCTTCACAGCTTGGTGTGAAACAATACCTCCCCTCTGCAGATCTTTCCTGTCATCACATAGCAATTTTTATTTACCACTGGGACATGCTTTTTACATTCTGGATCACACAATTGGGAGAGATGATTATTGTCTGTCTTGAATTTCCATAATTACATCAATGACCTTTGATTTTTGGACTCCATTTCATAAAAATCCAGTATTCCCCACACTGAACTCATAGGGACTTTTTTTTAGTTTAAAGAAGCTATGCTATGAGTTACTAATGGCAATTAAGCCCTTGGTGGAAAGAGGGGCTGTACACAGAATTAGGCAGTATTTCTCTCTACAGAAAACCCTGCATAAAGCTACACCAGGAAACAAATCTGAAGTTGGGAACCAAGTTCCAGCACTCTTCTTTTTACTCTTTTGCAAAACCACTCAGTGTCCTCTGAACACTCTGTCCCTTTTCCTATTACTCAACCTATCCCTGCTCCAGCCATGAAGAGGAGTGGAGTGAACAGCTTCTGCTACTATCACCACAGCCAAGAAGAACACCACCAAGTCAGGGAGAAGAAGGCCAGGTTGGCTGGGCCTTTGAGCAACTTGGTCTAGTGGAAGATGTCACTGATTGTGGGGGTGTGGTTGGAAACAGATGATCTTTAAGGCCCCTCCCAATCCAACCCATTCTATGATTATATGATTCAAAGGGTGCTTGGGAGGTCCTTCTCGTGAAGGCTGTGTCCACCTATTGTGACAAAACTAATTCTTTTGGAACCTCACTGATTGCCTTTGGCACTTTACCATCTCCCACTAAGAGCTGTCTACTTGTCATACCTACAGCTCGAGCAGTAGGTACTAACAGGACCCATGAACATCCTTAAAAAAACCAAAAATACCCTTCTATCTCACCTTTTCTATGACTGAATGGATCTGGTTCCTCAAAACACCTCTTCTCAATTTAACCATCCCCCACCCTGACCCAAGACCCAGGTCTGATTTGTACTTGCTGTACAAAGGACAATTTGAAATTAGTTCAAATCCAAGCCATTACCACAAAGGTAGTGGTGCATGGTGACATGGCATGGTGAGAGATGGAAAAGATGGTGTTGTACAGCCCTCAAAAGAAGCTGGTTTTTTCATAGCCTTGATTATCTGAGACTTCACTCTGTTTCCAGCTCTCCAATTAATGCCTCCTTCCTACTCATGGTTAATAGCAAGATTTCCACTCACATCCTTCCCATTTCCTCTGGAAAAAATACAGTCTTCCTCATTGCAGAAGTGTAGCCTTTTTACTTTGTTTAGTCTGTAAATTTCTCAGGACAGAATCATCTCTCCTCCCATCTCCTTTCTAAACAAAAATCACCAAGTAATTATTTGACACTTTGGTGCTCATGTGGCACTGACCACATCTCTCTTCCCAAGTTACCTCATCAAGTTGCTGATTCTGGACAGAGGTTTCAGCCTCCTGAAGCTTGAAGATAAAATGTTAAAAAAAAAAAAAATCCTTAGGTGTGACATCAACTGGTAATGCATATCAAGCTGGAAGGACTTCGGACTTTAGGGGTTTCTCCTTGAAAATATTTTTCCCCTAAACACATTTATTTGTATTCTTTGAGATAGTCTCTAGACTGTGGAGATCAAAGAGAGCCGGAAATCCAGCAGGGCTTTTAAGTGCATTAAAGGTACCATGTTTCAAAGCCACATGCCTGAACACTTAAGCACCATGGAAGAAATGAAGTAGCAGGTGGTAATACATGTAAACATGATTGTTCTAATCTTAATACTTTTCAATTTGTCAAAGCCTAACTGTGTGACAAAGAGCCAAAATAAAGGATGCTGTGTGCACATGCAGACACTCAGGAGAGCATAAAACCCAAGGACACCAGCCAGCGTTGGGTTTTCCCTTTCAGCCACATTTCTGATATTGTAAGTCATTTACAGTAACAAGGATGTGTATTTACCAGACTTATGTGGAACCTGGCAAGTATAAGCATGGAGTGAGTGCTTCTTGGGAGATTTGAACACAAATGCAATTCCCTGCTGCACTTCTTTTTTGCCGAGGTAAAGAATATTAAATATCATCCACCATAGAACAGTGGCATATTGTAAATGTCTGCATATTGTGAATATATAGAGAGAGACACAGTCTATAATGCTCCTCACTTAGCAATTGAGACATTAGAGAAATATCTTCAGGTGCTTTCACAGAGTCAAAGTGAGGCAAAATGAGATTTTTCTTTTTGTTACTCCTAAAGAAATGAGAAAATATTAAAAAGTTGTGTCCACCAGATCTAACCCCTTTCCTACCATAAGTTTTGGTGCATGTTTTCTGTACAGCTCTAGCTGTAAACAGAACGCTTCATCACCTGAGATCACCTGAGCCTGTAAACACATGGTGGACTATTTCTGTGTCCTTCCCATTTCTGCAGAGTTTCTTGGAGAATGCCTTACTTACTGCAAGCTGCCATTACAGTGCTGAAATCAGTGTTGTTGAGATACTTGTACCCAGGAATTTGAGATTGCTCATATTGATTTTATTGGACTTTGTATCAGAATTTGCTGATTTCAGATCTTAAATTTTTAATACTACTCTGCTTCAAATGCTTTGGTTTAGCTCACAGCAGTCTCATCTACTATCACCACGTATTTTAATCAAGGCAAAGTGATTTATCAATGGTAACTAGAATTCTTGTAGGAAACACTGAAGACTGGGGGTAGTGGGGTACAAATAAAGATAAACTGAGCCTGTATGCTCCCAAAGAAAACTTCCTGCTGATTCAAGGTTCTTGCACATTAAGAAAAGATGTCTGTGGGTCCTGAGCTCATTCACCCTGTGGATTAAGGGTCCATAAGGAACTCTTTGTACCAAGGAGGAGTAAATCACCTCTCCTGCTTTTGGCAGGCAGGAACATAACTGGGGAGATAAATGCTTTTACATTTCTCTGAATTTTGCTGTTGCTAATGGGTAAAAGATTTCCCCTTCTGGAATCCATTAAAATTTGTGAATCTCAGACAAAGACTCTTCTTCCTCCTCCCACGTTCTGTGTGAGATGCTTAATCTCTGCATCCTGGGGACATAACCATTTGTGAGCTGGAAACAAAACATGAGCTGAGCCCTTCTGCTCTCGAGGTACCTCTGGCTTCCTTTTCTTGCAATGAATGAAACCTTTCATTTCCACAGCCTCTGAATTGTGTCAGAAGGTTCATGACTGGAGCAACAGTGGGTTGGCAGTGAGGTATGAAACTCTTTAAAATGTGGCATTGCTAAATAAATAAAGATCAGTTTTAAACAAAGGGAAGAAAGCGAGATGAGGTACAGCTGCATGACACTGTTTTTAAGAAACGAATGCAGCCTGGACTTTTCCTCCCTATTCCTCTCCATGGCTTGCATTTCCTTTAAGGAAAAGGTCATGCCTTCTTTCCCAGGCTGCTGCAAGCCTTTCCCAGACAGGAAGCATATCCTGTGTCCTGTTTGCTCCAGAGTCCAGTAGCAGAGCAGATGGGAGAGTAACTTCCATGTTGCTGCTCCCACTGTGCTGTTTTTAAGTGACTTGAGTACCAAATCTCCAGGTCGGTCTTCCCCCCTCTGAATCGTGGTGCAGCCCCAGGGCCTTGCAGAGCTGGCAGCTGCTGAAGATGGCCAGAGGGAGAAATACAAGCTCCTCCCTTTGGACGTCTGGGTGGCTATTTTTGTCAGATACGAAACTGCAGCAGTCACTGGGGGGAGATGTGGGAAGGGGGAAAGCACATGTTCTGTAATTGAAGATTGCGTCTGTGATTTATTCCAGAAGAGAGGGGTATATTTTCCTCACTGAATGAGAAAAAGCGACTTGGAAACCAGAACATGTAGCACATGCCATTTTCCACCCAAGTGATTTCCTTCACACATCACACCTGAAAAGAAGCTGTCAAACCCTAGGGGATCAACCCTCCCCAGTCATGTCCTGCTGCCTGCAAACACAGAGCAATGTCCAGGACTTGTGGGTGGCTGAGGGAAGTCCACCAGGGAAATACTGATAAATGTGGGTGTTCAGCTTTGCGATTGATTTTGTTTTCCACTATTTGGCACTTAAGGGCGCCAGCTTGCTGTCTGTGGACATGAGCATCCATATCCCTTAGAGGATCATTTCCTCCCACTCCCCACTCCACTGAAAATATCCTTGGTGAGAGGAGATGTAGCAAGAAATGCAAACTCCATCCCTTAACAGACACAAAGCCATGGCACGTCAGCTGTGGCTGAGGGTCGTATGTCTCTCCAGACTCCCAGGGCCACACACATTTGTCTTTTCCATTCCCCAAACTTGCTGGGATATTTCCAATCCATATTCTAGCTAATGGGATTTGGTACTGCTTTTCCCCATCCTTTGTTTCACTGCCATGGCACGATGAAGTGGTTGTGGCATTCCCAGAGCTGCCTATGTGTCTCCCTTAGCCCTCACCAGTTGTTAGGTTACAGCAGTATTAAAGAAAAGAGACTTCCTTTCCCAGGGACATTGCCATCTCTTCCCATCTGCTACAGAATCCATGACAAGTGATAGCCAATGTGGGTTTGATCCTGATGGTGCTGGGTTTCCTTGACTAAGCAGAACTTAAAAGCTTTTTCATCTCTGCCCATGGAAGTGCTGCACTGAGCATGGAGCTGATGGGCCATCTTACCCACTAGAGCCAGTAGCAGATGCTTAATGGAGAGTTAAAGCACAGGGCAACCATCAAGGGACCTGAGGAATGCGAAAGTTTTGAGCCAGAATTAGTAATTCAGTGTTTAAATGGTTGCCTTGGGGTATAAAAGCTTTTGCATTTACCAGAGTTTCTCATATGAAATACTTTAACCTCCTGCTCACATCCAGAGTCGGCGCTTGGTGGGACTGAGCCTTGTCTGCCACTCTTCTTGAATGAGCTCTTTTAACTTGTAGTTGAAAGAATTCAACCTTTGAAGATCAGCATTTACTGAATGCACAGCTGGTGTCAGGGAGCAGGGAACTCCTCTGTCCAGTTCTCCCAGGTAACCTCAGTACCTCCAGGAGCATGTGACCATGACTTTATCATTCTGTCCCCTCCATCTGTGCAGCAGCTGCTCACCCCAGCAACGATAAAGGCTTTTGTCTGAAGCCAGATGTGCAGCCCAGCACAGCACAAAGGTACTGGTAAGCCTAGACCCTGTCTTGGAATGCAGACAGGGTAGGCAACATCTCTGCCACTCCTTCTTCCCTCCTCGTTAAGCAGAGCTCCTACTTGTCAGGCAGAAATATCCAGTGTAAGGTCTTAAAGAGTTAAAGCCAGACTGCTGTGTATGACCCTTCTTTATAAAGCATGTGCATCTCCTAGGGAGCACTTCTTGCTGGCTCTCTCCTAAAGGGACTCTCAAGAGCAAAGAAGCTAGAGAGACAAGCCTTGGGGCCACTGCCTGTGTGTTTAACACTCGTGGGTGTAGCAGGGGCACAGGGAAAGACAAACGCGTCTCGTGAATGTAGCCTAGTGGATTTGGAAAGACAGACATTCAGGTCTTGTGGAAGAAGAAATTAAATTTGACAGAGAGGCCCTGTAAAGCTGGGCCTATTTTATCCACATCTATAAGTTTTCTATTTCATCTCTACAGGCAGAACCAAAAAAATGCAAAAAGGAAGTGGGCTTTACTCCTCTATCTTGTAACAGATACTTGTGTCCAAGCCTTGCCATGGCATGAAGTGCAGCACAGCTCCTCCTGAAATAAACTGCAGCTCACACATATCTCAGGGTGGAACTTGGCTCTTAAACAAAATTTAATGGGAGTCTGCTCTGGCTGAACTCTACTTATGACTTCATATTTTCCAGGGCTGTACTACTGCTGTTGGCCTGTTCATTTTTGTTTCCTTTTTTTTTTTTCCATTCTCTTTAGACTAATAGGTGTTTCAGTGGGATAACTTGGCCTTATGAGACTGTTCCAAAGCATACTTCTCTGGAGGCACTGGTAAATAGTTTTGATATATTATGAAAGTGCTTTGAGAAATTTGCAGGCTCTCTCATGACTGCTTGAGAAGGCAGACTTTGCAACCTGTCAGGCAGCATCAGCTGGTGAATTAAACTGGGAAGTTGGAATGCAGAGAAGGTGGACAGAGGCTATATATTTGTTCCTGGCTTGATTCTCTCATGTTTTTCATACTCATAAAATGGAGTTTTCAACACTTTCACCATTGGCCCAACTGAGCAGGTGGAATGTGTGAGAGAACCAATTTCAAAGGAAGCAGAAGCAGTTTAGCAGTGAGAGTTCTTGCAAATCCCACCTTGTATGTGAATCACTTGGTGTTTCACTTTGTGTGTTGGGACAGTGCCCTGCTTGGAGCCAGCAGGGCCAGCAGTGACTGCTGCAGCTGCTTGGCCACAGAGACCCATTGCTGCTGATGCAGCTGTGGAAGAGCAGCCCCCCTGAAGTAAGGGTGGCGCAGGGTAACAGCTCTGCCCTGGGGTCCCCATTTGACAGCTGGGAGAGGGGCCCGACTCCTAGTGCATTCCAATATAATCTTACATACGGAATACCAAGCCCAACCTTTTCCACGGCCTTCTAGATCTCCTGTAGTTCAAAGGGGTCACTGGGCTATGAATGTCTGGAGTTCTCTGCTCTGCTCAGAGCACTCTGGAAAGGAAGTCTTCAGTTTTAAACAGCTGCATTTCTCTTTTTACTTTTCTTTTGGGGAACCTGTTTTGCCTGCGTATAGATTTGTGATGTATTTAGCCACCCAAAAGAGCATTCCTGCTTTTTGTTCTGTCTGCACCCAGCAAACCTCTCCCTGCTAATGGATCAACTGACAGTTAGACTACAGGTTGACTTGGATCGATTTGCCAATAAACAAATAGTCCTCTTAGTAAACAGTAAATATGAGTAAATAAGTAAATATTACATGGGAGAGGGGGCTTTCCTTTTGGTGAGTTGGTTTTCTGCTGGATCAGCTTGGAAGGAAAATGTTGAGGAACAAGAATGCCCTTTGCTGCAGGAATGTAGCAGCTAGCTCAAATCACAATTCACTGTCAGCTTTCCTGCACGGATACTTCATACACATAGGAGCAACCCAAAGGCTTTACAGTAAGTGAAAAACATGTTGGTCAGAGAAGTACTATAGCAAGCGTTTGTTGCTATTGAAAACTACTAGACCATATTTCTTTGCTTAATGACACACATTAATCCTCCATTGAAATTTTCAGGGCTGTCCAAGCTGAATTTGGCTTTAAAGGTTTAAAATACAGTCCAAACTGTAAAAATGTAGCATTCTGACAAAAAAAAAAAAAAAAAAAGGAGCTGGAAAAAAGTCTCAGCAATGTTCCTTTGTTTTTTCCTTTGCTGTTTAAACCACTAAGGATGTCATCTACAGGCTTTGAAATGGTTTCAAAAACATGGCATTTTTTTAAATTGGTGACCAGAATATGAATATTGTCCAAGTACCCACTGCTACTTCTGTTTTCAGTCCAGTTTCCTAATGAAATGTGTCTTATGTGTTCCTGCTGTCTATCTGTCTGCCTAATCATCTGTTTATCCATCTGCCACTTCTCATCAAGAACTTTTGGGTCCACTGACCAGTCTCAACCAGATTTGAAAGAGAAACAAAAGCCTTGAAAATTATTATAATTTTCCAGGTTCCATGAAAGTCAACACTGTCCACAAAGAGCCATTCAAGTGAACAGTAACACAAAAAGGCCTCCTTATTAGGAGATTAAGCTAAATGAAGTTCTTTTCTACTTGGTAATGTAGCAGCATCAAGTTTTGGCATGATTAATTTCCTTCCATAAATGTGACTCCAACTTAACAGGCAAAACACAGAGAGCAAGATCCCATCTAAGCACCTACAGAAGATGTCAAGGCCCTCTGACCAGGGCATATTGAAAGCTTTGCAAAAAAAAAAAGGTCTCTCTACCTCATAGCGAGGTTAAGCCCTCAGCACAAGCTTTGGAAAGGGATGGTTAAGCAGTGCTAGCAACAACGTTTGGGATTTATTTTCCCTAATTATAGACTCTAGAAATCTAGGCTTCTTAAAGCTATTCTAAGTTTGCTTATTGGTTGATGGGAAGGAAATTCCCACACCATACTCCAGGATTCACCACACTGTGTGGAGGCTGAATAGATCTTCTTGCAAGAAGGCGTGTCAGAAGAGAACAGAATAGCTCCAGCTGGAAGAGACACACAGCTGCCCTCTCAGCCAACTGCCTATTAGGATCCTCCTGCAGCACCTGTGGAGACAGCTGAGATCATACAGACTCTTCCAGCAGTCAAACATCTCGTCAGGCTGGTTATTAGCCTCCCACCTACATGGTACTTGACATTCGTGTTGCATTAGAAGAGAGGAACATTAGCAATAAACTGTTAATGAATTTCACAATATAAGCCTGTGCTGAAAAACATTCAGTATATGGATTCAGTGCAGGTCTTTTCTTGCTTAGCTCTGTTACTGTGCTCAATATGCTATTTTTCAAATAATGCCAGACAGTTGTGCAAAGCTAATACACAAAGTATCTTTTTTCCCCTTTTTTTCCCCAACAATTATTGCACGATCTGTCTAGAATTGCTCAGATGAATGATAGATGGTAAAGAAGTTTTGCTAAAATTCCTCAACTCTGTTCAGACAGCTTAGACTGATACGTAAATGCTTTCAGATAATAAAGTGACCTTTGTCTTTAGAGCAAATATGCATAAGAAATCTGCATATTCATTGAAGAAACCTTGGGAAATAAGAAATGTTGTTGCCCTGAGCTACTATTTGCCTTGCAAGTTTCTAAGGTGTTTCAATATGTTTTATTTTCTTTGTTTAATATGCTCAATATTCAAAGCATTTGGAAGATTGTTTCCACTACAGATATCTCCATTAATAATATTAATCTCGTCTGTGCTCTAGGAAAGATCTCTGAGTCCCTGAGGAGCATATGCTAAACATCCTGACATTTCCACTTGCAACACACAGTAGACAGTGCCTTAGGCAAGCACTGCTGTATGAGTTGGATGGAGCTGAATACAATTCATATCAAATAAGCCAGGGGATGGAGGACAGAGAACTCCCATTTCCAAGAATTATCACCTGTTGGACTGCTTTGCTACAAAATATTGACGGTGGGAATGAGCATAAAGGAAGAAACCTGCCCATGTTGGGAAAATTATTATATTTTTCTAAGGATAGGAGGCTGGTGCTGTGTTCTTTGAACTCTTAGAATAATATCAGGCTTTCACAAGTTTCCAGGTGGTTTCTAGGTGACATCACGTGTAGTTTGATCATATCATCTCTAGTTTAAGCACAAGGTCAAGCTTTTTCATCTCAATGAGAAATAGATATTTATCAGCCTCAGTAGAATAATGGCCGTGTTTCTATCTCAGCATGTCAGTGTTCATTAAAATGAGTTTTCTGCCAGCAACAGAGCCAGTGAAACACTCTTGCTTTTGGATCTGTGTCTCTTCCCCCTAAATTCCACCCCCAGGATACAGAGGCTCCCTGCCTCAGCAGCTCCCCATGGGGAGGGGGACCTGCAGGACCTCTGGATCTGTGTGCCTGATGGCTGGAAACCTCATGGTTACTGGAGAACTGACTGCTGCTAAACAGAGCTTAAAAATGCTGAGTCCTCTCTGCTTTTCCTTTAGTGCTGGGTTACTCTCGTCTCCCTTTTCTTTCCAGTCTGCAGTTTTCATGAAAATTGAAGCAGTCCTTATATTTGCCTGCTTTTCCTTTAAAAACAGTTGGAGTTGAATAATGGAGTCAAAACTTGTGAAGGATAAAAGGACAGTCAGGCAGAGAGCAGGAACAGAGAAAATCAGTGCAAAAACGCCGTTGAATGTATTTGATGGAAATGTTTCAAATTCTAACAAGTAGTTCTGACTGTCTACTGTCTTAGGTAAGGGAACTAATTTTAACTAAGGTTTGCCTTAGTGCCAAATCCATAAATGCTTGGTGCCATGTCCATAAAAGAGGGTATGTTTCAAATGTAAACCAAAACCTAATCTTTAGAAGTTATTTCAATCATAAAATCAAGCAAAACAACATTAAGAAACAGAGATCACCTTATCGTCCTATGACACGGTCAAAAGTCTTGAGAGTCAGGTCTGAGGCTGGTAGACTTGCTAGGTACAAATTAAAAGCTTGTCTTGGTAAATAATTACAAGCAGTATAGCAGCTACGTTGTCTTAACTGCTTCATATAACCACTTACACAAGGGATTGGGAAGGAATAATCACGTCCTCCAAGATCTCTTGGCCTCTGACTTTTCACTAAAAGGTTCTGACTCCATTTTTTAAGCTTATGTTTTTAACATGAAAAGTTTAGATCAGTGGGGTATGCTGCTTTCATGAACTGTTTCTCAAGAATTATAAAATAAATGTCAGTTACAGGTCGTCAGATGGGCTTTCACTCTGCCCATGGTCAGCTGCTTTGATTACCTATGGCCATCTGTAACATTTGCAATGATTAATCATTTAAGCCATCAGCTCCTGTCTGTTCAGCTTTGACCTCAGTGAAGGCGCAAATGACTGGTTTGTACCCATTTTGATTCAACAAAAAACAAGTAGAACTTAAAATTGTTGACTTTGGAGGAAAGACAGGCAGAAATTAGCAAGAATCTTCAGATTCACTGGATATTTAGTGTTTCTTTCAAAACCTCCCCAATTATTAAGGCTTCAAAAGGATTACTCTGCCCAGATGAAGAGGGAAGAGCTGGGAGGAGAGACAGAGGCAGGAAAACGTCCTGATCGTGGCCTGTACGTGACAGATCGAGTCATACTCCATTTGTCACTCCTTCCTTAATGAAACAGTTCCAGGTTAATTTCTCTTCCCCAGGAAGATATTGTACATGGACTGGCTTTGACTGCTATAGAGGAAAGATGTAAATGATGGCCTGGTTACATTAACCTATTTCCATGGAAAAGTAAGGAAATTTTGCAGTGATATAACTATACATATGAAGCAGACAGAACAGGACACAACTTCCAAATTGCCACATGCAGCACTTTTTTTA
Source organism: Picathartes gymnocephalus (assembly GCA_013390045.1). NCBI lineage: Eukaryota > Metazoa > Chordata > Aves > Passeriformes > Picathartidae > Picathartes > Picathartes gymnocephalus. The sequence continues at coordinate 36,231 of WEKY01023133.1, forward strand.
GTAGATTGGACCTTCTTCCAGGTTCTCACACTTCATGCACCTTTGAGAAGGCAACAGTTGCTCTTCAGACATTGAGCAGCTTTCCCATAGCAAAGACTGGTCACCTCAACATTTCTAGTACTTCTATTTTAATGCTCTTAATGGATGGACTTAATTGTCATCAGAATTGGTGCTAGGTATTCAGCAACCCTGAGCAATGGAGCTAAAGTCTCCAGTAACTTCAAACTAAAAAAAAAAAAACCACAAAGGAGTATGTGGTTCAAACTGTTCAAACTGAAAGGGAAATTTGAGGGTGCTGTTAGTTCTTTTAGGGGATAAACAGAAAAGTTAAAAAAAAAAATACATGTGGTTTTTTAGGTTACATAATACTTTAAAACAAAATTTTCTTCTCTTCTTAAATTTGATGTTTTTTATTTCAAAATATAGAATATCTGTTCACTTTTAAAAGATCCTTATTAATTTTTAATCTAAAATAATTTCCCATATTTCATTAACATTTTCTCCTTTTCCCTTTTATCATTAAGGGATATCATATGATTACTTTTTGACAAAATGACTTTTAGTGTATCTCTCCATCTCTGATTTTCCCTAAGATCCAAGGGCAATTAGCTTCACAAAAGAAGGAGAAATCATGAGTGAAGCCATAACTTCCACAAACATTGTAAAACATATTTTCTCTTATTTACTTCATATCATTCTAGCACGGTGAAAAACTATTTTGCTAACACTGTATAATAGAATCAAATAAGAACTATTATAATTATGTGACAATCCTAACCTAATTAAACTAACTTGATAATTGCTTTTTATCCTTTCTATATTACAAAGTGTCAAAAATCTCGAACAGACCTTTATTTGAATGAAACTGTACTTTGTCTGCTTAGAATTAATGACAAAATACTTGTTAGCTGGGATAACAAAAGAATTGGGCCCAGAGAATTTTAATTTTGCAGGTATTTTTAATCTGTGTGATGTAACTTATATTTTCAACACAATCCATTTATTTGCCCAAAAGATCATGTGACTGTTGTTGTTATATGACACCATTATTATGCTTATAATAATTTAGTATACAAGTGGCAGCCAAATTATTCTGTCTCTTTTCCAGATTGACAGATGAGAAACTGCTCCTTAATTTTGAAAGAACAGCCTTAATGTGTTTCACAGTCTAATGGGAGATGGTGATGACTTTTTCAGCCGAATATGTCAAATTGATGGGTTCAGGCTGATGACCCTTCAGGATAAGAGATGCCAGCTCTGGCAGGGCACTGCACACTTACAGGCAAATATTAGAATAGGTAATGACTTTTTTCATTCAGAAAGGCCTCAGTGTGATGCATCTGATATTGTAACGGGCCAGAGAGCAGCTTGAGCAATTAACATATTTCTAACATTAAGTTTTCAGAAGTTGGTTCAACTCATTTTTACAGATGCAGCTGCAGTGAACCAGTTCTAACTATAGCTTGTAAATTAAATCAGTATGCTAAGGTTAATAGATTAATGATTTTCTCATGAATGCAGTGTGTTGGCAAGACACAAATATAAACCAAAGGGCAAGGAGGACATACCACAGTTGCATAAACAATGGAGGTGTTAAGACTTCATTAGTTCTTCTATACTAAGTGTGTGGTAAGAAAAGTCTTGCATCAGTGGAGAAAACAAGGACACATTAGGACCTGCTTTTCCAGTCAAGAGGAACAATGACTGCAGAAGAGCATACAAAGAACAAAAAGAGCCCCTGGGAAAGGAACAGTTATGATAAATACATTTTTATATAAAGAATATTTAAAAAATTAAAAATTGCAGTAATTATAGTAAAGGATTTTTAACAACTGTAAAAGCTGCCTGGTAGACTCCATATACTCAGTGCTTTCAGAAGTTTATAATGTTTTACTGAACCTAATCAAATACCTTAATATCATCTTGAGTGGGTGCAATTAGAACCTCACCTAAGTTCTTTACATAAAAAGGCAGTCTTCTTTTTAAATTACAACTTTTTTAAAACAAGGCGAGATTAGTATGGTATATTGTGCTAGGTCAATTGATACAAGCCAAAAAATAGACAAAAATTTACTATACTCCATATTACTGAGTAAACTGTATTTCATCCATCTCATTATAACTAAAGTTCTCTTTCAAATGTACAGAAGAATGAAAGAACAACCAATACTGAGGTAAAACCCTCCTCTGAATTCCATCTCTATCTGACCTGAATCATGAGCTGGATTCATGAGCTATCATTCAGTTTGAACATCTCCCATGTTTACTGGACATGCATGGATAGATAGTACAAATGTTTAAGACAAAACCATTAAACATTTAATAGCTGAATTCTAATGACACATTTCAGCCTACAGTGGTGTGGCTTACACACCACTGCCTGCAACAACTCAGTCAGGATTTGGGGTGGTTCTGCAAATCACATCAGTGGATACACTGAGGTAGGGTTGGGTTGTTCCTACCTGCAAAGTCCCTTTTCATAAAGTGATTAGGTCAGCTGATTCAAGAAGAAATCTTCCTGTGTGTTTCCTAGACCGCGTGCCTAGGAAAGCCCTGAGAAGGAAATTACTGCCTTTAAGGAGTTCAACCTGTCATTCACATGGATCGAATGAATTTCAAGCACTTCTTATGCAATGAACAGGCACATCAGGAGAGAAAATGGGTTGCCCAAGGAAGCACTTAAAGACCTACTTGAGTGTAATTTAGCAGCCAAGGCTTTGTCTGAGATTGTAACCTAGCAGTCAGCAATGGAGCATCGTGTTCAGAGATGGCTGGGGTTGCTAAGAAAAAAAAGCACAAGCCTGTGGGTAGGAAAATCCTGAAAGACAAGAGCAAGAGCAGTGCTACCTGACTGCTGTTGAGTGGCTTTGAAATCTGTGTTGTCAGAGCTGCTTATCACACATAGGTATCTGTACATTTACTCAGCCTGACAAAGTCCAAAATGCAGGATCACCCACAGCTGCATGGGAATCATAAAAATGTGAGTTGTAGTATCAGGCTTTTCATTCCCTACTCAACACCACCAGCTTTAGTCTGGAACTTTATCTTAGGAAGTTAGAGAGGCCTTGAGAAGTTTGTGGTAAGGTCTACGTTATACCATCAAATTGCCCGTGTGGGTTGCACAGTAGAGATTTGGCACTTCACACCAGTAGATGAGATCTATCCTGTAGGGTGATTCCCATGCATTCCTGTCAAATGTGCCAAATGGGGATCCCTTTGCAGGTATGGTTTTCCTTTCATGCCTTTTCTGTATGGAAATCCATAGCAATCAAACATATAGGTGCCTAAATTGTTAACTAAAGTGCTGACTGCAGAGCCACCAAGAGTACAAATACTGGATTTTTTTTTCCTGGAAACTAATTTAGCAGGCAAAAATGATGCCTGAAAATGAGAAAGCTTGAAGCTTTCTACAAGTTTATCCCATATGTCACTGGTAGTAGCCCCAGAATCACTTAAAAATATTGTTTCCTGCAAGTAGCAAGACCTAAACTCTAAGCTTTCTATGCTGAATGGCAGAAAGTATTTGGGGAATGAATATGCCCTTTCTCACCACCATATAAGTTGAACAGCTTGTCAGTTGGAATGTCTTAACATGGTTAGGCTTCCAAAGGCTCACTGATAAGTCTTGCATCTTTATCAGGACTGCCATAATACCTTGTGTTTTCCTTAAAGACATGTTTTCTGGTGTCACAAAATTATGCCAAACCACACTTTCCATCTACAAAACACATTTAGTCCTAGGCATTGTAAAGAAGAACCAGAAATAACTAATTGACTGAAGCTCAGATATAAAAGAAACTGTAAGTAAAATAAAAAATGTGTAAAAACCAGTGTCAGAATTTTGGGGCAGGCAGTGACTTATAGCTTTTAGTGGTTCAGATTTGCAATTTATAGAACAAAAGAAACCATTAAAACTGGCAGAAAAGTGCATAGCAAAAGTAGGAGAGTGCTGAACCTTAAGTAAAGATTTTCACTGCTGGACCTGCCTGCTTCAAACAGGTGTTCCTCGGCCAAAATGGAAGAGGATAGGTTAAAACTAGGGGAAAAAACCTACTAAAATTGATTAAAATCAAGTTTTATTGGAAAATTGCACCTGAAGGAGATAGTTTAACAAATTTACCAACAAATTTAGCAGGAAAAAGTCACCACTGGCTATGTTACCATGCAAGCCAGTTGTACTTGTGTGCCACCTGTGAAGCATAAAGTCAGAGACCTATTTGCAGTATTTAAGTCAGGAATGTTTCTGAGACTTTCAGAGGCTGCTGCCTTCTCAGCAGAATGTGATTGATGAGAATGAGACAGGTAGGAATTGTCATTCTATTGCAAAAATTCCTTATCTCTAAGTTTATGAGCAAAACTGGAATTTGATGAATTTCTGGTCGTGACACAAAAGCATTTCTTTCCAGTCATTCTGGTTTTTAGAAACATACTTTCCAACAACAGACAATTTGATTTGTGTGTTCTATTCTTGATTTAGTCAACTCATTCTGATGGCCAGAAATTTTATGAAAAACAAGTTTCCTCACAATCTTTTCATTTCTGTGTGTCATGGTAACAAACAGCAGTAAATAACAACAATTCTGGTTTCAGGACCAGATTGTAGCTGGACAAGGGCCAGTATAACAGGGAGAGGAAGTTTTGCAAGGACAATTTAGCAAAGATGTCCTTGAAACTAAGGGAAACAATCAAAACAGGTGCAAAAACAGCTATTGAAACGCAGACTTGTGAGCACTCTGCATATGAAGAGCAAAATAAAGAAGGTACAAGAAGGCCAAAGCCATTGCTGAGCTAAAAATTCCTTCAGTAAGCTGAATGTCTTTTTTGCCTCAGAAAGTGAAGACTCAGTCCTACAGTAAGACACTGTATTTCGCACATAGACAGAGTTTAGAGAGGCCATGCTCAGGTTCCTGGCCAAGCATGGACGCTGTTCTGGACAGCAGCTGCTGGTTCACTCCAGCTCAGGGAAGATGGTCTCATTCTTGCATGTGCCTCAGTCATATTTCAGGGAGGGTGACACTGCTTGAAGCTCAAACGATGGCAATACTTTGACACCTGCCTAGCAATACTGTAATATTGCCATGAATCACATAGCTGTTTTTGGACAAAGTGAAATTTCAGAGACAGTGAAACAGGGGTTAAGGGTGTCTCTGAGCTCTCCATCAGCGTTGCTCCAAAACTGATCTGGGGAGCAGACCTTGGCTGTCTGGTCATTGGTGGTAGCTGCAATGTCCTGGCACTCCAACTGATGCAGCAAAAGGCTGTCTGGGAGGACAGCAAGCCTGTTCTGTGGTCAGAAGGAAACACATAGAGGAGTAGTCAGACCCTGGTTCTTGTAGTAAAATGGGAACTGTGGTGAGAGAAGCCACATCACAGTGTCAGCTGGTTGCTGAAAGGCACAGCATTGCCAGCTTAGCGGATCAGTGCCAAATATACCATAGCTCGAGTCTGGCGTTCTGTTGCGAACTTAGAAACTACAGTATGGAAATGAAAACTTTTCTGCTAAGTGATGACACTGTAATCCATTATCAAAAAGCACTCTGATGGCAAGTACTAGAGATAAGGCACCTGCTTGTTATCTGAATCTGAGAGGCACCTGAGAATGCCAGGTATGAGCAGAGAGTTACTCATAAACCTTTTTGTAATTAAGGGGATAATAATTTGATCTGGAATTAATGTTTGGCAGCGAGTTATGTGGCTAGGGAAGCACTTTGGAATTTATACCTTCAAGTATTTGATTGCTGTAGGGGAGCCTGCTTTTTTAGCATGCAGCATATATTTGGTGTGTAAAGAAAACAGAGCGTTTTGACCTTGAGGCAATTAATCTCTTCTGAGCACATGGGTTTTGAATGGACATAGACATAATTAGGGTTTTTAAACTACAGAAGATGTGCTCAATCTTTCCATCAGTATATAGATGAAAGAAAATGTAGGAAGAATCTCTGAGGAAGAGAAAAGCACTCCTACTTTCTAGAAAAAGCACCTCCCATGTTTGAGAAAAGGTGGATCCTTTGAATCTCAGCTCTCCTCAGTTTGTTGCAAACTGATGTTAGAGACTGGACATGAGCAAGGAGAAAAGTGCTGAGAGTGTTTTGTCCTTGACTCATGCATACAGCTATTGCAAAAGGCATCCCAGGTATCAGCCATAGTGCCACTCTTGAGTTTATAGAAGGATTTGGAGTTATATTTTCACCTTTTCCAGAGAACTTTTCTATCTACTGCATTTACCAAAGGGAAATTGAAAGAAAAAAACAAAAATAAAAACAAAACCAAATAACCCAAAATACCCTCACATAAAGCCTTTTTTCTTGTTCAAAAACCAGTATTGTTTACAATTATATAAATTGTAGAAAACTAAACAAAGAAATGAGTGTCCTGTCATTAACTTAGCATAGAAAAACTCGAGGAGTTCATCACCCTCTCAGATGTCCAAATAACTAGATGGGCTGATATTAGTGGCATGAAATAAGAAGCAGAAAACACTTCAGAGTTTTGTCCTGGTCAACTAAGTGCAATTTGGTGAAGAAATGCTTGTCTGCATGTTTTTACTTTTACTTAAGATCTATATCAAACAATTAAGAGAAATATCCTCACTGGGTTTTTGGGATATTTTTTTCTTCTCCCCTTTAGAAAGCTTTGGCTATATATTAGTTGTTTTGGGTATTCTTATTAAGTGCTATAATTAAGATCAAAGTGTAATTCAAATTCTAGCTGCTCTTTCAACAGCTTATATTTCAGACCAGTTTCTTCTCAAAAAAAAGTGGTCAGGTACTTCTCTTTTGCATTTACATTGTAAAGGTTTTTTGTTTTGGTTTGGTTTTTTATACATGTAAATTATAATGCAAATAATGTTATTTAATTTATCAGCACTGAATTCAGACTTACTCTAAATGGGGACTGTGTTTTGTACCACACAGGAGAGGTTTGCAGTGATTTCCAATGTAACCTGAAAAGAAAACAAATGCAAAGATTAAAAACAGGACATTGCAGATAAAGAAATATTAATTGAAATCAATACACACAGATTAATTTGCACCAAGTCAAGATCCAGACCATACTCTGAAGAGCCATAAATGGGAAAATAAATAGACATCAACCTTTTTTTTCCAAAACTACCTTTCTGAGAGTAATCACAGTACCAAAATGCTCTTAATTTAATCATTCACTGGAGGATGTTACAGGTAAGTGCTCATAATAAACAGTAGGTGTTTCCCTGAGGGCCATGATCGTTTGCATAATGTGCTAGCTGTTTCTTTTCCAGTCTTGTGGTGGCAGAAAACTGTTACAGTAAGGCTAACTCTAATGTGAAGTTTCATAAATGTATTTTGCTAACAAGAGATATTGATTAAGTTCTGAGTTTCACAGGTTAAAATAATACAGCACTGCCAGTACAGTCACTGCTCCTCCATATGATCCAATTTCTTTTTTATAATTAACTTTTGTATGTTCTATTCTATTTATAGATGGAGAAGTGGAGAGCCCCACAGCTGGAGCAGATGTGGCTGTTATTGGAGGTGAGTAGCAGACCATACAAAGCAGCACCATAAGAATTAAAGCAGCAGGTTTGTTGATTTCTTGCATTTTGCAAAACCCCTACTTTGCTGACAAGACAACAGGAGCAGCACAATTAGAGTTAATTAGGCCAGTGGGAAATCTGCTCCCAGAGGGGCTATTGGCAAGGTAACAAGATGAGATAATGAGCATAAACCATATACTGATCAGTACCACCCTCCTCCATTCCCCATTTGAGGATAAAATATCAAACAGTCCAACAGAAAATTCAGTCTCTGATTTCCTTCCATATTCACTGGGTCAAGCTTGTCCTTTAGTACAGACTTGATTTAGCACCTTTGATTTGAGTGATGTTAGCTAATACTAGCTGACCCTTTATTGTTACAGAATTCACCACAATATATTTCCTGGTGTTCCATTAAAGCTCTCTCATGCATTTATACTAAATACAATTGTCAGAATAAACGAGCAAAGCTATGTTCACAGAGGGAACCTGTCTTTTTATTTTTATTGTGTTTGTTCATTTCCATGCTAACACACTAATTTCAGTCATTCGCAAGGGGCTATACCAATAATTAGTGCAAATTGGTGAGGTTCTGCTATATTTCCCTCAGGTCCCATCTCCTGTAACTTTAATTTCAGCTTTCTATGAACAAGTAGCAGGTAAATTGATTTGTACTTAGTCCCTTAGGCTTATTAATATTGTGCTACATCTAAAGCCTATTAGAGCCTCTTGTGTCAAGGGATACCATTGAGGTCCTAAAAATTGATGAAGCCCACACTGCAACCATGGTATTATTTTAAACCTGAAGTTCTTTGTATAAGCAATTTCATTTCTGCTAGCAGTAACTCCAAGTTCCAGAACCGAGCACCATGAAATCTGGGGGATAATGTTAAGGCATTAAAGACAGAGGTATAATCTTTATTTACTCTGCTAATATTCTGTCTATTCCTATGTTTTTATGGCAGTAGGGTATCCCCACTCAGTTTACTGATGCTGATAAATCTAGAGGTTTGGAGATACCCACTCTTGCCACTTATCTTGAATACTAGATGCAGAAAAGAGGTACTCTCCACCTTCCCCTCACTGTTTCTGCAGAGTAGTAGACATTTCCAGGGAGCAATTCTTCTGACAAAACATAAAATTCACTTCTAGAAGACAAATGACCACACACACACCCCCTTCACTGAAAGCAGAGGAAGCCCTAGGAATGTTTTGTTCTAGTTCTTTTTATTTGTATATTTCTTTAATGTTTGGTTTATTCCTGGATTCATATGAATATAGAATCAGCTCAGTATCACATACTCATACAGAATCATAGCAGAAGTGTTTATAAGCACATCCTGGAACCATGCAAAAAATCATGTTTAAAAAATTATAAAAGTCACACAAGTTGAATAAACTTCAAAATACTTAATTTATTTTTAGGATTTTTAAGTCAATAATTTGATCTGGGAGGAAAGGAATGGAATTTGTAGGTTTTTAAACAATTGACTTGTCATAGACTTGTCATTCTTTGGACTTGTCAGAACTTGTCTCTTGTATGGACTTCTACCTTTCACAAAAGAAAAGGATCTTGAATTTACTTTCTTTCTAGTCAACACATAGCTGGAAATTAGCCATAGTCCAAGAGGCAAGAAAGATATACTCAAAATCCCTTCCTTCTGCCAGGTGTCACTTCCACATTCATTACAATCGGACTTTCTTAATAAGAGCACAGCATGAAATGGCAGCTTGCAAACTCAGAGCAGTTACAGAGTTACAGACCTCCTGCTATTTGTTGAGTATCTCCTATGAAATACTCAGTGCCCTGAACATTTCCTGAAATTGAGGACATTTGAGAAGGCAGGGTTGGTTTGGCTGCAACCCCTCACCTCCCTGGTTATATGTTACCAGATAGATGAAAGAAACCTATTGGTTTTCCTTTACGTTCTTTTATTTCTTCTCATTTTGTAATGAACTTTTAGCTCCAATGTGTTCAACCAAATCAAGGCATTGATTTGAAAGAAAGCTGATGAGAATTTTTCCTGTATTCCTCCAGTATTTGTATCCCATCTTGTTTTTTGCAGCGTGTTCTGACTCTGG
>WEKY01023134.1:4680-36745 GCA_013390045.1 Picathartes gymnocephalus
AAAAAAAAAAATTCCAAGGCAAGTTTAGAAAAAATACTGTTTAAAGGGATATTGATATAAGCAGGATTATTTACAACCTGTGCACTTCCTATTAAACTTTATGACATTTAATTTCTCCTGTGTTTCTCTTCTCTAAAAATACTCCCCATTGTGTAAATGTTTGGATAGGTCATCTATGTTATCATCTTCCAAATGTTTTGAGTTACTTAAAATATAATATATTTGTTTCAGAGAGGAGCATTTTACATGATGGGGAAATTCAGATGGCATACAATGACAAGTTTTTGGAATCAATGCCATAGAAATTTAGCATAACTGATGACTGAACCAACCAAATATTATGCCTGAAGTCCAAGCAACAAAGCATTTGTGGGCCTTGTAAATACTATTTCACACAGCCATTGAAAACACTGTGCTCAGATAGCTAATGTGCTATATGCACAAAAACAGCAGAACAAACAAATACACACCATCAGTTGGGATTTTTTTCACCAGCAAAAATGATGTCAGAGATTTTAGCAAGCAGACAAGTTCAGGATATCAAGTTCCTTTCCACATTTGCTTTAGACAAGGGAGCAGACTGGACTTGGTTACATCTACCAAAATTCATACACTGCATTAGCCACAAGTGCATCAAGTATCTTCACGTCAATCAACTGGTCACAAGATCTCACACCTTGCTCTCAAGCACAGTGAAGAGGCAGCTCTGCCAAGTTTTTTACTGAACCTGGATGGCTGGAATCCAAGTCTGAATGCCAAAGTATTTAAACGTGTGTTAACCATGGCTTTTAACTGTTTTGTAGTTTTCAGGTGGAAGAGGAGATCAAAGGAGGGTTCAAAATTTTTTTTTTTTAATACTATCAATACTCATTAACTCAGAGATGGTAACCAGAGACTGCTGAAAGGGGAAAACAGGCAGAGGGAAAACAATATTTTGTGAATTCCAACTTTTGCCTGATGCAGAGAGGGATCTGGTGAAAGCAGGGAAAGACACACACAAACACTCATATACCAGCACTTATAACACCATGACTTCTATTTAGGCTCCTAAAATCTCTGGTGAAATTGATTTCAAAGATAAAACGGGATTATTGGGTTTGACTGTAATCCTGAGTTGCAGTTTGTTCTCAGCTTTTTGTATCTATTTGTAGGCAGAGCCAACAACCCTGTACTTCCCCGGTATCATAGTAGTTTCCATCAAAACTGTAACAACTTTGGACTTTTCAAAAATTTGAAGATACTCAGCCCAGTGTATAATGACAATTTGCAAGGGAAAGATTTACTCATTAGCAAAATTCTTGAGGAAATTAGAAAGAAAAACAAAAAGACGCCCCACTCCCCACCCCAAAACCAAAAATCTTTATTCTGAGTAATGTATGACTTGAAAATCTTACCCTTTTGGAAAGTATTTACTTCTTTAGCTGATCAAATTGTTGCAAAAATCTTTGAAAAGTCTCCCCTGACTTGTGTATCCTACATACTTTGTAATTATGTTCTAAGCCGCTTTGCCTTTCTTCTTTTTTCCATTTCCTTTTCATTGTAGTCATGTTTTCCATTTGCTGCAGCAATCTCTTTACACTATTTAACATTTTGACTAAATATGTGGATAAGAAAGCCACACTGGTATTCATGAGAGTATTATCAGTGATGTCCATGGGCATTAGAGAGAATATGAAAATCAGTGCCCACTCTTAAAGACCGAAGGATTGGGTTCAGCTCAGTAGTTAAGTTCTTGTCTAATATTTGTATATGCACATCCTAGCAGAAGTACACAAAGTAACACAAATGCTTACATTGAACCGGATATGATAAAGTTTCCTGATAAATTGAGGCAATAAGCTGGGCTACTTATGATATTGATAAAATACAAATTTTTATTGATTTTTATGTTGATAATGATTATTACCTGCAGAAGTACATAGAAGTTGCTACAATGTACCAGAAAAAAGTGATCAGGCCAGCATCCAGCTAGATGTAAATACTCAGAGGAATAAGATCATAGGCAAGTACAGAAGGACTTCTCCCAGATGCATTCTCCCAGCTTCAGCCAACAGACATTTAGACACATCTGAAGCTGAAAATTCAGTACCTACCAGTGCAATTCTCTCCTCTCTGTGTGTCTCCTCTCCATTTGAGCAGTTCCCCATGGCTCCCATGGCATCACGTGGCAATGAGCTCCACAACATTGAAAAAGCAGTTTGTGGCTGTCTAATAATTTCACACTGTCTGCTCTTGGCTCTTCTACAGCAAACACTGAGTGATTGCTCCCCACTCACCTTCTCCTGACTCTTTGCTACTTTATTTCTCTCCATCCTGTTCTCCCATGGGCATCCCTTTTCCAAACTGAGTCTTTGCATTCTATTTACTTTTTCCTGGGTTTAAGCAGTTCTGCTGTTATGGTCATCCCTGCTGTCCTCCTTCTCCATTTAATCCTGACTGCTTTTATATCTTTTAACAGTTACTAAGCATCATGAGATTAGAACCAGTTTAAAAATGCCTTCTGGTTGGTTTTTTTTTTTCACTTCCTGATATTCCACTCAAATTTTATTTTTTTCTATTTTTTTAGTATTTAGTTTTTGTCTCTCTGCTGCTGCTTTACCATGAAAGATAGCTAAATTGACTCTAAATTACAAGTTATCACTGTATGTGCCTAACTGCCAGCTCATTATGCCATATATATTGCTTTAAACTATTAAAAATGGAATTTTACCCATGGGATTTATCTCTCAGATGCTCAGTATAATGGCATTTACTGCAACTCTTTGTGGTCCACTTAAGTTCTCACTGTTGTGAAGAGATTTTTTTTAAAAATTCTGTGCTTCATTAGTTCTCCATTTTGCAGAACATTTGTCAATGAGTTGAACAGCATCAGTCCTGAAAGGTTTATGTGAAGCTTTGCTTATAGCCTCCCTGTATAGTGAAATGTGGCAGTTTAGTCCTGCTTATTTTTGATCAATTATCAGTTATTCAAATCAGTTTTGAAATGTGTTACACCTTGGCAATTCCATTTCTTTAAGGCTTCTGTACTTGAGCTATAGTTCCATTGGGACAAGTATTTGAAGAGCAAAAATTGTGTAATTTGATTTTGATCCGTCATTAGTCTGGTAAAAAAATTCTGCTTTGAAAGATTAACTTTGATACTCATAAATATGATTAAGGGTGTGTATTGAGAGAGTGTTCTGTGAGGTAGACTGGGAGGAAGAAGGAAGCCTCAGCCTCACATATGTTGTCAGGACAGAAGAACATTAGAGATTTTTTTTGTTCTAAAAAATATTCAGGTGAAACATATTGTTAGAATGAACCTTAGAAGAAGAAAATGTTCACAAAATGTCCTCTAGTAGCTACCCTTTAAATGAATTTCCTGACAATAGGGTCATTTAAGACAGAAGGGGATCAAAAGTAAAAGCAGTGACCATTTTACCAACAAATGGTCAAAGCATACAAGAACAAAGACTTCCAGTGAAGTCAAGAGTATCAGGAGCAGCCGAGCTTCCCATACTGCAGGGACAGGGATGTGCATTGTACCACTGACAGGGCATGAACTTTGTCCCTGGCTGCTCTTGACTGCTCAGATTATTCAGCAGTGTGGACCACCCTGCCTGAATTTCACTCCTGTGCCACCTCAGCACCCTTCAAACCCTCCAGCTGCTGTCTCACAGAAACTGACTTGCCCCTTGATCAAGGAGTAAAGTTAAAATTTAAACGGCTACATTGCAAAAGTAAAATAGCAAACCCCCCCAAAAAACTCAAACAAAAAAACCACTCAAACACACAGACACACAAATGCACAAACTCTACAACTTCAGAACCAAATACTGACCAGCTGACAGAAGGAGCACTGGAGGTCAAACCAAGGAAAGAGAGAAAATCGGAATCCAGAAACTGTCAATCTGTGTTGTGCAATCTGTTTTCACAGAATCAGCTAAATCTGAACTTGTGAATTCCACTTCAGCTTTTGCTCCTACCGCCTTTATATCCACGGTATCTGGGAAATGACTTAAACACAACTCCAGAGAACGGCATGGGACCAGTGCTTCCAAAAGGCCAAAGTCAATACGTTCATATATCAGAGACATGCCAGGGTAGCCATCCCAGCTGCACAACACATGATGTGTCAACTGCTTTACATAGGGTGGGTCAGGAAGAGGCTCATTAAAGACAAGCTCTACAGTTCTCCTTGCAACATCTCTGCATCCTTGTCCAGTTTTACAGAAAAAAAAAAAAAAAAAAGATGCTGCTTTAAGAACAAAGTTACTCTGGATGAAGACTGTAACACAGAGAGAAGGGCCACCACAACTGTGTCTGCTACATTAGATAAGATCTATAACTGATCTTTTATATAATTATTTCATCACTGAGGAAACAGCATAACTTATTTTGATTTAACTTCTCTGTAACAATAATTATAACAAATTATTCTGATGACCAAATTCGGACTACCTTACATAGGTGATGAAAGAGTAGAGCAGCCCCTGTCTCTGAGCATGCCTTGCACTGAGTCTCAGACTGAGGACTTCCTCTGAATTTCTCTTGTGCATGGAAAACACCATGATCCCACTCCCTAAATGCATGCAGAACCAAATTACTACTGAAAATTTTCAGGGAGTTAGGTACATGAATACATTTCAGATTCATCCTATCTATAAACAGGGCCAAACCTCTCAGATGGCTTTCTGTGTGGAAGTGTGTGGCACTTCTTGGATAAAGGCAGTAAACCAGCGCATTTTGCAGAGCAAGGAGCTGAAGTGTAGCATTTCTGGGCAGCATGAACTTGAATCTGTGGCAAATTTGTTTTGGTGCATCTTCTGGAAAACAGTGCTGTAGGGGAGTGAGCTACATCACTTTTGTCTGGGTACTGAATTGTCACCACCATTATGGATGTTACCCTCAGCATACCGGAAAGCTGTGCCAAATAAATGAAGATATCCTCACATGGCTGTTAAAGAAAGTAATGCTTCTGCTCTCATTTTAGCCATCCTTGACCCTTCTCTTCTGACCCTTTAACAGTAAAATAAACTTCAATCCCACCAAACTTAAGAGTGACAAGAGCACCCCAGGTCTGGAACTCACACCCCACTATCCACATCTGTACTTACAATGTATGCATTGACTCCTAGTCATCTAAAACTTATAAAACAGAGTTAAGGCAGTGCTATCTTACTTGCCTGTGTGTGCCTACCGGAAGAGGACTTCATGGGTAACTATCTGAGACAAGAGCCTGATACTGGATACCCCTTGCACTGTCGAATGGCATCTTGGCTAGCTGGGACTGTCTGTGGCACAAGCCTGTTCAGAAAAATCAGACATTTTCAGAGTGATAATCCCTCTTACACAGACAATCTGCAGCCCATTTGCTGTTCTGCTTTGGCTTTATTTTTTAACAGGGCCTTAAAACATATTTTTCCTTAAAATGACAACGTTCTTTTCTGCCCTCTTTGTTCGTGGGGCTTTGTGCGCTCATAAACAGTTTAAAAGTTCCCTTCACACCTGCAGTGCACATGTGGGCCTGAAATAAAGATTCTCTTATCTATTCTTCACTGATAACTTGAGAGGATAGTGCTTAAGAAAAGGAGTCATCCTTGCAACTGTAATAGACTAAACCAAACCCAAGTCCCAAACCTACAGCAGTGGCAGTGAGGCCAGCACATCTGGGGAAGGAAGGATCCTCAAAGTTAGAGCAGAGAGGCTGAGAGGAAGGCAAGCAAACCTGCACCTCCTTTCCAGGTGGAAAATCCTGCTCCAAGACACAAGCATGCCTCCTGCACTATCTCAAGGTTTTGCTCCATCCTTTATTGACCTTCCCAGGCTCTGTGTTGTTTATTTGGAAAACTGTGCCAAAAATGCTTCCCAGTTAGCATAATCTGAGCTATGCTGAAACAGTGCTGCTAGTCAAAACTCTTTTGCTTAGGAAATGCCCCCCGTGAACTTGTCTCCTCAGCAGGAGGTGGACCAACACTCAATGGACTGCAGTGCCACCACTCCTCGGCTGCCTCGTGCTGTTATAGCTCTGCTTGTGCTGACATCACTGACCAGCCCCAGCAGAGGAAAACCCTAAGCCAGCCTAACCACAGAACAGTTTGGGATGGGCAGGACTTTCCCAGCTTCTTGCAGCTTAAGCATCAGTACGAAGTCTGAGAGAAATTTTTCTTCACAGAGAAAACCTTAATCTTCTGGTTAGACAACATCACACACTACAATTTGATACTTAATAAACTGTCATGAAGCTATAATACAAGCATTCACTTGGTCACTTATCCTTTTAGCAATAAAAAACAATTGGGACTGAAGTTCAGTGGCAATTCGTTGCAGCTGCTGTGGCCAGGACCCCCTCAGAAAGTAATTTCCAGAGGATTCTTCTTGTTAAAAAGCCATTTTCCTGGTGAGTAGTGGGATGTCTGGAAGATAGCAATGGGGACAAATCCAAGCACAGAAGTTTACAAGCATTCCTAAAGAGCATTTTAAAAACTCTGTATTTATTTAAACAATTACAGAAACATTTTAGGCAGCTAAGCAGTTTAATACTACCACCAACCTATAAAATAGACTTTTAAACTTAGGCAGTTTTCCTCTTTAACTGTAAGATGACATGAGACAGCATCAACATTTGGCTCCACATGGACAAAGTGTGTAGAGAGGATGGCAGCCTTCTGTTTTCATGGTCCTTCCTTGGTTTCCAAAATTTTCCTTCTTCAATTCTGACCTACACCCATTCTCTCCCCCTACCACAGGAACTGGTTAGGAATAATAAACAAACTGAAATTTAGTTTTGTTGGGAGTAACAGCAACTGAATAGGTCTGAAAGAAAAACTTTCAGTCTCACTGGGCAACCCCACAGCGTTCAGTTCACACACAGTGGTTGGTTACGTGAGCCAGATGGTGTCATTATTGCTACCTGAGTGGATGATAAACTGAAATTTAAGAATGGCAGGTCTAGTAAAACATGACCATTTGATATGCCCTGTCTCCTTCCCTCCCTCCTGAAGAATGACAGGGAGATGATGTTTGAAAAAGAAAGAAAGGAAGTACCCACCCAGTACTCTGACCAAAGGGGCAGTAAAAGACTCATAGCTCAGTCTCTATGTGGGCAACCTAAAACCCCAAAATATAGAGAGAAAGACAAACTTTTACTTTTTGAGGTAGAAAACAGTATCCTGAGTCCACAACAAACTGGGTGGGAGGGCTCTGCACTCTCATTTTCAAGCCAGAAGAAAAGAAACAAAGAAATAGGGCAAGTACACTGCAGTATTTACTAACCCTGACAGGTCAGACCACAGCAGAATGTCCAGTTTAGTATCTTTTCAGACTGTCAAGAAGAGGTGCACCATTTTCTGTAGGAACATATACCAGAAAAACCCAAAACCAAACCAAATTCTGGAAGCTACCCTGCTCTGTCCAGAAGGAAAAGTAAGGTAGATCTTCCCCCATGAGATGCATTACTTTCCCTGATGCCAATCTAGTTAAGAATGAGATTCCAAGAATAAAAGCTTCCTGCTGCAACGTCAATGTATTGTGTTCACAGTTCCTTTAAGAGATCTCCACTGTAGTCATTTCAGATTGCAGAGAGGAGATCATGCTGACAGAAAGTCACTGCTTTACTCAAGGCAAACTGCCAAAACACGTAGAACTGAACCCTGTCCTCTCATTCACTGGACCGATAAATATGCTTTTAAAAGCATGCACAGCCTGGTTCACACTTACATGATGCACGGAGAATGAGGCAGAGGGCTTGCAGAGTGAAGCAACACCTCATTCCCAAGCATGTGCAGAGCAGCCTGCCTTTGCTTACTGCTAAAAATGCTAAACCAGTGCCATTTGCACTACACATGTGCAACATGCATGTCTCAAAGATTCATTACTATGCATATGAAAATTCAATCATATCAAAGCTTAGCTCTAAGAAAGTCCCAAGGGGCTGAATCGTGTGCTTACGTGCTTTGAGGGGGGAAAACCCAACAATTTTAAGCTTTTTTTTTTTTTTGTAGCATTGCTCTGCTTTTGCCGTTAGTAAGAACAAAATAGCTGCTGAATGAGTGAACTCCATGTTCCCACTGTGTGTTTATATCCATTTATTTTCATAACTCAAGTTCTGTTTGTGTGAACACAAATATATAAATCATAGATGGATTTAAGGCTGATCCCAAAAAAACTGTAACTAAGATGAATAAAAGTCACTATTTTATTTGAAGATTGTCGTGATTTAGTATTATGCTGTCCTTTAGTAAGAACATATGTATCCTTTTAAGCCATCTCGCTCTCTCTCTAACACTGCTTTCTGTAGCCCATTCTAGGGCAAAGGATTCTGCAATTAGCTTGGAAGTATCATAAATCTTCTACTTCCATATTTCATTACAATTTGAAAATTGCTTGGTGGTCATTACAATTTCCATTAGAATAAATTTGACCTTCAACCAAAAAGGAAAAAAATTACACTGAAGTGATGGTTTGGGGACACACACGGCCATTGCACATCCTGTACTTGGTGAAAAAAAAGACGAGATGAAGGTTCATGGTCTGTAATGAAAATAAAAACTTTTGCAGGCAAAATTAATTTGAAAAGAGTAGCAAAGCAAACTTTCTGATCTCCTTGGCTTTTGCATTGGCCTTTCACGTTCATGGATATGAAGCTCACAGAAGCTTCCCAGAGGTTTCAAACTAAAAGTACCAGAAACACAGCCTAGAACACAGCAGAAAAAGACAAAGATTTTAAAAGAACTCTCTTCAGTTCACTAAATAAAAAAGAATAAATATAAAATTCTTAATACACTTGGAATTTTACCAGTGCAGGAAAAGCAGAATGGTGGCTTCTAGCTTTCTCCACCATATCTGTGGTGTCATACAAACTTCAGCTCCTCAAATCCATCATAAACCTTCCATGACTGCGGTGCCAAAACCAACACAAAGCTCCACAGCATCAGGACAGGACTGGTGACAAGTCCCATGGCAATGATGGACCAAGCAGGGTCTGCTGGCTCCAGGTGTGTCCCCCCACACCCTGACTCCTGCCAGCCACAACCAGTGCATGCACATGGGCAGTATCATGAACTTGGGAGGGACTTGGAAAAACACAAGCAGGAGGAGAAGGTCTCTGCTTTGAAGGCACTCTCCAAATTAACATTTTTACATATATATAAAACTTGTTTGGATATACTTAAAAAAATCAGCAGATATACAAAACCTGGAGAGGAAAGCCATGCTGGAAAACCAAACAGAAGCAGAAGCTTCATGGTGCTCCTCCTTTGCAGAGCTAAATTCCTCCTGAACGACATTTCCAGGGTGAGGCATTTGTAAGTACAAGTGTAAAAGGACCAAAGGCTCTACTGACAAGCCATGAGATACGAAGTGCTTGCAAGATACATCCGGTGTTGAGATAATTAAGATCAAAATTAAACTTGTGCTATATTTGCATCTGCAAAGCATCAGTTAATCAAACATAATGAGTTAATCAGACTCACTTTTCTGAGGGGAAAATGTAATCACGCTTAATCATCTTCTGTGTTGTCATTAAGCTCTGACAGACTTTCCATACAAAAACTGACTCTTCCTAAGTATTTGCACACCCAGCAGCACATCGGAGTTCTGGAAATTTTCTAGGCATTGTTGCAGAGGTAATAGGAAATTCTTGTAGTAAAGCTACGTTGTAGGAGCTTTTACTCTATATTATGATGTCAGCTAATAACAAAAATTTGAAGGCGACACCAAACATGACCCCGGAAGGAGATAATACTCTGCACCCCATTTTTTGCAAATAGGAGAGAAGCCTGTAGGTTATTTAGCAAGACTTCTGCCAGTAAACGAGTATGCCACCCACATTTCTAATACCAAACAGCAAGAGCAAAGAATTAATTCTCTGGTGACCTCTGTAGATTTAGCAATTCTGGGGTTTTTTTTAATTTAAAAAAAAAAAAGGCAGCTATTGCTGGATATAATTTCTAGTTATTTTAATTAATTTATTTTTAATCCCATGAAGAAATAATTTTTACTGTCTTGGTTGCTAGCTATTTAAGATGTTGTGGTTACATTTTTGGTGTCTTTGGTACATTTTATTGTAACATTGTCAGGGCACTGCATTCAATTACTACATCTCATGCTGTTTTACTCGCGACAAAGAACCATCCAAACATTATCTAGCAAGTCCTTGTGGGTAACTACATCCTGTCCAAGAAACACATGTATGTCCATGCGTTAATAGGTATGAGATCAGTATCAAATTAGTCATTTGAATAAATGTCTCTTTGGTTTGGCTTCTGTGGTCTCGACCTCTTAGCTCAAGCTGCTGTTTAAAAAAAATAAACACATCTTTAACATTAAACCAAGTGCACTTGGAATACTAAGGCTTATCTGATAGCTGTCTGTTGTGCCTCTGCAGCGCTAAAACTTGTCCCAGCTTTTCATTCCTTTCTCCCTTTTCCAGACCCCATTATCCCTTAGTAAGATATGTACAGATGTGCTGGTTCCTTCTCCTGGATGTCCCAGTTCTTCCCTTCATTGCTACTGCTCCCATCATGTTCATGGGGAGGGGGCAGTCTCGATGGGAAGCACAAACCCAAACAGCGATGTAGCAGCAAAGGGGCAAAGGGAAGGAGAGACACATCTTTCTGGGGAATGAGCTGAAACAACGGCTTGTGACCAGGAGGTGGGAAGGGGAGAAGATAATAGCATCCATGGATTAAAGAAGGAAAACAGCTGGAAATAAAGTTTGGTAGGTCACAGTCTACCAGATGATTAAAGGTGGTTGAGTGTGAAGGTGTGCAAACTCCAGCATTGACAGAGGGCACAAGTCTCAGAGGAGAGAGGGGACTATAACCCAGACGCAAGAAGTCCAAAAGATGGTGAAGTGAATTAAGAGGCTACAAAGTCATCAACCAGGAATCTGTGGAATGGCTATGCTTTTCAAGCACCGCACAATATGTTCTATTTTTCCTTTCAGGTTTCATCTCTATAGCTGAGCTAGAGCACTCACATGGGAGAGTTTGCCTAAACACAGTGGAAGTTATAGCTAACATACAGGAAAATTAATCTATCTTCACTGTCAATTAGGACCCTATTCACTGTATCATATTTACCCAGAGATGGGATATATCCAGAACACTCTCACGGAGAGGCCACAGAACTGAGGTGCTGGATGTCCCTAGGAGCATTTCTCTAAATCAAGGTTTGAAAGGAAATAAACAACTGACAGTATATAATCCTGACACCCCCAAAATAACCTGGATTAGCATGCCCTGTACAGTACTAATTTTGAGCATATTTTTCCCTTGTGCAAATGCTGTAGATATTTTCTGATTCTCTGTGAAATTGGGGAAACATTAACAGTTCGCAGAAAAGGAAAAGCAGCAGTGACAGTAAAGAACAGTGAAGAGAATGAAATCTCACCGATTTAGCACATCAGTGCTTCTCATTCTCTGCTGATCCAAGGCAGCAAAGGGAGTAAGAACAGAAAATAAATAATATTCCTCAGAAAGACATAAAAATATTAAGGCTTACTAAAATCCACATTTGCCCCACCAGTCTCTTTGCAAGCTGGATCAGCTTGCTTTGCTCATGTGAGTATTTTCATTAATTTGAACTGGAACTTTGCCTGACAAAAGAGCACTGGATCTTCCCTTTCTGGGCAGAAGCACTGTAACTACCAGCTGAAAAACATCAACACTCCAGATAAGCCATGAACTATTGTATCGGTTGATTTATTGCTGATTAAACACTCCCAAGTTGCTCCTAGTCCTGAGAATTAACACAATTGAAAAGCAAATAGGTTGTAGGCTGATGGTCCTTTCATCTGTTTTGGTGATTTCCACCACCTGTATGTGCAGAGCTGAAAGCACAGCTCAGAGCTGGTCACAACAGCAAAATTCTATTAATTTTTCTTGAACTTGCATATCCTTGGTCCTTACTAAAATTATTTCCTAGTTGTAAACAAGACACTCAACTCACCATCTAATGTTGCCAAGATATAAAAGATACTCTTATTTTTGAGGCATTACAAATTCCACTAATTCAACAGGTTGTTTTAGAAAGAAAAGCATAGGCTTGCTCTTTTGCAAGTGGCATGGTAAACTTCAGTGCAAAGTCCCATAATCTGAACAAATTAAGCACTAACCTAATAAGAGAGTACTTTGAAAAAGATTATGAAAATGTCATGTCTTAATTGGTCCATATGCGTGACACCGCTGTTAAAAAATGCAGCGGCTTACCAGCCCTACAACTGGAAGTACCACCAAAGAGAAAACATTTTCACAAAAGATACTCCTTTTTCTCTTTTCTTTCTTCTCTTTTTTATTTTCTTTTTTTTTCTTTTCTTTTTTTTTACTTTTCATTTCTTTCATTTTCTTTCCCTTGTCTTTTCCCTTCTTTTCTTCTTTTTATTGCATTTCTATGTTAACAGTGTTGCTTCAGGCGGATGGCCAAAAGTAGCATCTAGAATTATTGGGAGTAAATTGTGTCATTTTCACATACATCTGTGTGAGGCCACATGGGATCTGGGGACAGAATCTCAGGGAAAGAGGATAAATTCAGCGCTGACAGCCCTCGATGGGAAGTCAGGCTCCACTCCCTGGGAGTCACAGCCACTAATTCTCTGGGGGTCTTTGCTTATGCTACAAACATGAAATCTTAACACACATGACATCTCTTCTACCACTACAGATACTTACAGTGCTGTCTTCCCACTTGAAGTGTGCCTTGTGAGCTCGTGCCAGTAATTAGAAGTGCCCAGAAAATCCTAGTCCAGTCTGGCAAGTTAGGGGCAAATCTTGCAAATACAACTGGCGGGGAGCAAAAATTGTTTTTCAGGAATGGGGTGAATTATAATCAATTATTCTCAACATTGCACTGAACACACAGTGAAGCGCTGAGGATGTTGTACGTGGGGGAAGGTAGCAAGATTTCCCCAAAAGGCAAAGGCTGTGCAGCACAGACTCACAAAAGTCATGAGACTGGTAACACTCAGTGGGAAAATAGGAGCTGTATTTTGACATTTTGTGAATACGTTGAAAACAAAAGAAAATCCAAAGAGAACGTATAAGAAGATGCATTGGGCACCTCTATCTCCTCAAGATGATCCAAAATAGTAATTAGTAATATGTGAACTAGAAAAGAGCACAGGACTTTAGTAATATGAAACTTCATGACAGCATCCCTTGCTAAACTTTGCTTAGAGGTAAGGAGAGGCAACCAAATTCTGGGTAAATTATGAAACAGTTGAATGACTAGGGAAAGAGAGCTTGGAAGAGTTTAAAAACAAATTTCTTACACACAAAAAACAAAACTACCACTACTGTTATTACACCTGCACACAAAACCAAAGGATAACATTCAATTATTAGGAAGCTGATGTGAAACACTAGGAAATTCAGTGGATTACTTGAATTTTCAGTACAGACCCTTCAGCATAGAGTATTTTGCCTTTTTAGTGCTGAATGTTGGCAGCTCTCTTGCTGCTACACTGTTGCTTATGAAAAGCAGCTGTATTTAGAGATACTAATAATACCCAATAAAATCTATATTTTCTGAAGAAGTCTACTTCCTTCAACATCACAACATGCAACATTCATACCATCCAAGTTAAGACTTGAGTGGGAAGCACAGGACTGACGGCTTAAAATGCTGCTTTGTAGTTTAGCACAAAGATAGCTGAATGAAGATTATTTTCTATCAGACTTCCAAGTTTCCAGGCAGGGTAGAGAGGAAAGAAGACTGCACAAGCAAGTCAGGGTCTTTTATTTTTTTTTCTCGTAACCTTTTTTTTTTTTCCCTATAACCTTTTCTATATTCTTTACATTCAAACTCTCATAACCAAACAAAACTTCCACAACCGTTGGAGCATATTCTGGACAAGAAACCTAGAATTTGTTTTCTATCTTATTAAACAAATTACTGTACCTTAAACTATACCCCTGAAAGAGCATGCTTTTTTATTCTCACCAAGGATCAAGATACCAGAGATCAACTTGCCAGGTGTGATTTCTAAAACCAAGTTTGTTACACAGCTGTGAATTTTTACTTCACTTCCAAATTTTTCTCACCTATTCAAATTCAACTCATTTACTGTCTTGAGACTTAACAAGAAATTTCTTCCTTTGCTTCTGGCAGCCTTTTGAAGCAGTCAAACAAAGAAATGCTCAAGAGAAAAGATTTTTAGACCACTCTTTCTTCCATCAGTTATTAACCCTACAGAGAAGAATGAATGTTTTAAACTTCCCAACTCCCACTTGCACAGTTCTTAACACCTATTATGAGATGATATTGTCCCAGGCAAGCCCAATGAAGTAAATTAATTAATTTGGCACATTAAAACTCTGAAAACAATGTGAGGGGAAGAAGCAATTATTTACATACAGCACACAGATGGACAGACACTCAAGCAGAGAAGCGATGTCCTACCTCTCCTTGCCGGTGATAGTGCTTGGGAGGTTTTCCCATCTGCTCTAGCATTTTGCCCTTCTTACTGCTAGCAAGCATCAGTCCCTGGTGGATGCCTGCAGATCTGTTGGTTGCCTGAGTTGGAGCCTCCCCCATCAGGGTGGACTTGATGGAGTTCACCTTGGAGCTGGAGCTGTCTAGCTGGGAGCTCTCCACGATCAGGACCGCGGCTAGTAAGAGGAGACAGCAGGAGCACTTATTCCACATCAGCATGATCATCTCCCCTCCCCCAAAAGGATTATCTTTTTTTCTCTTTTTCTTTTTTTTTTTTTTTTTGGCAATGAAAACAGAAGAGAGGGGGGAGAAGTCTTTAAAAATATCTCCCGAAGTTAAGGAAGCAGTGGATTTCAAAGCCACTCAAGGAACTGCTGTTCTGAGAGACACGGGAGAAAAATAATTTTAAAAAATAATCCCCTAGAAAAAAAAAAAGTGTCAAGTCTATAGGCAGTGAGCAACTGCCAGGTCTGTGATGTTTTTTCCTCCAGGTCCTCGAGAAATCCAAGCAATACTCTAGAAACTGAGCAATAAGCTGCGAGGTTACTGCACCCGGGCAGCTCCCCGCCAGCGCAGGCACCAGCACGTTTGCTAAAGCTTCAGAGGAAGAGTGAGCGAGTTACTTCCCCCCACTCCTCCTCTTGCTGCTCAAGCCAGCAGAGAGGAAACTCAAACCAGATCCAATCCAAGCAGCACCGGCAAAAGCTGGGCTTAGTTTTCTTTCACTCTCTCTCCCTCCTCTTTACTTTTTATTCCCCTCCTCCTATTTCTGTTTTTTGCCTCAGCCTCTGCAGTCAGCGGAGTGAAAGCGCCCCGTCTCCTCCTACTCTTCCTCCTCTCCTCCTCCTCCTGCAGCCCAGCCGGTGCGGGGCGAGGGGTTCTGGGCATCCGGCGGCGGGGGAGCCCTGGGACTGGCCCTACTCGCGGCGGGAGCACCGGGACCCGGGAGGGGAGGCAGAGCCCTCGTCGGGCTTCCTGCGCTGCTGCCCCTCGCACTCGGTGGTCTCGCAGTTTCTCGCCGGCCGCTCCGCAGCCCCCATCCCCGGGGGGGAACACACCGCGCAGCGACTTCCTCCGTCCCTCATTCCCCGTAGCCTGGCGGGTTCAGCCCGGGCCGGGCGTGCCCCGCTCCCGGCTGCGGCTCCCGCCGTGTCCAGCCCCTCTCGGGTGCTCAGCCCCTCCGTTCCCCCTCCCCGACACCGGGCTGCCACGCTGGGACGCGTGTCGAGGTGCTCCAGCTCCCCGAAACGCTCGGACGCGCACAGCCCGTCATTCCCGCAGAGCTGGGAGGGCACGGAGCCGGCAAGAGAATCCTGCCAAACCTGATGCCCGAACCAGCGGAGTCTGCGCCCAAATTAAGGGCACGTCCAGCAGAGAAGGCTGCGCTGCACTCTCCCAAACCTCACCCTTCTCAGTGCCACAGTGCCACCAGCAACCCAAGATTCTTTGTATCCACCTCCTCCATTTCCTTGGCATGAGCACGCATCCGATTGTCATAAAGCGCCGAAGTGCTACGAACTACACCCACATCAGCCAAGGCATCACCTCGCTGCAGCCCCAAAATAGTGCGTTTCAGGAAGATATAATCTGGACACAGAGCATAAAATTTGCAGAACGGTACAGCTCTTAACTGTTCCCTGCAAAAGATCTAGAACAAAGCAGAGAACATCACCATGAGGCACTTTGTTACTGCCATAGAGTAGGTACAAGCTCTTGTCCTTCCCCTGGACACGTGAAAATGGGGTGGAAGGAACAAAAGATGGTGAGGGGAAGAGCGTTATTGTATGAACATTACCTTGTCTGGGAACAGTGAAGAGAATTTTCATGCTTTTCCCCTCTTCTGAAGGGTCCATCCCCTATCAATCATTTCCTCTTACTCTACCCCTTTACATAGCAGAAATTTGCATATGAAATTTCATTTCTTTTAAATTAACTGCTGTGCAAACGGCAGTTGTCAAAGCAAGAAAAAACAGAAAGTAGCCGGGCACAATTTTGGCCTCCCGTGTTGCTGCTCCCCCACAGTGAGCAGAAGCCCTCCTGGGGACTTGGGAGCTCTCTGCAGGAATGCCCCAGGAATCACACCACCTTGGATAAGGTTCTTCAAATGCTGGCTAGCTAGCAATGTGTCCTAACCTCATGGGTTCTATTATATTAAACAGAGCATCTTGTGAAGAATGGAGTCATTTGTGTCTTTTTCCACAGCTCAGACCTGAGAATTGTTTGAGAGGATTTAAACCCATCTCCTGGGGCAGTTTTTGTTTTTTGTGGTTTTTTTATCTTCCTTATTAAATGATCTCTTACTATAGGAGATTACTACTGTTTAGGTGTTTTTAAGTAACAACTGAAATGACATGTCAGCCCCAAGACTGAGTTTTAAATTTCTACAGAATATGGCACTTGCTCTGACTCAGGCTTCAGATGAGTTCGTGTTTACTGCATTTGAAACTGGAAGAAATTTTATTGAACTTGATTTCAAAAACTTAGGTTCAGGGTGAAATTTTTTTTTTCTTTTTTTTTGTACTCAGCTTGGCAAAGAGCAAAGAATGAAAAGAAAAAAAACCCACCAAGTTTGCCTTCTTCACAGCACTTCCTTTTTTTTCATTGTGCAGCTTTAAATAAACTAAAATTACCTTTCTGACTTCATCCTCAGTACTACTTGAAGACATTTTTAAGGAAATGTTTCTGAAAGATCAGAAAGCAATTTGCAATTTCACCAGAAAGAAATATAAGCCAGTCTTTTTTGATTGCTTTTGACTTGGCTTTTGACACTCAGTCCTCATGGTGCTTCAGCTCTCCCAAACCCAAAAGCAAACAGCTATCAGTGCCCACAGGAAAAGTTCTAATAGGTAATGTCATAGAAAATTCTTATCTCACCTGTGTTTCTCTTACCTAGGAAGAAACACAAATTTTTAAGTCAGTGGTAGAGTATTATCCACCAGAGTTTCTTCGAGTAAGAGAAGGTTACAAAGCAAACAAAATAATTTGATGAGACATACAAAGATAATTCATGACAATAAAAACATAATACAATGACCTCATGAAAATACCTTACAGCTGTTCTTGAAATAAATGGACATGTGTGGTATTAAAAAAGGCATACAGCACCTAAAGGATCAGACAGTAAGTAGACTCTGTGTAAATTAATTAAATATATGTCTATTAATAGCTTATTAAAATTTTTACTTACATTAATAAATGTAAAATGCAAGCCACATTACAAGTCTTTAGATGTAAATAATGGAGCCCTTGTATACCCATAACATCTAGAAATTTGAAGAATACTGGGGAGGAATGATCAAAGCTTCTCAGCTGTCTCAGAACAGGTGCCCCAAATTCATTTTGTCAATCAGTCCAGATTCAGTGGAGTATGAAGTTCATCAGTCAGTTGTATTCAACTAAGTTTCCAGGCATTAATTTAAATTTAGTGGGAATTGAAATGGGTAACTTTCCAACAGGGCAAGACCTATCTTGTGATACACTGCTCTGAAGGGAAGATATTTTGCAGCATCTCTGAGGAAATGGCAACAGGTTTTGCTTTATTACCCTGACAGACATTTCCCTCCAGAGGAAGAAACAACCCACTTCACTGCAGGGTAGCTGCTGCCAGACCAACAGGATGCTCAAGACCACAGAAAGCAGAAGTAGATGGGCAGGACACTACATTTGTGTTGGGGAGGAGCTTTTCTTTTTCTCCCCTTAACAAACGCATGATACATAGGTATACTTGTAGAGAAACAAGCTATTTGGTAGTTTGATGGGAGGTTTTTTGTTTTTTCCCCCACTTTTAACTAGCATTCAACCCATGCCTTTTCTACCTCAAACTGGTCAAATACCAACTTCCAAACTGAGGTGTAAATTTCCTATTCTCCTCATTGCAGCAACCCTGATGTACCCTGATGGACTTATTTCACAATATCCACTTAAATAAGACAGTATGGAGGCAAAAA
The DNA here is from genome assembly GCA_013390045.1 of Picathartes gymnocephalus. NCBI lineage: Eukaryota > Metazoa > Chordata > Aves > Passeriformes > Picathartidae > Picathartes > Picathartes gymnocephalus. The sequence continues at coordinate 23,040 of WEKY01023134.1, forward strand.
TATCAAGAAGCATCTCTGCTTTTCAGATTTATGACTGTGCCACTACAACTTAGGTTTTGAGACACATAAATAACTTCTAAAACATTAAAATGCCATGGGGCACATTGTGTTTCTCTGTGGGGCTCCTTTACCAGAGAACCAGCCACAAAAACCAAGTGCATGGATTACACTAAGCAGAGGTTGTCACACTATAGATCATGCAGAAACACAGTTTACCTGTGTGGTAACAAAGGTTTTGTAGAATTTTTCCTGTTACACAGCTTATTCTTGACCAAAAAGGCATAAAATTAATCTAAATGTGGGGTATTTTCATTGAAAAATATCAATACTTTAATTCATTTTTTACTGTCTTTTTATTTTTCTTTGCCAGGGAGTTCCATTAAGTTAATTGTAGGCCTTTTTTCATTTTTCTTGGGAGGAGAATAGGATTTGGTGGGGGGAGAGACATGGAAAAGAAAAGTAACCTTTTTTCCTCTTGCTTCCCCCTTCTTTGACTCTGAAAGTTTTAAAAGACAAAATATTTGGAAAGGGCAGAATCTAGCAGAAGTCAAGACAAAAGCAAGAAATAAAGAAACACAAGAAATTAATATACTCAATTTACGGACAAAAGGGAAATAGGATGTAATGAGATCCTTTATGTGATCTCCTCCAAAGGGCCAAAATTAAACACTGTAAATGTAAAATATTATGGGCCTGATTACAATTCTGTGTATTTTACAACATCTATATTTTAAGCCACGTGACTTTTGAACCCTTTTTGATTTACACCAGCTTTAGTTAAGTCTCATGTCCTATGTTTTTCTTTCCCTTAAACAAACAAAATTACCTGTTCTTCAAATTAAATCTGTTTTTAATTCTATATAAAGCATTTAGGAATACTTGTCATACGAAAGACATTCTATTACACAGAGGTGTATTGTTTTTTGTTATTATTTTTTAGGTTTACCAGCTGCACTGAATTTCCATTGCCCCTCACATAAACTCTAACAGTTTGGACATGGCCAAATCTCTCCTAGCATTGCTCCTGGGGCCTACTCTGTCTTTTATTTAATTTCTGACTAAAAAATTCAATCAGGACCATCAAACAATAAGTAGTTTTTGCTAAGGCTACAGCTCAACAATAAATTTAAGAAAAAAAAGTATATTTAAGGATATCCTCCTTTCCCCTCTCTCCTCGGGGATGACTTTTGGGATCACTGATTTCCTTTTTTTACTATTTTTATATTTAGCTTACAACCAAGTCCTATCAACAGAAAAGGCTTTGCATAACAGTAGAAGGGCAAGAGCGTGCAAACACTGATGGTAGAAAGGGGAGCAAGGGCAAGGGAATGCCCTCACTCCAGCACTTCCACCAAACGTCTCATGTCCTGGGACTGTGGCCCCAGCAAAGCACTTGAAGGACAAGTTGGGGCCTGAATCCATGGCATGGGTGTCCAGAAATCCATGGTAATGCAGCCCGTGGCCACCACAAACCCCTTCTCCACAGGTAACACTTCTATATTACAATCAGGGAAACGCCTCATTCGAGCTCATGCCATGTTGCACTGAAGTCCATATGTGGGACTCTTGCCCCAGGAACTGTCCCCCTGCTCCTCCTCCTCTTTCCCTCTTGACAGATGGTGTGTGAAAGCCACAGCCATAACCCTGTGACCCAAGAGTGCTGTGGAGACCCTGCTGCAGGTGCTGGGACAGCCTGCCAGACGAGTAAAACGCCTCCTTCTCCTCCTGTGCCTTCATCCCTTACGACTCTGTGCGGTGGGACACGCCGTCGGTGCCCTGCGGGGCGGCGCAGGGAGGTGCTGGCAGCGGTGGCATTTCCCAGCACGGAGAGCGGGCCAGCCAGCACTCGCTGGGCTGCCACCACAACACCCCTGGCAGGGGCTTGATGCCGGCTGCAGAGCATCCCCCTGCTGACGTCGTGCCTGGCCACATCAAGCAGTCCCAGCTCACCTCTTCCTCTCCAAAGGTTCCCCTCGCCCCAAGACTGTCAGCAAGCACAGCCGCTGGTGTAATTGCCGCCTGACCCGCCCGAGTCGCAACGGGAGGCTCCAGCTGCAGCCCGAGCAGGAGGCACAACCGCAGCCTGGAGAGAGGCAGGCTCACAGCGTGCAACCCCGGGCACGGAAACAGGAGGAGAAATATCACATCCTTTGATTTCTGCATTTTTGGGTCTAATTCCTAACACCATGCTCCTCGTGAGCAGGAAGGCAAATGATGCAATAAAACTGTTTTGAAATCCTTGTTTATATTTTTTCTCCTGCTGATATTTTTTGAAAAAGATGAATACTGAATGTTACAGTTATTCCTCATAAATAACTCCTTTTCCTGATTAGAACAGTCCAGGATGGTGTCAGAGTTAATTCACAACACAGTGTGCTGTGACTAGCTTGGTTGCTCACAATCCAGGATTTCAATTACCCTCTCTGACAGCAATTAACCCTTTGGGGCAGGAATAACCAGCTTCTTGGAAGGATGACAAAGCAAAGCAAAGCATGCCCAGTCCACGGAAATTAATAGCCACGGATAAACATTGCTTCAAAAGCCAACGCAATGATAGGTCATCTCAAATTATTTCAAGCCAATTCATTATTTTCTCCAAAACACCTTCACCATGTCAGTGAACAGAACGCCACCTGACCACACTCCCAAAGCCATATGTATTCTAGCACTGGTTAGACAAAGAAGTACTTTCCAAAAGGAAAGTTTCAGCGAAATGCAATGAAGGTGCAGGTCCCACCCCTGGGAAGCTACAAGCCAAACCTCCCAATCTCCCTGACAGGAGCCGACAGGGGCCACGCACATGTGCAGAGCAAGAGGAGCAGCCATGGCCAGGCAGTATTTCCTTGTGTTCCTGCCGTGTGTGTGAGCAGGAATGCTGCTGGCCCCACCAGAGCTCTCCCCAGCACCAAGAGCCGTGGGGAGCACGTTATGTGAGCTACACTGGGAATGCTCAGCACGTGGTTTTCCAGAGGATCACAACTCACAAACCAAAACAAGAATCCGCGGTAGCCCAGAAAGACGGCTGGCTTGATATGGAAATAGCTGAAATTTTAGCCTCTCTCCCTCCCCCAGCTGCGTATGTTGAAGAGTTGTTAAAACAAGAAAAATATCTATAATTAGCAAGTCTACATACACCCATTTTCTTTGCAATATTTTTGGCAATATTGAGCCAAGTTACTCAAACTTTCCAAAGAAAAATAACTGTAAGGAAAATTCCCTTCTCTGGAATTAAAGCAGCAGAAAATTATGAGGTTGAAAAGGGTTAGAATGGAAACCATTGTGCAACCTTAGCTATAATAAGGACTGAAAAAACTGATTGTTGTTTATTACATTTATTTCATGTTGTCTGATAAATGCAGTCACAGCTGAAGACTGTATAAAAAAGCAAATGTAAAAATATCTTTGTTCATACGCTTTGGCTTTCAAATCTATCTTAAATAAATGGTTTTGGAGCTAAGATGGTTTATCAGAGGCTGTAATAAATATCCCACTCTCAGCGTGACAGCAGAGCCTCTGCTTTGCAAGTGAGGTTGCTTCCTTCTCTGTATGAGTGCTCGAATTATGCCTCGTTTTTATTTAAGAAAACAACTAAAAGATAAAGAGATAAATATTTTAAAATAAGCTTCTTTATATCCTGCTCCCCTGCCCCCAGTTTTTGTAGCCCAAGTATATTGCTTTAGAATCAGGTATGACAGGGCAAAAATTCCTTGTTCACAATAAAAGAATTTATGGTGAATGGTTAGTTCATTAAATAGAATCAAAATCTGTCCTACTAACAAGTTAATACAACTGTATTTGATTTTTCTGTTTGCATAGCAGAGAAAAAAGAACCTCAAGGTAGCACTAAAGATACCACATCTCTTTGCTCTATCCATCACTGAAAGCAGGCAGCACTAAAATAAGGAGTTCAGTCCATATTGTTTTAAAGACACTATCTATATAGCTGCTAAATAAAGTAGGAGAAAAATCTGGGATTATGGTACATTTTTATCCCTAAAATCTTTGAAGAAGGTAAAATTAGGATAGCCATTTAGTGAACTATGCGGGCTTCATTCCGGGCTTAATGCACAGGTGATGGAGGGCAGATGTGAAGCTGAATGGTTACAGGTCAGAACAATGTGTTGCAGTTTTACTCTTGCCAGTGTATTTATACTCAGCTCCCTGGCTGCAGTCGTTTCCCCATTTTTCTCTCAGTGTAAGAAAATGAGAAATAAAGGTGAGAAGGCGAAGAAAAGGGAGGCTTTCCTCTTTGGTGTGCAGCCCAGTTTGCTAGAGAGAAGGGAGCTTGCTTCACTGCTCAAAGCACAAATAATCCTGGGAGCATCTAAATTTACTCCCATTCTGGCATTTGGTAACCCAGCCTCACTCCGGTCTTTGATAATTCAAAGACAATGACTATGTAAACCTCAGCCTTAGCTTCCTTCCCAAGGCTCGGCTCCTTCTATCACTGTGCTCCGGGGCCTGCTCTGTCCCAGAGTTTTCCAGCTGAAAGAGTTAATCGAACCTTTCTGCCTGCCTTACTCAGCTGAGTTTGCTGGGTCTTAGAAGAAGTTAGCACTTGAACCTCAACCGGTGACTCAGAGACCCCTGCTAAATGAACTCCTGGTTTAAGTACATTGACACTGATGGAGTTACAAGAGGAATAGAACTGGTCCTTTGCATTATTTGCTGTTATCCACAACAGGCAGGTCAATTTTTCTACATAACAAATACCAGAATACTGAATATATTAGCTGCCAAGAAATGCAGAACAAAAAGACTTACATGTTTTCCCCTTTTTTTTCCATCATCTGACCTTTGCTTTTTATGTTTTAGGAGCAAGCTGCAACTTTATTTACACGTATAATCTAGATGAAATGCTAGTTTGTGAGTAGGAAGCTATGTGGACATTGAATTTGACTTTCATTTTTTTTTCAGAGCAGAACATAATGAATTAATGGAAACATGGAACTGTTAGGTTTTAGAATGATTCTCATTTCATGTTTCTGATTGTTTCAGCCCAGACTTGATCATCTCTTCTTCCCTAGAGGTTTGAAGCATTAGTTCATAGTCTAAGATATAAACTGTTGTTCTGACACAGAAGGTACTCAAATCACTCATATTGCCTAGTTCAATAATACTAGCTTTGAAATCCCCACAAAAAGATTGACTGCAACAAAAGGTGCTACTAGCCATCTCAATTTTGTATAAAGTATCAGTAGAGAGAAAATGGATTATTAAAACAGTTGAATTCAAATTATTAGGAAGAGAGCAAATTCTAATATGGAAGCAGAGTAAATACTAAGAGAATCAACATGAAAAAGTAAACCAGATAATAATCTAGGTATGACTTGTGGGGGAATGAGAAGATTTTAAGTAGAATCACAGAATTACAGACTAGTTTGGGCTGAACAATCCCAATTCTCTCATCCTTTCCTCATGGGAGAGGTGCTCCATCCTTCTGATCAAGTTGGTGGCCCCTCCTTTGGACTCACTCCAACAGGTCCATGTCCTTCCTGTGGTGGGGACCCCAGAGACGGACACAGCACTGCAGGTGGTGTCCCCAAGGATTCAAACCTGCAGCTGAATACATTGACTCTGGTTTTCTTCACCAGTCTGATCAATTTCGGATGTTTACCTTATATTTTCCAAACCCTGAATTTTTACTTCTGTATATTTGCCTAGACTTGCCTCTGATTGCTAATGAGAAAGTATATCTCACTTCTACCCTGTCCTTTATGTCTAGGCTATGCAATCTTTTCAATTTTACATACCAAATGAAAAACAATATGGTACTGATGCATGCTAAATCTTAGTCTTGGTCTTACTTAACAGTAGTCTTACTTAACAACAGCAAGTAGCCCACAGTATCGAAGTAAGAGGAATGATGAATAAAGAAAAATAAAGTACTAACTTCTATTTATAGTACTTATTAAAGCAAAGCATCCATTCTGACATAAATATTTAAATTTTGTATAGGTTTACTGAAAAAAATATTTTATATCCATGCCTCCATATATCACTAGAACACTATTGTGATAAAACCATAATACTTCATCTAAAACTAAACAAGAGAAGGTTCTTCACAGGGATTCTGTGCATAATCAAAGAAAAAATAGTTTGGGTTTACTGATGCATGTTTTATTATATTTTTTAACATTCACATGGTTTTATTATGTGAGTTTTTTTATCATCTCTGTCCCCCACAGGTTTACAGATGATCATCAACTCAGTATCTCTGGGGCAGGAGCAGGGAGATCTCTGTGGAAATAACACCCTTCCAGATTGCTTGGTACTATTTATTAATTAGTGGCTAAGAGACTGTTCTTTTCATTTGCTACCACACACAACCCACATGGTCAGCAAAAAACCATCAAAGCAGTCCAGATGATTACTCCCAGAGTTAGGTATTTTTCAGAAAAGGATGTAAAAAAACTAACAAACTAAAGGAGGGAGAGTCTAAAGCACTTCTGAAAGAACACCATTTACAACTCAAGAGTAACAGTGACATTAACTGTAAGGCAAGAGCTCAGCAAAAAGCATCTGGATGGTGGAGCTCTGCTGCATCAGTGAAAGCCACTGTCTGTTACCATGCATTCATTAACCAAGAGAGAAAATCCCTCCCAAAAATAATAATAAAAAAATAATCAAGATTTTTAAAAGCTTACTCACACATGACCTCTCTCTGACCTTAACATTATTACCGCTCAGCTCTTTAGTACTGAATTTACAATAAATTAATTGACCAGCTAATCACAGCAGCTTTTCTCAAGATGGGAAAGATAAGTTAATGCTTCCATAAGACAAATACAGTAGCTGGGGATGTACAGCAAACTCGGTTAAACTCAGTTAAACTGCTGTTCAAAAAAAATTGTTTCAAAATGTTCCGGGGAGGAGGAACACAGTCTCAAAAAGCAGCTCCCCATCAAAACTGGTGCATATATCCCTACATCTTTTAAAGCCTCTAGGAACCATTGAGCAGACCTCCCATCAGTCTGTCAGATACCGAACTTCCCCAGACAAAAGAAACTATCTCAGTTTCGCAAGACCTGTAAAGCAAGAATGTATGTAACCTGCTTTTTCAAAACACACATGCTGCAAATACAGATACTGAGTGTACTGACATTTCTCCATTACAGCTTAAAATAACATCCTGTGTGATGCCTATATGCTGAGCTGTTAGCTGAGTTTTGGATTTTCTAAACAAACTGGGTTTGCTTTCAAAGAGTAACACTCCGGTTTCTGTACAATACATGAGAGCACACTGGCTCTTCAGCTGGGAAACAAAGTTAAGAATGTGTGGGCTTTGGCTTCAAAATTAACCATGCTTTAGTAATCTAGTATACTAAACTGTTTCTTATTAATGTATCATGCAAGCACTCTCCAGTCCTCCCACAAGTCTGACACTTTCCCAACATATCAATAGCAAATGTTCTGTGAAATGCAACTTTTCTGATGTAGGCCACCCTGATTTTCAGTGTGATCTCAACCCACCATCCAAATTTTCACGGCAGATGCAGAATGGGGGTTTTACAATATAGGAAAACAATATAGGAAAAAAAAAGTTTTGTTGCTACTTTGATACATCAAATTTATTTTCTTCAGCAAAGAGACTGCTTTTTTTAACTCTTTTTCATAATTATGGCTGAACAGCATCAGGTTTGTTGTGTTCTCAGAGTCAGAATGTAAGCTAATGTCGGGACATGGTTGGTATCAGCGCTTCATCAGTGTAACTAGCTGATTTTACAAACAATTTTGAAGTGCCTCAACTTAACCCCAGCTGTTTTCTGTCTTAATGCAGATGAGATGGAGAATGTACCCAGGGACTTTTGTTACATGACAAATATGCTCTGCAGAGGCTCTGCCACCACTGCCCCATCTCCCAGAGCAGATTTTTGATGTCGCTGTTACCAAGCCACCCACCAGCTTCACATCACTTCTCTGGATGGCAGATGTGACAAGGTGAGCACAGGGCAGTGTCTCACTGAGCAACAAGAGGTATTTGTGAGCAGGCTGGCTGGTGCTGGCGGCAGCAGAAGGCAGGTGAACCTGCCCAAGAGGCTTTGTGGTTTGCTCTAACAGCTGCCCCATCTCGGTTGCTACCAGCACCAGTGTGACCCTCACACTCGCTGCTTCAAAGCCACCAGCCTGCAGTCCAGGGGTCACCACAGGATGTGGCCCAAACAGGAGACCATTCAAAACGGCATATGAAGAGTATAAGAGGAGTATATAGCCATTAATAGTTGGTTTTCATATGTTCATGCTTTACATATTTTTACGCTATAATTAAAGCCACAGTGTGATCTACTCTCCTCTGACTCGGCCATAGCATCTTTCAGGCGTTTTCTGTAGGCACTACTGAGAAAGAGAACCTTGAGAAATTACAGAGGAGGGTAATGTATTCTAATTTTTAGCTTTTTATCTCCCTTCTGCTTTTAACATTCTCTGTTCAGCTGCACTATGGTTTTCCCCCATGAAACTCAGAGCTATCACTTCACAAAGGCTACACTAACAGTGCAGGAGACAAAAGCCATGTGAGCTGTGAGAAGGCAGATCTAGGGTGACGCAGTGGCTGAGCAGAGGAGTGAGCTCAGAAAAATAACAGTGCATGCATCACGGGTGGAAGGCAAATTAAAGAGCTTTGGAAGCTTAGGTGGGGCTGGATGCTGACCAGACACTGGTACCCAGAGCACACAAATGAAAAACAGAGAGCAAGTGCCATGATAAGTGACATGGGTCAGGGAGAAAAAATTAGCAGCTGTGTTTCAACTGAACTGCATTTCAGAGAGGAACTGACAGGTTCCAGTGGCCACTCATGGACCACACAAACTTTTCACCACTTGCCTCTTTAGACATGGTGGGAGATGCAACAAAGAACCTCAGCAAGCAATAAAGTTAGAGTCCCTCTGCAATGCTTTTCACTGCCTAGTCCTAGAGAATTCCTGGACTTTTTTTGTTTGTTTGTTTGCTTGTTTTTAGATCTAGGTCTTAGAGTTAGGAGACTATGAGGAACAATATTTTGGAGAAACACAGGCCACCGTTCAACGAAGTTCTGTTTGTATTAATAAGAGTTTGAGCTAAAACAAAAGCTAAGTGAAGCAGTCCAGAATTTGACTCAGGAGTCCCAAAGCATTGTCCTCTGCCATATTTCATTCTGCATCCATACTTAATTGATAGGTGCCACACCTGTGCCCCCTTACTGCAGTAAATGCAAATTCACTACACTTGTAAAGGACAAAGAGTACTCGGGCTTAATATGAGACACGATAGAAAAATGAGGGGGAAACTGGTTTTGCTAGATTTATTTGGATTATGCCTTTTTTTACCCCCAAAATTGAAAACAACTGGAAATACTTAGGAAATTCAGGAGATTTAAGGGTTGTTTATACAGCAAATGAAAACAACTGACCCAAATGCCTCTATATTTTAAAGCTCCAAGGTAGGGGCATATTAAAAATAACCAGGTCCTCTAGTTTCTATTGCCTAAAGAAAACTTAAATCTAAAATAATTGTTTTTAAAAACTGATTTCCTTTAACATGTGTACAAGATTAAGTGGTTACAAATAGAAATTCTAGATATTCTGAAATATTTATGGCAAATATCTGAGTTGCTTATTCTGGCAGCTTCCATAAGAAGGGATCATTATGGTATCTAAATTTTTTTCCCAGAGAGACAGCAGGAAAAAACAGTAAGAGAAAAGAATAGGATGAAATGAATTCTGAGAATATTGCATCACATACCTCTGCTTCCGTTCCCTGGTAAAGAAAAGCCATTATATGCATACTGCAAGACTAATCTAAACTTCTTTTCCAAACAATGTACTCCAATGAGCAATTGAAACCAGCAGGTGCAATTCTAATATTTTCTGTTTGCAATGCAGTAATATCTGGTTCATACTTTTTTTTTCTCCCTCCTTCCCCCCTAATTAGTAAGAATTTCTTTTTCTCTAGGATTATAAAGCACGGCCACATGCCCTCTAGTGAGCTACACAACAACTGCATCTCGGTAGGTGGAGAGTGGTCACCTTCACTTAAGAGAGGCTACATTACACTACCATGTGCTATTTTCCTTGCAAAGGAATTTGTCGTGTTTCATGCTCAAGACTTCTGCATCTTCTAGTTTTCTGAGAGTTCCTTTTTTTTGAGGCCAGGAAATGAAATGTTCTGAATTAGGGGATAGTAACCTTAATCCAGTGAGCAGCATTTAAAGGAAAGCTAGACTTGGAAACTACTGAAGCCCTGTTGCTTCAGCTAAGTATCAAAGGCACAGTGTATCAATAACATTTTCCTAAGAGTTTTCATATTTCTTTGGGGGGGGAAAAAAAAAGATTTCTAACGTAATAAATAAATGGCTAGAAGGTGTAAGAAATGTACTAATATACACAGTACCATCATGGTTAGAACATGCTCTTCCCTGTTTTGGGAAGAATCTCTCCCACCTTACACACCACTGAGTGAAGTAGACCAAGGCACTCTAGCATGAAGACCTGGGCAAGGATCTTCTGTACAGAAGATCCTTTTGGCAGGGTTCATCTGTCCTCTTTTAGGCCGTAGCTATTTGGAAATGGAACCCTGCTGGTGTTGAGGAAATTGTGCTTGCAGAAAGCAAGTTTGTCCCATGCCAACACTCAACTGGAGGATACTCAGTCACCTTCTTCAGGGGTCTCATATACGTGGAGATATTTCAGAGGTCACATGTGCCTCCTATGCCACAGACTGGCAGCTCCCCTTTAAAGCCATGCTCTTGTTCTAGATAGATAATTCAGCTCTTGGCCAGCAGCTTCACCATTTACGTGAGGAAAGTTTAATATGTGCTTGAAACTTCACAGGATTGGATTAAAACAAAGGGTTACCCAAAGTTTACTGCAGTGTCTTTTTTGCTCATTTGTGCCCCTGCAATGCATCATTACCCACATGTTTAAAGAGTCTTACTCTGTCATAATCCATAATGTTTGACCTGATGCTAATAAAGCCTGATTCATATGAAAAGAATAAGAATTGCTGTTGCTACTGCCAATGGTCATAACGAAGTATCTTATTTGTATCACATGATACAAATTAGAGATGCACAAAACATGGGATTCCTGTTTTATGACAATGATTATCATTCTCCATAATTAGCAAAAATAGCAGTACAGTTATTCCAAAAGCAGCAATAAATAAAAAGATAGAGGAAAGTTTCATATTAATCCTGTTTATCTAGATGTGCTCAGAAATGGCATAATACATCAGAAAAATGAATTTCTGACTTACAGATTATATATTACATTTGGAATCCCAGTTTCATCTGAAAAGTATTAAATGCTTTTTTGAAAAGTTAATTGAATTTTTCTTGTGACATATGAAGAACTGTTGTACCCACTCATGCAACACAAGTAGCTGTCACTCCCTCCTTTGCCATGTTACCAGCTTCATACCAAAAAGCAGCATAGAAAATGTCTTTTCCAATTGTTAGACTTCGGCATATTAACTTGTGATCCATACATTTACCCCAAGTCCTCCTTCAGCTAAACTAGGTTCAGTTGTGCACTTGGCAGGTGGCTTGAATGTATTTCAGCCTGACATTATGGGCTCACCAACCCAAAGAGATGCATCAGTCCTAAAATCCCATTTCCACAGGGTATATCTGGAGATTAGAAATATGATTTTAATATGAGTCTATATCCTTTATGTAAGAGTTTACTTAGAAGTTACTACTGATGTCTGAAAATCCTGTTGTGCCAACCGGAGTAGGAGCTGGAATTTCTCCATGTTGGGCAACAATAAATGTTCTTCATATGAAGATGTTTATCTGGATGCAGCAAGGCAGTTATTCCAGCGGAAATTATGGCTGACAGCATAAAAAAGTCTGGTTCGTAATCCAAGGGACATCTTGGGATATGTAAAAGATTAAGTAACAATGTCTGGAATGGACTAGATCAAGACAAATCCAAGTTCAATGGGAACTTAAGCAACTAAAAGAGCACTAAATAATCTCAGGAATCCATCTAAACATTCAAGATGAAAACAACCCCATTCCTTTGCTTATATTCCTTTGGTCTGGTTCACAGTTCTGCTGTTGATGGATGCCTATCTCTTTAGTCAATGTCTAGCCTGTCTCTTTAGCCAATACTTTATAGTAATAAGACATATTATTTATATGAATAAAATTTGCTAGCAACAAAGTCTGATCCTTACCAAATATGGTCTCCTTTCTTTGTGTAGCCCATTATGGTTCGTAACCAAAGGGACAAAAACCCACAAAGTTTTACTGTTCATATTAGAAGCCTTCATAAGAGATGAATGTTTATTTCCAAAGCTTTCAGCCAGAAGTAGAGATCAGAACATGTTCAGTGGAAACTACAACAATGTTTATACCTGATAGGAAAGAAAAACTTCTCTCCTGTATTGAAAATGGTCTGTTGAATTTTCCTATCTACCATATACCCCTACTAAACTAGAAAGTTCATGATCCTGAGATAACTAAGGAACCTGGTTTGTACACATCATTTTCACAAATACCTATTTATTTTTAATATCAGTCTTGCCGTCTCACCTTCCTACCTAAGCAAAAAGCAGGATTTTGGAATTTGACACTGCCTGCCTATTAACTTTGTGTGAAAATGTTATTTTTGCACTTAAAATTTCAACTAAACCTGCAGACAGGCAACATAATATGACAAAATGATTCATTTATAAACTAAATAATACAGCCCAAAAACTATCACTCATCCTTCCCCATCTGAAACCTTGTATCCCAGCCCTTCTTATTAATTCAATGTTTAGTAATCTTCTAGAACCATCTCCCCACTGTTGTAAAACATTTATAGGGATGATAATTAAAACAATCTGAGCTTATTAAGCATAATCAACTTGGTAACTAAGATAACTCAGCCTCAACTTCTAAAATAAATAAGCCAGGCAGTTGTATTTGGAATCTCAGTGGAAGACATAACTTACAGCTCATCCTCTCCTCCCAAGACGACTAAATTATGTTATTCCCTTTGTTCCAGTCTGTATATCATTTAAGTGCTTCAAGGTATATAGGAGCTTGGGGGTCTTATGGACCTGGTCCATAAAAGACATTTTCTGAAAAAATTTGAGCCATGTTAGAACATTTGTCCCCTCCACCAACTGTTTCAGGAACTGTTGTGTTGATTAGAAATTATGCTGGCACAAGCTTACGTGGTGCCCTCTAGATATGAGAGATCATAAGAGCAGATCCTGTGCATTTCCGTGTTACACCCCAATAGCATTCCAGCCTAAGTCTTATGTAGGGCAGGAAAATCTCTGAAAACACCCTCCCAGGCTATAAAGGATAATGAAATGTTCTTCAAAAGAAGCTAAGCAGAGCTCGGAAGACGGAACAAGAAAGCAGTCTGCATACAAAAAACTTGCACTGTGTCATAAATCTAATGCATGTCTCTCATTCCGACTGAACTACCACGCTCTTGCTCTAATGAAGCACAAGGCCAACGTATTGTACCCACCTTCACTAAAGCCAGCAATAAAGCTCTGTGTGTGTGTGTCTCTGTGCAGCATCAAAACAGATTTCACATTATTGTTTTAAATAGCAAGAGGATTGCACGGAAAGATGTCTGTATTTTCTTAATAGCTGTAACCACAGTACATAGCATATGTCAAAATTTTGAAAAGAGAACAGATTCCCAACAATGTATATGGTTTCTTTGCTTTGATGTCTTTGCTTCTTTATTGTATTAAATTATCTGGATTTAAGTAAGGAAAAA
>WEKY01023148.1:0-10328 GCA_013390045.1 Picathartes gymnocephalus
AGAAGTCTATTATTCTGAAATATCTCTTGCATTTAGTAACTTATTCCCTTACAATGGGTTTCAAGAGTTACTAATTCATTACACTTAGAACCTAAAAACAGCTGAAAGGTAAAAGGCATGAAATCGTATTTATTAGCTATGCTGAATTGATGTTCAACATTGCATTACTAAATGGTTTAGTTCTCAGAAAGATTTACTGATTTATGTGGTTCAGGGTTAAAGAAATCAGCAAGCCGTAATCAAGCATCCATAAAAAAAGGTAATGGACTAAGGCTGACCTTTGTGCCATGTGTTAAAAAAACAACTCCGCCACATTTATATCCAGTAAACCCACACAAAAGTTGTTTAGAGAATTTTTTATAATATGTGAAAAAGGAAAGTGCAGGTAACCTCAAAAGAAGATAAACTCTGAAATTTCAGAGATATTCACTCTGCTTTTTCTCTCTTAGTAAGGTCGGGTATTGTCCCTAATGAACAGACTATTGGCTTTTTGTATCACTTCTAGACAAGATTATGACATATTGGAATGCACAGTTGATGAACTGGATCTCAGCTACTTTCAGTGCTTGGGAAGTGGACAATGAAATGAAAATAGTACTTCAGCTTAGGGAAGCAATGAGATTCTGTGTTCTCACTCCCTTCCACAATCCCTCCTTAAATGATGTTGATATTGTGAATGACAACCCTATTGCCCCACATTCACTGTCATCTCTGTATTTCCAGTGCTTTGGCTAGAGAGGCATTATTATATCCTTCTAGGTAAGGTGTGGAGTGTTTTTTACCTTTTTGGTTTTATTTAAGGTTTTTTTTGGGGGGGGTGGGAGTAGGGTGTTCATTTGTTTTGTTTTGTTTTTCTCATTTTACAGATGTTATTGCTTAAAGTCATTTGGATGAAAAAGAGTTAACAAATAAATCATAATATTTTCCTTATTATTTGGACCTGCTGTAATATAACTTTATGAAAAAAAAGCTGCAATTTAAAGATAACCAATAAAAAAATCCTTCCATGACCTCTTCATTTATGCTTTGATTATACTCAATGGATACTCATAGTTGGTCTTAGATCCAACCTGGAAATCCCTGAAGATTTTTGTCATCTTTGTCATCTAAAAGAAAATTTTAGATAAGAAAAATATCCCAATAGTATCCAGAAGGAATAAAACACTTATTAAGGACAATCCATGAAGAATCAAAAATTTTTCTTACAGCAGTTGGAAAGCAATATAGAAAACTGGTTCATATTCACTTTTTCAATTAGAATCTGCATCAGACTTTGGCCTTGTTTATTTATGCAACACCTCATGCACAAGTGTCCACACAAATGCAAACCACCACCATATTTACATACACACTGGGGTGTGTTACTCAGCCCACGGGCATGTAATTGTGATGGCAAAAAAATAGTGATTGATGATTTTTTGTCTTGATATAGCAGCTTACAAGATTTCATAGGAGTTGGTTTTTGACTTTAAAATGATGTTGAACACTTTGGTACCAAGGCAAATAAAATCACATAGGCAGACATGTATAAAAAAATAAGATACAAAGCAATGGCCTCCTGTGTGGTGTATTAGTCAAAAAATGTAAGAGGAAAATGTTACTTTGGATAAAATGGAAAGAGATTTTTCCAGAGTTTTTGACAAAATTGACAAAAATGAAATGCAAGCAAAACTACTCAAATCCGCCCATCTATCTTCAAAAATTCCCAATTTTCATATGAAAACTGATATTTTGCCTTAGAAACAATTGGTTGTATGCCTTAAGAACTTTTGAAATTCCAGAAAAGAAACACTTGAGACAAAGTGACTTGCACTTTAAAGTATTTCCCATCCCTCTTTTAGTCACTCTGGTTAGTCAGTTCCTTGATATATCCATCAGTTCCTTAATATATCCATGAGTACTCCGAGCTCCTCAGAAACCAACCTTTCTTTTTTATTAAAAACCCAAAGGCTGCTGTTGAATCTAGATCACATCTGAAGATCTCATCATTATCAACTTGATGTTTTAATCCTGCAAAACATTTTTTATCTTCGTTCATTCAGTGAGAAGGGAGAGCTTGAGCCAAAACTCCATGTATTTTAGTTAAAAAAAACCTATATATTTTTACATAGACAAATAGAATCATGATCTTGTTTTCTTTGGGGTTTTTTTTGCATTTCACCCCTCTTGTTAGGATTAGTATAACTATCTTATTGATAATATATTTTTTGTTGTTTCTTCCAAATATAACCTTGTATATCTTACAAGTCTGGCAATTTATCTATTGCGTCAAACAATGTACAGTATCTTGACAAGATGTTATTACAAAAATTGACCTAGTAATAGATTATATAGTTCATTGACTACTTCAGTGCATAAAGACCATCCCAAAAGGTGGATTAGATGGACAGATCACTCTAAGAGTGAGTGGATGTGTGGAGCACTGGTGTCTATGGCACCTGCTGGGTGGTGAGCTGAGAGTGTTGAGGTCTCATTTTCTTGCTGATGGGGTGGGAAAATTTAATTTGTAGAAATGTCTCTGAAGCTTTTCCCTACATCTTTCTCAAAACTGATACTGATTCTTTCATCCCTTTGTTGATGACTTCCAGTGACTGTCCTCTCCATTCCACACAATTACTCTGCAAATAATTACACTGCATTCCGTAGCTGTCTGAAGTGCGGAGAAGTTTTTCCTTGAGTAAATCTATCCTAGTGGATAGCAAAATGGTGTCGCTCTGAAAGTGAAGTCTTGGTTGTTCAGTGTTAAGTCTCTCATGGCCTTCACAGAGGCTGAATTTCCCCCTAGAAACTGAGTCTAGTTGATCCTCCCTTTGTCTGGGACAACATGATCTACAAGTTAGAGTCTTCTCTTTCTCGCTTATCAGACAAATACAAATGTAGCACAACATATTGCACAATATTATGCATGCATTATACATTTCCTTTCTTATTGTCAGTTTGCATGCACATTGACAACATAGTCCTAACACATCATAGCATTTTAAGCACATGTTTAAACTTAAGCCAGAGTGAAGACTATTCTCAAACACTTTGCTGAAGGAACATCTTTAAACACATCATCATAGCTATTTCTTCTTGCCAGCTTGGCACATGCTGTGTTGGAGAAGGCCAAATTTCAACTCTACTATTACATTCCCTCCTTTTAGAGCAAAATTGTTTTCCTGAGGTCTTAATGTGCAGATGAATTAAGACTGTATTTGAGACAAAAATGATTCAAATTTTAAGGTAATCGGATTTCGCAGAATTCAGCTAGGTAGGAAAGTTCAGACCGTTGGATAGGACAGTAATACTTAGAGGAATTTGTAGTCCAGTTTTGCTTCTGTCATTCATCTAAACCCAATAAAACACAGGACTGAAAATGGATGTATTTAGGAAGGAAGTAAGAAAGCATGATTGTTATCTGTCTTATTTCTTGTACAGACACTCCTATTTATGTTCCTAAGTGTAGCCTTACTGAATCCATCCCAAAAGGGGGGATAAGAGAATCTATTTACAAATGTCATCTGTTGTTGAACTGCTATTACAGAATAGCCATTCTAGTCTATTTTGTTTTGCATAAAAGATGGTCTCAATTTTTATATACTGGAATAAAACTGGTTTTGTTTCACATTTCCTTTGCTGATTTCCTTTTCTGTGCAGAGGGATGTTATCTATGTGAATCTACAACCCCGAAATATTCAATGCTTCAGAAAAGTTTGAGACTAGGAAGTCTGTGTGTCTTTTATCCTCTGAATATGATTAATGATGCTTTGTATTTTGCAAGACATTATTAAAAACAGAAGCCTATGACTTCACTGTCTCTGACAACGACTTTGAACATGGGGTCAGCTATTCCACTTTTACATTTCTTTGCAAGATTAAAAGAAAGTAAAAACTATTGCATTGGGAGGGGGGGAACTTTACACAGATGTAACAAAGCAGAATACACACACGTTTTCAATATGCTTCTTCCAATGAAAATTCACCTCATTCATATGATACTGCTGGTAAGCAAACGCTAGTGACAGGCAAACCTAGCCATCAGGAAAACATACTGGGTTCAGGATTATCTCAAGTACCACATGCTAGGATTGTTGAAAATGTTAAGGAAAGAGTTCAGAGTTTGATTGAGAAAAGTACAAGCAAGAGATGCAATATTTTGGTTGCATTCCTGGACATTCAGTGATGAACAAGAAAGTTATCAAGCAGAACCGAAACAAAGTGTGCAACAGCAAGAATTAATTTGAAAATATTGGTGAGCAATTACATGTCAGCACTTTTTTATTTTCACATAAAATACACTACTTTCACAAGTTGAGTGGGCTATACATTTATAAAGTTTATATGCAGTATGGCTTAAAGTGCTGGAAATGCTAGATCTTCCTTTAATATCTAAACAGGAAATTATTCACTCTTTTTAAGCTATTCTGTTCATCTGTGATGCATTATTTTATTGAATACCTGCAATGTAAGGGTTATTTTTTTTTAGTGATATCTTCACCTTTCATGAATGTCAACAACATTCCCACTCTACTAAAAGCCTAAAGGGGGAACTGAAAACCTCACAGAAATTAATGGTAAAATTCAAAGTCATTTCAGCAACGCTGAGGTTTTCCTAAGTCAAACTGGGAATATGGTTGCAATAAAACCACTATTGCTTTGACCACTGACAGAGGAATGAATCTTATCTAACGCTGGCAGTTTTCTGCCTTCAGAACACTCATTTAGAGAAGTCACTAGAAAATCCTGGTACTTTTTCAGCTGGTTATGTTTTTCACTGTGTTTAACTTCATTGTCAACTTTGTCTGTCATTCATGCTGCAACTGGCTAGAATGAGACTCTATTATTCAGTTATAAATTTATCTTGCATATTTATCAAGGTCGCTTTTTCGAAGTCTTCTCTGACCTTTTAGAGTTTGATTTGCCTTAAATGATATTGTAAACAGGCAACAATGTAAAATAAATTTTATTTAAGATATGGTGAATGACGGGGTTGAAAATCTGTAAATATTGCATTGGAGATTCTTCTATTTGGATGATCTCTGCTTTAATCAGAAGATTTTTCTGAACTGATTTAGCAGAAATCTAAAATGTTACTTCTAATATGATCTACATTTTCACTTTTTACCCATATAACAATTTGAAAATCATATCCCCCACCACTGGTTGCTCAAGAATCAGATAGGAATCATTATTATAAAGTTCATACTAACACTGAAACACAAGAATTTTTTCAGAGATAAGTCTAGAAAATGAATCAAAACCATGCAGAAAAATAGGACCCTTTTTCTTTCTGTGCATTAAAATAAGAAAGAATTGACTACTATTTGGAAGAGTGATTTTACCACCTGCACTTTTGAAAATGGGAGTATGGTTCTCACATTTGCAGAAATTTTGGCCTGTCTAATATAAGGATAAAAGACAAAAATTAAAAAAGAAAAAAAGTAAATTTCACTGCATTTTATTTCACACTGGAATGTGCACCATGATCTTAATATTACTGCTGAGGGGTCCCTACCAGCCTGTAAACCTCCCTACAACTTTAGCTCAGAATTGCTCTACTGCACTGCAATAAGACTAGATAGAAGGTAGATTTAGTAAATTCTGTTACATTACAATACAGAAAAGTCTGAAATAAACACTCACAAGAATATTTTGCCCTGACATATACGTATTTTCTTAAATAGGAGAGATGTAAATGTTTTCACAAGGCACAAGCACAAGGACGTGTTCTATTTACCAAACAAAGGTAAAAAAACAACAGCAGATTTTAAAGTGTTGCTCTACTGATACTTTTGTTTGTGTAAATAACAAGTTTTCTACTATAAGCAATGATTTTATTAGCTAGTCACAAATATGCAGCAGCCAATGTCATCTTGGGATGCTCTGATACATAAAGATATGTCTTTTATACACACAACTTATATATAATATGTAAAGTATATGAAACACATATACATGAACATAAAAGATCATTTTCTGAAAGTGTAACATAACTCTGTCACTGTTATCTACAGATGGATTCTGCATTTCCTTATCAATAGTATAAATCTGAAGAGGTTTGTTACTTCATACAGTAAAAGAGTTGATCTACTTTTAGTTTAACCAAGAGCAGGCTGCTGTCCATTCTTCCTGGTTTCTCTTCATAATCAGTTTCAGAGTATTACTGTTCTAATGTTACATACACCTCACTGGTTACCAGGCCACAACCTGACCTTAAATTTGTATGAAAAATTAAGTGGAAGGCAGACGATTGAGCTGTGGTTTCTTTCAGTTTCATATCATTGCCCTTGCATCTGGCGGGGAGTTAAAAAAAAAGGAAAAAAAAAAAAATGCAGCTGCCTGATACCATAATGTCACTTTTAAGTTTTACACTGAAAAAGCACTAAGCAGGGCTTACTCAGAGTCATTTTTCAGCCAATTCTTCTTCCTGGAAATGTGATGATGTGAAGACAGACAGAGCTGAGGGAAGAAACAGTCCAAAAGCCATCTCCCTCACTCTATTATTATGAATCACCCCTGTTATAGAAGGAAAACTACACATACTCAGCATGCTTCAAAGAAGGAAAATGATGTGACAAAGCCATGAAGGTAAATTAAACAGATCTGATCTACACAACCAATTTCATGTCTGCATATTTTTCTGTTTAATTAAAAAATAGCTTGAAACTGCTGTTACAGTATGTGACATCAAGTTAATACAGTAAATCAGAATGTAATTAAGTAGCACATCTGTCCAAAAGAACTTCATACCTTGAGTTTGGTTGATTGAGTTAATTGAATTAAGAATTTTTTACAGGGCTAAGGTAAATTTGGCTTATAAATATCAAGCTTTGAATTAAAGTTTGTACAATATTTCAAACCCATTGTCTTAAACCCCATTACTTTAGGATTGTAAAATCTTTGTGTACCAGTAAGTACATTTACAGTTAGATAGACACTCATACTGGCATGTGTAAGTTCCAGAATTAAACAATATGTGACTTTAAAAAACGAGACTTCTCAATTCTCAGCTCATATTTTTCTTTCTCTTTTGTAATAAGCAAATTTTACACATCAGAAATGAATGCAGCCAACTTATTAAAGAGCACATTTCCTTTAAGCCCTCAGTGAGGCAGATGATCTGTCAAATAAGTCATGTGGTAGTTATAAAAACGTGAGCAAACAAAATATTCACTGCTGCATTGCTGATGCATTAAAAATTCCTTTGAAATTTATGGGGAAGCATGGCAGGAGACTACCTATTTCAGCTCAAAGCCACTTTCCAAGAGTAATAGAAATGTTCTGTTATGAGCATTTAAAGAGAATTGCTAGCAAAACTACAGCAAAGTGATAGAGATTTAGAATGCTGGCAATAGATATGGGGATATGACTTACCTAGAAAACTTAATCAGAAAAACAGGAATGGATTTTCCATTCCATTATCAGCTTTGAGAGAAGTTATCACCCTTGGTGTCCCTCTTGCTCCTATCTTGGGCACAGACAGCAGACTAAAGAAGGAAAAGAAACAAGAAGGATTTGCTTTATATACGTATGAAAAAATATTGTGGCCTCCTAAAAGAGAGTGTGTGGGTGGCTGTGGATGTTTAGCCGACTTCTATACCTGAGTTAATAATATTAAGCACCACACTAATTGATGGGTTAAAACCAGAACCTGTAAGGCAGAGTTTGCCTGACCTATTTGAGACTATGCCTCTACTTTATGATAGAATGAATTTGGCCTAACTGTTCCTGCCTGTCTTCACTGATTTGCATAATGAATAGATCTCAATCAGATGAATCAAGTTCCTAGAGAAACGGCTTAATATATCTTTTGAGGAGACAGCAGATAATATGGCAGCAGCTCTTTTCATGTTGTTATTATCTTCTCTGCCCAAATTATAGTATTACACTGGAAAATGTGAAGAAAAAAACTGCTTTTTCAAGGTTTAATCTCCATGATTTTCTACCATCCCAATGAATTAACTTCAGCGAGGTGTCACGAGGTCATCCCAGTGTGCAGAGGGTGATAAAGAAATTAGGTCCATTTTTTCCTGCTGACTGCTCTCCAACTTCTAAGGACTCTGGACAGAATATATTTGTGTTAAAATGTCAGCACTCTTTCCCTTCAACTCTGATGCAAGACATCACAATACACTTTTCTGATCTTTCCTTCCTCACCCCTTCAAGCAAAATTAGGATACGTCTACACAACTGCTAACTATTTAGTTTTAAAAGAACTGGTTTGGGAAGACAAGGAGTGATGTATCAGAGTTGTAAAGATACACAACTGTTTGCATAGCGTTTTTGTACAGTATATACAGCCCTACTGTGACCCAAATCCGTTGAAGGATTTACTGTCTCTGGGCGTGCTGCAAGTCTCCAGGCCTTTCCTAGTAAAATTTTAACTAGGATTTTTTTTCTTCACAGCTATTATCTAGTTCCTTGACTTCTAAAACACTGCTGACCTTCACACTTTCTCACATATCAGCTTGTATGACATTTAACTGATCCGACTGAAAACAATATTAATACTGTGCTCCACAGGTTCATGGGCCAGCACTGGCTGTGACCTCAGTGGTCACCCATAGTCAGATCACAGTGCAGAGTCAGTGATTTGCCGCTTTTTGTTCTCGTGTTCACTCTGGGCAACCAACATTGTCCTATGACTTATTTTAGCTTGTAATACAAAAACAATCAAGATGAATCGAAGTGAAAACACTAAAGCAACAAACTTCTTGTTTCAATAAACATCCACATTCCTTTCCAATGTATGTGTTACTGAATTTGAAGAATAGAAAAGTAGATAAAATGTGGCTCTGATTAAAACCAGTATTCGTTGGGTTTTTATAGTTTGGTTATGAAAAACCTACATAATCAATAGGTTCCAGAGCAATGATTAGTTATTAAAATCATTCAGATGAAAAAAAACCAAAACAAAGTAACCAAAGAACCAGTCATATTAATCATGACTGGGCAAGAAATCCTATTTTTTTTTTTTGCTAGAAAACTAATTTTTAACATTATGGATTTGGTTTGTGGTGGTGTTCTTGTTAATGAGAGATTCAAATTAATTTCAGCTGATGCCATGAAAAGAACATGTTCAGCATTGTTGGGTCGTACATATGTGAGGAATATCATTGCTGTTTTATTAGACTGTGAAATTACTACTCATTCTTACAAAATAATAAAAAATGTATTATGGAAAGGGTCTTTATGCAATTTCTAGCTATAAATGATAGATATATTTTGTACTCTAGGCAGTAATATTTGCTCTAAATGCATACCATATAGCACTTCAATTTGAAACTAGGGAATAGTCTACCCAAACTCAAAACCATACGCTATGGCTAATGCCCTGTGGAACTTGTAGGCAGACTTTTAGTATAATTATTCCTACTTAACAGCATTATGGAGGAGAATGCAGCAATGGATGACAACATTTGAAGTACTGTAATCTAATTTAGATATGGAATTCTAATTATTGATTGTTTTTTGATCTAATGAGAAAGTAAATGTTGTTCAGAAAAGAGATAGAGATTTTAATTACTTCTATTTATCTAACCATTTTTAAAGAAAGAGTCACAATATTGGCTCATTAAAAAAAAAAAGAAGAAAAAGAAAAATAATTTCATTTTACCTGGGAAAATAAACCTGTGGAAGCACAATTTAAAGAAGATTATCCTTAGTAAAATCAGTATCTTGCATAACAAAGAAAATTGAGGAAGCTTTTAGTAATTATAAAGTGCTAAATTTTGTATTTCTATTAGTGTAAAGGAATAAATTAAGTATTGTATGAATATAGCTTAACATTCAGGACATACAAATTGCTAAAATTACAATATGATTTCTAAAATTTTACTGGGAAGATATGGAAAAACACAAAATAATGTTTAAACGTTTTTAGTTTAAATGAAAATAAAATTTAATAAAACAGACATACTTAATGATCACTTTTATCTCAAAACCACTCATTAGCTTTATTAGACTCAGATATTACAGGATAAGGAAAGTTGCTCTAGCAAAATTTCTTAATTTATGCAAAGTGCTTCATCTTCAGAGCTCATAGAAAAGTTAGTTTAAAGTTTTTATAAAAAATTGTATACAATTTCTGTTTTAAATAAAATTTTATGGATTAAATAAACAAATCTCATGGAAATGTTCATGTCCTTCTGCTCTATTTATTAAGATTTTTACTTCAGGTTATTGCTTTCCTTGATTTAGTCATAGTTAGAACCCCCCACTGCTGAAGTACAGAGGCACAGACACTAAAAGTGGTAAATGTGATAATGTCAAGCACCTACTGGTGTTTTGTGTCATGTGGACCTGCTCTCTGAAAGGTTAAATGATGACATATATATATATATATA
>WEKY01023152.1:0-15681 GCA_013390045.1 Picathartes gymnocephalus
GCTCAGTCTGTCAGCAAACATGGATTACTTAGGACAGATGCTCTCCAGAAGCAGGCTAGAACAAATTTTCGTAACAGTGGTAGCATTCTCTCACTCTCTCCTTTGAGGAGTTATCAGAGTGAGACATTAAGTGTGTTTCACTCAATGGCCTCCAGTAGAACAAAATGAACTCTTTTACCTTTCTCACATTACTGCTGTAGAGGACCCTCTGGAAGTCAAATTTCAGAGAGGCTGCTTGAAATCAGAAGCAATCAGCATACACTACACTTTAACACATATCTGTCTCATCATGGCTGATTGATCTCAGCTGAATAGGGGGTTTCATGAATATGATGTAGGCAAGAAGACACTTGATAGAGTGTCCATTGCTTTTTGGCATAAAAAGCATGGTTTTGTTGTCAAAACCAGCACTGCTACCGTCATCCATAGCACTTTAATATTTCCCAGGCAGATTTCATTTTGTAAGGAATTTTTTTGTGTGTGTGTGTGACTGGGAGGGACATCACAGATAACCATTAGAAGCTCATGGCAATTTTTTAATACTGTAAGTTCACCTTGAACCCCTGCATGACTTCAGCTACTTGTGCCAGCAATCTCACACACAGAGGGCAGAATATTTGAGGTAAGTAATTCAGATTCCCAAATTCCCATGCTGATAATGTACACACCAGCGGAATGTGGGGAAATGACTCAGAATAGAAACATATCAACACAGTTTGTCAGGAGAAGAAACACTTACATCTTCAAGAGAAAACAGAAGAGTGAAATAGCACATTATCCACACAGGAATAAAAAAACTCCCCAAAACCCTGCAAAAAAATCACTCACAGGGAAAAAAACGTATTAATCTACAGAACTCACATAAACAAGGTAGGATATACATGGATGTATACTCTTCTCTAGGCTTTAAATATTATCTGACAACCCAAGAATAATTCATACTCAGATATGAGCTTTAGTACCAAACTCTTAAATATTAGTCCCTTGATGGGCTTGCACAGACAAACACAATCAGTCCCATATCCTGAAGTCACTTTATTAGTGCCATCTTTCTTATATATTTATGGATTAAGAATTAAAGGAGTATATAATTCATTTTTAGATATGTTCTTTCTGATAAAATAACAGTAGATTACCTTCACTTTTTGTTATATTTTGTTTACTTATGGAGTTATGAAGTAAGGACTCAGTGCTGTTTGCATTCAGCATTTACAGCTGACTTTTAATTAACTTCCCTCCATAATGTTAATATAGTTCTTTTGCTGAACAGTATTTCTATTCCACAATAGCTGAAAATACAGCCAGTACAGCATAGAGGGAAGAAAATGGCCCTTCATTATCAAATGATTATATTTGCAACAGCTCACTGCCAAGAGACTTTTCAAAGAAGTCAAACAATAAATTCATTAGAATTCCAAAATAGGCCATAAGAGGCCAAACTTTGATCTCACTGAAATCAGTAGCTCATGTACTGAATAGTGCTAATGTTTGGCTCTTAAAACTACCCAAATATCTTGGGTTCAAGCAAAATAACAGACTATTACTGCAAATCTAACCTTCATTAAATTTTCTATGCACTTAAATCTTTGTATGAATTAGGGAATAGGTTTTGTTTGAACAGAATACTACCTATATTTGATTTCGAAAATGATTTTTAATGTTGTATTCTCTCCAGGTTGCTGTTAGTCTCTGGGAACATGAGTGCAGCAAATAAACTCCCATATACACACATACATACTTACATGCATACATTACATGATATATATATAAATCTACACACATATATACATAAATCCACACACATACATATATATATATATATATCTCTACACACCCATGGTGACCAAGTAGCCAAGTGGATAACAGCCCCACTGCTTATTTCAAAGGTTGCAGGTTCAACATGACTGAGCTCAGTTTTAATTAAACTTTCTATTTGCTTTTCCACAAGCTATGCCATATAAAAGTCAATCATGGTTAAAAAAATGTCTATTTGCACTTACAGTTATGTGGAGTCTATTCCTCTGTGCATAGCACAGAATAGAAGATCAGGAGCATTTAACACAAATGTGTCTTTATCTAAGTGCAAAACCACATAATGTTTAGCAAAACTTGGGTAAGTTTCTGATTCCTAATCTGTATTTCTTGAAGAATCTCAGATTGTGTTCTGCATTTCTGCTTCCCTGTACAGCTATAAAGCATCTATGGACCAGGAATGCAGAAAGCAATAATTCATTCATACCCATTCATTCTATCTTCAAGCCCTGTATTACTAAACACTGGAATTGCTATGAACACCATCACTGATAGGCAGAATAATTGGGAATTTCTAGTGTTACACATCCTTGAGAGCAGTTTCAAATGACTTGTGTTTCATGGGGCATTGGGAAAATCATACTTTTCTAGTGCAACTTCATGCATCTTTAGAGTCTTTGGGAAAGGGCTAGGTCTGTGGTGGATTGCAGTAGACAAACTGCTCTTTGATCCTATGTTTAGCTTGTCCAGGATGGATAATAATGATAATAGTAGTGAGTAAGAGGGGTGCCAAAAATGGTTTGATCTTCTGATATGTATCTTGTCAGGGATACTCAAAACTCATGTCAACTTTCATGCTTGCTCATACCTGAAGGAACAATACATAGGAAAAATAGTAGTGCAGCTGAACACTTTCTGTGTGTTATTTGAGGGATGTGTATGAGCAAGGAAGAAATTACTCGTGGAAATAAAAACTATTGGTGCTCAAAGATTAATTTCTGTGACCTAAGAGAATAGACTACATGTTACAAGTAAGGTTTTAGAGAAGAAAATGCTCCGTATCAACAAGGATCAGAAATTACGAGGCACTCACATATCTCGTTGCAGAGTATTCCTCAATAGGCAGACATTTTCTGTGGTTTGAGACACACTCTCTGTGGAGAAAGCAGCCTGTCAAAAATGATAAAGATGCAATGTATTTGCAACTGCACAGGAAATTTATGTGTCTCTATGCAGACTGGAGGTGAGGCAAATGAATATTACTCACTTGATTGAGAGAATGAGGTCTGATACAGAGTACAATTAACCTAAGTTGGCATTCAGACAGAGTCTCTCTAATATACTTACCACTTCTCTGATTGAAAGAAAACAACCTGACACAGAATTTATGTGCAAAGAAGATTGAAATTATCAATTAAGCTGTCCTTCTAATAAGCTGTCTTTAAAAGGGTGACTGGGTAAATGGAAAAATCAAATATGCTAAGTTAAAAATAAGAAACTTAAGCTATTGATTGAACTAAGGCCCACAGAATGCAACTGCAGTTTTGAGGAGCCCTGAATAAAGATTGCATGGCCAATTCCTCATGTTTCTAAAGGTCAAAGCCATTTTGTTTATTTTTAAAAAGGGAGTTTTATGAGGCTAAAAATTAATTAAACCAGTACCTTTGAGTATGTTAGATTATGATTGTCTTTATTGTAACCTATACGCTACATAAGCCTGCATGTTTTTAAATTACTTGACTTTTTTTTTAAGTTTTGAAAGTAGTGGTGTTTTAAAATATATCTCATTTAGGAGGCAGTCAAGTATTAAAATTTATATTTACCTTATTTATTTGAATATATTTTACTTTAGTGATGTATAAATCTTGCAACTACATGAAAGATTTTTTTTTCATGTTAGATGCTTAATGCCAATTTCTCTTTCAC
This sequence comes from Picathartes gymnocephalus, assembly GCA_013390045.1. Lineage (NCBI taxonomy): Eukaryota > Metazoa > Chordata > Aves > Passeriformes > Picathartidae > Picathartes > Picathartes gymnocephalus. Next base: position 3,679 of record WEKY01023152.1, read on the forward strand.
AAAATTAGATAAAATTGGGTCCAAAGCTAAAATACTGTAATCAAAAAACATTTAGTTATAGTTTAAAAAGAAATAATAATAGTTTTATTTCTCTCTATATTTGTAATCTGATCAAAGTTTTCAGAGAAAAGTTCAGATCTGTTTTCGCTGACCAAGCTGACTAAGTCAATCATTAGGATAATGGGCATTTTAGTAATAAGGAATAACCAGAATTTACCATTTATAGCCCAGAGCCACAGGCACCAAAAATACGCTATAGCAAGTTATAGCTATTGTGATGGCCTACCCATTACTTAGCTCTGAGAACTACAACAATTTAAATAAAGTGTGCCTGTTCATTTTAAGACAAGATGATTACATTGCTTGCTTCATAAACTGGGAGCAGAATGAGACCTAATCTCATGAAAAAGTGTAGGGAAGAGGACTAGAAAATGGTCTTGTGTGTGGAGGGGGCACTGGGTGCATCCTGACCATCTGACTGGCATATGAGCCCACTGTGTTCCAGTAAAGTGAGAACCAGGAGCAAGTGAAAGGCTAGAGAATCAGGGTATTGCCAACAAGCCATACAGTGATCCACATGAAATGCTCTTCTCTTGTAACCACACGCAACATAGTAATTTGTATAGCATATGTATCTAGAAATTTTTATTAACTCGTTATCTCTATTTCTTGGATTGTAAAATTTTACTCTCACAAGAAGTTTAGTTTTGGCTGTCTGTCTGATGCCTATTAAAGTCAAGCAAAGAACATCCCATCTATTTGAATGTTTGCTGGTTTTTAGAGTAGTTTTGGCTGGTAGAGATTGCATCCTGAATTCCTACCTATTCTCTACTTCTTCGGTTTTTTTTCCAGAATTAAATTAGGAACAAATATGTTGAACAGTTTTGACTCTAGCTGCTTCCAAGCACTTCTCAAATCATCCCATTCCAGGCAGCCATGAAAAGAAGGGCTCTCAAACTACAGCAAGAAGCAACTTCTCCCCCAGATATTGGATTCTGCAAATTTTTTATATTTGTTACTGCTTGCTTCATTTACTGCCTCTTAAGGTATTGGTCCTGTCTGGCAGTAAGAAGTGGAGTGCTCCCCTGTTTCCCAAGTCAGACTCTCATATTAATAACGTACCAAAATGTCTTGGGTGCAACTCATACATGCTGGAAAATATACCTGCCAGGTATAGAGTCAGATCAGAGTAATCTGTCTACTTGTTCCAGACAACCAGAAGTCCACAGATAATGTGTTAGGCTGAGTCATGGTACAACCCATGAGAATAAAAATTTCTGGCTCTGGCTCTGCCAATCAGAGAAGTTTAGGTTTTATTGCTTCAAAAAGTAGATGACTTTGAAGGGATGTTTTCCCCCACCTTTGTGTGGGTCCTCATGTCAATCCAAAATATGTGCAGCAAGGTATTTGTAGTGATTTTGTCTTCAGACCACTGGACCAAAACCCAAGGATTTATAGTTTGTTTCTTTGTTTAAGCAAAAATCTCCTACCTTTTTATTTCTAGCATTCAAATCCCAAACAGCAAGTTTGTTGCTGAACAGTGAGTATATGTGCGCATACAAGGAGTGACAGGAAAAATAATTGCATTTACTTGACAGCATATAGCAGTGTCTGCATTTTCTACTGTGCTTATTGATTCACTGAGTGAGTAATTCTATGTCTAGCTTTGAACATATTTCTTTAAGATATCGTCTTGCTCATATTTTAGAAACCTTAGTGTTCCCTCTGCTCAACTAAACAATAACCAGTTATGAATGAGGTGTTTATATACGTGTGAAAAAAAAAAAAATTGCCTAATGTTCAGGTCTGATCCAGACTGTCTGGGTTTCACAAAGGTTACAGAGTATTTGCCAGGTTACTGGGTTAGAAAGCAACTCATCAAATGTCTGCTGCTGGAGAGACTGCAGCATCTGCAGGATGATTCACGCTGTGGGCTGAGGGCAGCTGGGCTCTCACATCCTAAACCTCCCCAGAGACCTCCCTCCCACTGCAGCCGAAGGATGTTTCTCCTGACACTTTCTTGCCACAGACAGCAGGGGCTGGGTGTCTAACCAGGGGCCTGGAGAGTGCAGAGATACACTTGTATGATTTGGGAACCAGACAAATCTTTAAACTTTGAGACAAAATCATGTTTGCATTTGTGCTTCAGAACCGATTGTGTGTGAGGAGCAGGAAGCACTAAAGCACCTCCCTCAAATATCTCTGCTGTCTTTTAACTTAATAAACTGATGAGCCTGACACAATGGAAAACCATTTTAAAGTTGCTGTGCAGAATGAACTTCAGCCCTGTAAGGGGTCTTAGGCTGGAAATTGGAATTGGTAAGGAGAGCCAGTGCTCAGTTGCTTTTTCTGACTCTACTGCAAGCACTTGGGAGACAAATGATGTGCTTTACATGAGTATAGCCATGGATTATTTTGTTCATTTCCTGAATTGAAGGGAAATTTAAACCATATTTGGCCTAGAAGCACAAAACTATTGGTACGTCTGGAAACAAAAATGAAAACCACCTCAAAGAGCTCCAAAAAAAGTGTGAAGGAAATGAACTTTATCCTGTGATGATCAGAAAGGATATCACAGGACACACTGAAGAATTAATGAAACACACTTCAAGAACCAGGGCTGCGTGACAGGAGGCTGGTTATAACCAGGTTTGCTCAGTAAAATATTAAAGGCCATTTCTCCCTACCCATTTACTTTGACTTTCCACAGAGCACTTTAGAAAGGGTAAGAGACTAATAGGTACTGAAGAGGTTTTGACTGCAGAGTGCAATAGAAGGTAATAGCATGAAAGTTCTGCAGAGAAAATCTGTTCAGAGAGTGTAAATCAAACAGGGTTGTCCCAGAAACAGGGGTTTCAGTAAAGCTGACATCTTTCAAACAACATTTCATACATCAGCGTTTGTTTTAGAAATGGAATTGCTTTAAAAATATCAAACCTGCATATTGCACTATTTTATTTATTTTTACTTTCAAAGGACTTTCAATAATGGTAAAATATTGCAATGCTTATTCAAATATTTTGTGGGTTGAAATGTGACCACAACTTTTTTTTACCAAAAGATCTTTCCCTCACAAATGGACCTCATGGATCATTCCTGAATGTCAACTTTTTCTTTCCTCTCTGCATTAAGAATGACAAACGGGAAAAAAAGAAGAGGTTAAGTGGAAATTTATTGTCTAACAATTTCTTCTGTGTGATTCAGTTGCTGTCTTAAATTTGTACTCTCCTGTATTTTGTAAATATATCCCGATTGTACCCTGTTTATTGCTGCTTATTTGTGCTTATCATCTACCCAGACAGAAACAGAAAAAACACCCAGAGCAGCAGCAGGGCTTAGTCATGTTCCTCCAGGTCTTTGGTGACCCTGAAGTGGGGCTGATTCACCAAAACGCTCAACTGAACACATTGGAGCAAACAGGGAGGGCACTGCTTCATTCTTTGACTGGAGCTGGGCATGGGCAGTGTCCTCACTGCTGAGAAGATCAGAGGAGAATTCTGCTTCTCCTTCAGGCATGGTCGTTCCCAATGCTAACCTGAGATGAGCCAGGTGATCAACATCCCTGCCAGAGGGCTGTGCATTGCCTGTGAAGGCAGAACACTCAAAAATTAACTAGTCTTGCCTGAACAACTTGTCTAAAAGCTGTCTTTATTGTGAATATTAACTGTTAGCTCCATGTTTAATGATCAGTAGATGGATGATGGGTCACAGCCTCAAGGGAGGTAAAATCTCAGGGAAATGTAAAATAGGTTTTCAAAAAAGTAATAAAAATAATACAGCACAGCACCTGGGTTGTTCATTTTATGGCTCAGTAACAAGAATATTTATATATTTATATATATATATTTTTTTATATATATATTCTATGTATAGAATATATATATATTATATATATATATATTCTTTTTTTAAAAGACAACTAAGTGTGGGAAAGAGGTGGGTGTTCACACACAGGATTGTGGTATGATTTTTTAAAAAGAACTTACTGTTTTGAGAAACCATCAAATTAGAGAATAATACACAAATCACTGAATTTCTGTCATTCAGGCTGACACAAACACTCATTTTCCATTCCAGTTAGCAGATTTCTAGATTTTTCTAAAAGTCCTACTCTCTACTGAAACATTGGATAATATTCTTGGTAATTTTGCTTTGTCACAGTTTATTGAGCTATCTGGGGGTTGATTAAGTTATCTTTTAATTGGTGATGGGAGAACTGTGACAGATTTAGAGATCTGAGTGACTCAAAAGAGATCTGCAATGCTTAATATGCTTTCAGAGGAACTTTGTTGACTGCAAGATACACAACAGAGCACTCAATAAGATGAATTCAATGTGGTGACATTGTTCACAAAAGCCAACTCTATGAAAGACCCATAAATGTGAATCCTATGTATTACTGCCTAGTTCTGTTATATATTTCCACAGTTAGGCTACTTTGCATTAAATTTCTGTAAATATTTGAGATTTTAGTCCTTAGTCAGTAATCCAGTGTTTTAGAGAACTTTAGAAGAGAGAAAAAGGCATAGAAGAAAATTCTAGAAGTATTCTTGAATAAAATACCTAACAATAAAAGTGATATACTTTAAAAACAACTATTTTATGCTTGACCAGAACTAATCTTCCTAAACTGAGCCTCAGCTCCCCAACAGAATAATTATATGGATGTTTCTAGCTAGAATGTTTTACATTATATCACAGCATTTTAATAGTTCACTGTGTCTAGGAACGACTCTGACTGTTCCTAATTTGTCTTGAAAGAGGAAATTGGTGGTCTGGTGGTAGTGGTGGTTTTTTTTTAATTGGTACAAGCAGGAATGCTTGGAGCCACCCAGGCGGTGTAGGATTATAGAAGCAGTCCTGTTACCAACACAAGGGCGAGTGAAGATGAAAATGCTGTGAAAGAGGCAGAGTGCAGTATGTGAGGCTGATCATGGTGTTCATGGAGTGTTCTGTGCCACAGCACTACACACGCCCAGAGGGCTGCGCTGGGTGCAGAGCAGCTACCAGCCCCACTCCCACCAGCTGCTCAGGCTGGCAGATCCTGCTCCTGATCTCACAGCCATAAACCTGCTGAGACACAGCAAAGCTGTGGGTCTGGGAGCCGACTGTCCCGGCTGCCTGGATGCTGTGGTACAGGCTGGCCAGGGTGAGGGCACAGCGTCCCTTCCGTCCTTCAGCTCCTACATCTCCCACGGCAACTGCAAGGAACCAGCCCGCTGAAACTCCCAGCCCACTGTGAGGGCTTCCTCTTACTGCTTGCTGCTCTTACTGGTGTACACGCTGATAATCTTTTGGCAGTCCTTGTTGATGACATCTTTAAATGGGAATCCTTTAGAGAATTCCCTTTTTCATTTTCTGCTCCCACTCTCACCTCCCAGCGTTTCTAATATCAACCCAAAGTTGTTATTTCTTCCCTAAAGTCTGCAACTTACTCCTACACTACTCCCATAGTCTTGAAGTTTCTACAATTGTGCAATACTCCATAGTTCTGAGCATACAGACCATTTCTTTTGCAGGATGTGAAGCCCACCACAAAGGGCCATGGTCTTAGAAAGAAATTGTTTTCATTTAAGTAAAGACTTTGATAAGTGGGTTAAGAGTCGAATGAGTAAAGAGAGGTCCTGGCCCTAGAGATGCTTTTTAAGATCTTTGAGAAGTCTGTTTATCAGAGCTTGAAAGAAATCTCATGGTGGCCTTACAGTAAATCAAACAATCCCTTTCCCTGTGCTCTCATTTGTGGTTTGAATCAGTTACAATGAGCCTGTTTTCAGAGGTGGTAACAGGTGTTGGGGGTTGTGCAGGATAAAAATCAAAGCTCTTTTATGAATGCAACTTCAGAGAAAATATCGTAAAAGGACTGTGACTGACCTGCATGTGAAAATATGATAGAAAACCAGAAGGCAAAGTCCAAGATGCTTGTAATCAGCTTGGTCTGATAGTGAGTAGTCTTCATTTGCAAAAGTGCAAAAAGGTACAAAAAATCACAAATGGTGACCCAGAATACTGTGTTGTAGCAGTTTCATGTGGCTGGACCAACATGTGGGAACCATAAACCCAGACCTGGAGAGCTCTGTCTGCAAAATCAAACTCTCAGGTGATGCTGGCCTTACACACAGTCTCATACAACAAATTTCAGCTGCTGGAAGGCCAAGGAAAGGACAACTTTGGATTGCTTAAGTGTCCTTAGCAGACCTCTGGACACTGACACAAAGCAAAGACATTGTGCATCTTCTCTGCTCTGCTCCTGGCTGTGAGCGAGCAGCCAGGAGGTGATTCTGCCAAGAGAGAGTGAGCACAGCCTGGACTCTGACCAGAATCAATTCCACAAAGTGATTTTTTCTTTGTACAAGGTATTTGCAATCACTCAGTACTATCAACTCAGGAATGTGAGAATACAAACAACCAGCTGTGTCCCAGCTCTGTGGGAGAATTACTTTTAAGAAACTAGTAGCAATGGTAGTGCTCTGTGTCTTCTATGACCCAGAAAAAGGGGTGTACTCCTTTCAGTGGTTTTCTGTATGAGATGCTGGTTCAGTAGTTCTTTACTACAGTATTCACTCACATTGCTGACAGCCTTAAAAATAAATCATATTCATGAAACCTTCCCAAAACCATACTATGGGCAAGCACTTGTTTTCCAACTCAGTACTAAGTGCCATGCCTTTAGCAAACACATTGGAAAATACAAGCAATAGGCCTTTCAGTGGTCTCAGGCTTGGGTTATTTTAAGTTTGGAGATGCATAACAAAGGTTGACACAAATGATCCAGCAAAAATAGTGTAGGATGTGAAAAAAGCTTTTATAATGCATGAAGCCTTATAAGTTCAATGAAGAGTTTATTTGCAAAAGCAGCTCATCCTCAGGAACCAACAAAAAACCGTGAAATACCATAGCATCCATTAAACAGCACTTTCACATGTGCATGCCGTTATAAGAAAAGGCCGCACAAAATATTCAGAGGAACATTTTCCTTCCCAGACACACATTAAGCTGCTGATAAAGGAATTTAAACTTGAAGGCTGGTTTTGACTTGGTCTAGAGAAGAATGCAAGGGCACAAACCCTCAGGTATGAGTGTGCAGGACAAGCACATGAAAATATATCTGCAGACTACCTCCCAGAGCAAGCAGATGGCTGCCACAGATGGGCAACAAACGTCAACTCGGTTCAGTTGACCTCCAGGAGCAACTGTGGCAAATCGTTTTAGTGCTGGTGCTGGTGGTACTGCACATATTTTCCCAAGCAACCAGCAGGACTCTCATTTTGACTGGTGTGTTATAGCCAGATGTCTCCCTTCAAATATCCTGTGCCAGAGTCTCAGTCCACCCCTGAAAACTCATGCAAAGAGGGAATGCCTAACTGCGAGAAATGCTGAATCTGCACCAGAGGGGCTGGTGGGTGTGGGCTGGATCTTGGGAAGTGTGTGAGCCAAGTGGCACACTGCTATGCAGAGCACAGAGTTTGGAACATTACATCTCTGGCCCACGTGGCAAATGTCATAAAGCCTCCACTGTTTTGGAACATTTAAAACTGAAGTTTCTAAAAGCTTTGGTTAGTATTCTGCACAATTTGAAATAAAGTGTTCAGCAGAGCTGAAATTTATTAATTTTGAAAACTAAGCCATCTGGAACATTAGATGCTTAATTACAGCAGAAAGAGTAATGAATGAACACTTTCTATTTTCTAGTGCAGGATTCAGAGTGTGTTCAAAATTTTTTATTCCTTGATTAAAAAAAGAATGGACACATGGAAGCAGTCATGTTATGCTATTCTTTCAGCTTTTTCTTCTCTTCACAAAGTAAAAAAAAACCCCAAAAACCCAAAGAATGAACCCTTATACCCAAACCCATAGAACACAAAAGCTAACTAGTGATAAAATTCAGTCTCTCTCTTTAGGAAATAGATGACAACAATGGCCACATGTAGATGAATATGGAAGAAAAATAAAGAAAGATGTTTTGCTTCTTGGTCTATTATTGTATTTAATGTAATTTTCCTCCACGGGGTTGTAAATCACTTGTCTTTTTGTGCTGTTGGTCATTCTAAGAATTTTTGATCCCAGGGTAAACCCCAACTTAAAACAATGTGGGCTTGATGAGTTTATTCTGCTTGAAACAAGGAAGCCTTTGTCCTGTATGCCCTAGGCAACTTAAAACACAATGCCCCTATCCTGCTTTGCCATGAGACCTTCAGTCAACATTCCCCTTGGTTTACGACAACTGAACCAACAATTAGGCCTGAGGCATTAAAACACGACATTGAAATAGAGGGTGCATTGACGTGTATGGACCCTGTAGTGTGCTACTCTTGTCTCCTGCAATATAACAGTGCAAAGTTAAATTTAGAAGTTGCTGCTACAACCCGTGGTTTTTCACAGCTGTGTTTTCACTCTCTCTGTTTCGTGGAAGAATGCGAGATTTAGAAGATGCACTGTAGCTAGAGTTTTTGTGCATTTCTGAGAGGGGAATTTTATCAAACATTTTTACAAATGTCTCCCTCTTCTCACATGATGCCACAGCACTGCTTAAAGCACACTTCCACAGCATCCCAGGATATGTCTCAGCCCTGAAGCTATTCCCAGTTGCATGCTGATAAAGAACAAATGTTGTTTAACAGGTTTGTCCCAAAGAGAATCTGTCTGATGCTGCAGATTCCCACAGCCTGCAATGCCTGCTCCACTGAAATTCAGGAGCTCCAGGTGCTGGTGTGACTAGTCGGGGATGTTCATGTTCTGCATTCATGTCAACCCTCAATTCACATCTTTACCAGGTGGAGGGAAGGCTGAATTCAGGCAGAACCAGCTGGTTAAAAAGGAGCCACAAGGCAGGATAAATCACTGTTTCTGCACATCAGGATCTCTGGCCATACCTGAAGGTTACTCAACAGACCCTTTGGGAAGGAGGTGCTGGTGCTGTTGCCAGCTTCTCCTGGGTCATCTCTGCCATGTAGTAGTGAGGGCTGGCAGTGGGCACGATATGTCTCAGCTGGGAAGGCCACACCCGGATGAATGGCTGCACGTAGGTTATCAGCAATATCATTTGAGTGGTTATTTCCAGAAACAATAGTTTCCAGTGTGCCAAAAAGCATTTGTGAGATTCCAGGACCAGATGGACCACTGATAATCAATATTAACACAGGATGGGGGGAAAAACCCTACTGCACCCTGCAGTTTTTATCAGCTGATAAGAGGTCAAATTTTTAGGGGAACTGAGGTAAAAAAACCCAAAACCCAATAAGTTATTTCAGTGCAGAGAGCTAGTCAGTGATAAAGGAGATCTACATTCTTCATTCCTTACGTTCAAACTGTTAGGTCACAGTGCCTTGCATCATCAGGTAATAAATGCCTTGGAGATCTCTGCTTCCTGCCTATCTGGTAATAGGCCCTGAGTAATTCTGAAACCCGTATAATGTGACATGTATTAAACAGCATTCTTCAAAGGCTCAACCTTACCTCATTCCAGCAGAGTGGCTGAAAGTCATTTAATCTTGATAGTTCAAATAGGCTAATTTTCTATATTTTTCATACTGCAATAAGGCTTAGCTGAGGAGGTGAGTGCTACAGTGGCTTTCATGGGTACCTGGCATCCAGCCAGGGTCAACCCATCACATGCATTATTTTCCGCATGTATGAAACACACCTAACTCCACGGTACCATCAAATGTATTTTTGGAATATTTTGCTCCTATCTAAAATTTCTGCTTGATCCTTCATTCTAACTGAAACTTGCAGCATGACATTTATACCAGAGTTTTAATTAAATCTATTTTATTTTTGGGACTTATTAAGTGAATCTTTTTATACATCACAGTGATATGAGGCCACTGCAGCTTCTCCTCACCATGCAATAAAATATGTATTTTTCAAAGATGTAAATTACTTTTCCTAGCTAACATAACAAAATTGTGGCTTGAAGATTTTTGCTGCTGACACTCAGAAAGGCAACTCTCTTGACTTCTGCCGTTAGGAGGAAGAGCTGGTGCAAGCAGTACACTCTGCCTTGTTTGCCTTCTCTTAGTGTTGTTTCAAAACCCTTTTTTTTTGTAAATTACGTATAAACAAAATATGTGCTTTCATATCTAAATGATTGTTGACATTTAAGGATGAGTCTTAATAAGCAGAAAGGGCTATATTTTTTCCTTCTCCAGTCTTTAGACACAATCTTTCCCTGGTTTTTATTGAGTGAAACACAAAGTGGTTGAATCGATCCCAAATATTCCCAAAATTTCCCAAATAACTTCTGAATTCATTTGAATTTGTAGTGAGCCTATTAACATGCCTACCCTGGCCAGATATCTTCATCAAAAGACAAATGTTTGAAATTTCTCTGTGGACAGGAGGTTTCTGCACAATTTTCCAGCACAGTGAAAGCGTAGTGCATGGACCCTCTGTTGGCACCTCTTAGAATATCTCATTTGCGATTCCCATCTTGACCCCCTGGTTTGAAGCCAGACCTTCTTAAAACCTGAAGAAACTCTTTCTTTCTGGCCACAATAGGGTTCAAGAGGATAAAATATCAATTATTCAGCCTTGACATAGTTTTTGACAACAAAATCCTATACAGTCTTCCCCCTGTAATATTCTATATTCTTCAGTTCACAGACTGTACTGCAGTCTCTGAATTCATAGTCACCACCCTTTTTTCTTATTATATGTCAGTCAATCCTTGTGCTCAGTGCAGAATCATTATTTTCCTCATAGATTTTTCTATAATTCTCCTCACTACATTATCCAAGAGTTTTGTAAGGACTGCCTTTATCCTTATAATCTCCATCAGATGAAACGTTGTTATTTTCCTAGTCTTAGATTGGGAGACAGAGGTCATGGTGAAATCAAAGTGTTCAGAAGAGTGCATTAATTGTAGGTGTCCATTTTAAATGAGGGAGGAGCTGACTTTCTCAAAAGGATTAGCTTTACTAGAACATGTTACAAGGTGCACAACACAGATTTCATTGATTTCCTTACCAGCAGAGAACGCTCAGCATTTCCTTATTTCCCGGTGGCAAAAATATCTGCAAGTACTCACCATCTCTGAAAATTATTCTGTACTTGATGACAGTCACTACGGTATCTGTGGCTGAACATCTTTAGAGAGTCTTTGGACAAGGTGAGATTTAGCCATTTCATGGCAAATATGTCTACTAGGAGGTAAATGAGGGTTTGGTTGCTGCTGATCCCATTCATTTAGGAAATGTTAATGGAAATTTCAGTACAGAATTTCTAAAAGTGTTTTTGAAAACTTCCTAGTACAGTACCACAGGAAGAAGCACAAAAAGCAGCAAAATTCTGTAAATAAAAGTAATTTCTACTATTTTTTACTGCAGGGACATACATTAATAGGAAAGCACCCAATTCCAGAAACTTCTGCAGGGAATTTCTTGTCTCCAGGAGAGTAAGAATGAGGATCATTAATGCCCTTATTTGAGTCTTTCTTCCTGTGCAGCATAATAGATATTCTGATAGTGTCTTTGAATGGACAGTAGGTTCCTGAGGCTAATGCAGTCCTGATGGAGCATAAAGCATAAACAGGGAAATGTATTTAAACTCACTTGGCTTTTCCATGTGTTACAAATGATATTGCTCTGAATACTCCCCCTTCCCCTTCTTTCTTCTTCTCCCAGTTTTTTGTCTGAGCACACCACCATATGGTCTGGAATATCCCCTTTGGTCATTTGGGGTCAGCTGTCCCTGCTGTGTCCACTCTCAATTCCTTGTGCACCCCCAGCCCAATCACTGCTTGGGTGAGGAGCAGAAAAGATGCTCTGCAAGCCCTGCTTAGCAAAAACTAAAACAACTCTGAGTTATGAACACCATTTTCAGCACAAATCCAAAGCAGGACTCCAAACTGTGATGAAAATTAACTCTGCCCCAGCCAAACCTATCACATCATGTTGGCATTTAAACAGTGAAATGACTAAGTTGTTTTTTCTACAGCAAAATAATAGTATGCAGAAAATGTTATAGTCTGTGCTTGCTAAGGACTGCTGCCTGCCTTCTTCATGA
>WEKY01023159.1:8544-34225 GCA_013390045.1 Picathartes gymnocephalus
AGAAAGGTTTGTCCTCAACATCAAATATAATACCCTATCAAACTTTACTGACCTCTGCAGATACTACAAGCCTGTTCATTATGTTTAAAAATGAATTTCCTATGTTGTAGAGGTGTAACAGATACCGTGCCTAGCTCAGAAGGTATTTGGAGAAGCATTCAGCTACCAATGACAGGATTCTTCTTTCACGTTGAACTTGTCAAGTTTTTATTAAAGCTGGGCTACAGGAATTAAGTATGCAAACAGTGATCTGAAGAGCAGATGAAAGCACACATTCTTCACCTGTTTAATTAATTCCGGAATTTCAAAATGCTGAGCTGCTATAAAATACTGTTTTTGTTACAAACATGGTAAGAAACAAAATATGGCTCTTGATGTAGTGCTGTCCCAGTCATATTCTGCCTGATCTTTTGCTATCTATTGTTTATTTCAGTTTTTATTACTCTCCAGTATGGACCAAAGCACATTGCATTTGCACACAGTTGATTATCTAAGATAGTATTTGCTGTCATTTCAGCAGCTGTCAACCGGAAAATCTCACCTTAACTTACTCATTCACTCTATTTATTGTCATTGATATTCAGAGTGTTATGAATATCAAAAAGGCCTCTCCAAGCACTCAGAACAAAGATTAAATATGTCCTAAAGGCAGTTCCCACTCCCCAGATACAGCCAGGAGGGTACTGCTGTGAGGAAGCAGGCACAGCGCTGGGTGGTTTCACAACCAGCTGCAGGTGCCATGCTGCCGGCTCTGGTTCAGACCTACTGCCACAAGTACCCAGCAGGGGAAGAGGGCCTGCACACCCCACGGGTGCTGCTCCAGAGCTGGGGAACGCCCAGCCGGGGCCCCTCTGTTCAGCAGCAGCAGCAAAAGATCTGCGGATGCCCCTCCCCCAGGAATGTTTCCTGTGAAAGCACTCTCCCAGCACTGCTGAAGGGCAGGACCCACCATGTGTTGTGGAAGAAGCCTACACTCAAGCCTCCCCAGCTGGTCTCATTTGAATTATGACCCTGTTGCTCTCTCTATCTCGCTTTTCAGAGTCCCCGGTTTTGTTCAGGCTCTGTAGTGACAGCAAAAATCCAGATACAGACAAGGACCGCACATCAACATGTTTCACCCCTAATCAAGCACACAGAGTGAACAACCATGCAGTGAGGAGTGATACAGAACTTTCTCATGTTTCCCATTTCGCCAGATTAGGGCTGGGAAAAACGTGGAGGGCATGCACCTTTGACATCCGAGCCTGGGCCTGGCACTAGCTCGGCCACCAGGGACAACATTAGTCGCCTCCTGGGAAAGCAGGGCTATGGGCTACACGGCAGTGAGACACAGCCATTTCTACCTGTTTCTGCAAGGTTTTTTGTGCCTGTCTGTGCTGGGTTGTTTTCACAGTAGTAAGAGTGTCTTGGGGCAAAATCTCAAGGTACAACAAAATTACCTCAATGGTTCTCTGTGAAGGGAGTTTCCCCTCACATTCTCTTTTTTCTCACAGTAGCTCTGTCTACCCAAAAGCGCTCCCAGGGCCTTCACCACACTCTGCATGATCACCCCTTCCTCGCTAGTGAGCACTGGGACTAGTGCACTCCAGCAGAGGACAGGACATCCAGCAGCACCGTGCTGCCACATCACCTCCATCCGTGACAGCCCAATCCCTTACTAAGGGAAGTACAAGGCTCCTTACACTGCACAACTCATCCCCACTTTATGCAGTAATAACCATTCACAGTACTAGTATATTCTGATTTTCCAAACAGAGATTCAGAAAAGCTTCCAGGTACCTAACAACCCTGGGAGTAACTGGATATGAAGTCCCATCAAGGACTGCAGAGCTAAAGGAATGCTTCATCTAGAAAACTGCTAGTTGCAGGAATCTCTATGAAAATAAATACAAGGAAAGGGAGGAGGTTACTCATTGCAGATGCTAATTTAAGTCATTAGTTGCAAAAATAGCTTCACATTTCCTTGTGAAATATCAAGGGAGCTGCTTCAAATTAACTAGAAGACTTGACTTCAAAGTGACAAGTAGCCCTGGGAAAGGGGAAGGTTGAAGAGAGCCAGGAAGAAAAAGTAGTCATAATAGCAGCAGAAAAAGTTGAATTTGGAGACTAGATACCTTAAGGCACCAGGCAGGTGAGTTGCAGCATACCAAGGAGAAACCTCGAGTAAAATCAAACCTTGACTCACTGAGGTTAGCTGAGATGGTGGAGCTGATCTAACACCTCCACAAGAAAAACCTGCTCCCTTCCCTCTCTCCAGTGTGCAGCTGCACCCGATCCCCTTCCTCTCGCCTGCACAGATCCTCCTCTGACCCCTTGGTCAGACCAGTCAGCTCACTAAACCACAGAAATCTACCTCAGCAAAAGAGCTAAGAATTCCCTGCCAGCATAGCAAGCTGACTCATCTGGCTGAGGGCAATCTCCTGCAACTGCACATTGGCGGCAGCAGGAGCACGCAGAGCGGGTCAGTCCTCCCCGGCAGCAGGAAGGCACTTGCCATCTTAAATATCTGAACAGGGAACCACTGCAGGAGAAAGGGGAAGAAAGAGCAAAGAGGCAATGTTTGCTACACCAAATGGAACAATGTAGTGAAAAGGAAGTAAGAATGGCTGATTTTTGTAACAACGCCCCTAGGACAAAAATCACTGGCAGCTATTGAGGGGGAGACTGTGTGGACTCAAGGCCTAGAGCACAATTTAATAGTAGATTACTGACTGAAACACACTGGTTTACTCCATTACAATGATTCTATGCTTTGTCTTCACACTAAGGTTTCACACCTTGCACGACTAATCACAGTTCAAGTTCTCAATAGAAATTCATAGGAATGTCATCCAAATACAGTTTATAACTAAAAACACCACCGTCAACACAGAGCAGAAGCAAGTGGTGCCAATAACAATAACATGAGTATAATAGGCATCTCTGAAAAAGCCTGACCAGACAGAATATAAAGTATTCTTTTATATATACAATAATTGCAGCACTTGAAGCTACTTCAAAAGCACAAGGATGTTGTACCCTGTTTCCCTACTCACTAATTATGAAAATGTTATTGAATATTTGTTTTGAGAATGAACATAGCACAGTACATTTGCACAAAGGTGATCAAAACCCTGTGCACTTTCAAATCAGTGTTTCATCACAGGCTGTTGCTTCAAGAGATGAGTACTGCTGACCAGCGAGAACTGAAGCAAGAGCAGAGTCCATCTTATCTTATTGCCCTGCCTGCACTTAACCACTGTAACACTGAGATGATATTGATCATTAAACCAGTAAGAGCCCAGGTGATTTTCTGCCCTCTTAGCAACCTGAGTCACTCCTCAAGCACTAGCTCCAAGAAGGGAGCACAGCCACAGAGCCAAGAGCAAAATACTTTCGCCAGTTAGTCACATATGCTTGACTCAGCTTCTCACAAAACTACAGCCTTGTGTTTAAGTATCCAGACCCTACTTTTGGGTGAAAATGGACACCACAGCCAGTTTCAGGATGTTGTCTTGATTATTTCTAAATCTTTCTTTGAATCAGACTTTTCATACACGCCATTATTTTCTCTTACTGAGTACTATGATACTTGGATTAACTGAATGTCAGGGTAATTCAAGATGTTGAACCAAAAATTATGATGTTCAAGAACACAAAAGGCCTGAACATCCTCATTTAAAGGCCAGAAATGTGTGCTTTCATTTACTTACCTTTTTGCTTCTTCTAAGTGGCACAAATATTCATAAGCAATATTCTGACGCCTCCTCTCATCCATTTCCTCTGCAGAAAGCCTTTCATCATCCACAATAGCTGCAAACAGAAACCCATATAAAGTTATACACAAATCGGGGTGATTTTTAGAGCAATTTTACTTAGAACCTGGGTGAAATACTGAAGAAGGGAAATAAAAATAGTAATCACTTCTCTTTAAAAGAGGCCTTTTATAGTATGGTGCACAAAGATGTCTAGGTCACCAAAAGTATTCTGTTCTCTCTACAGTAAATTCCTCAAGTTTCACTTCTTCAAGACCAAGAATGTATTGCTCTCTGGCCATTGCCTTTTTTGGGGGCACGATGGAGCACTTAAACATGGGGGGCTGAGGCTGGGAATCAGCAGAGCTCCAGCTTACACATCCTCAGAGGAGTTTGAGGACTCTCATCAGGAAGCTCAAGGCAAGAAGCGGGTGGAGCATGCTAAGCAGATCCCCAGCAATAGAGACAAAGACAACACACTGCAAAGGTAACTCAAGGACAATGTGGGAATTGGCTGCAGCTTCAGGAACCCATAAGACTGCAACATGCTGAGCTTGCTGAGCTGCCCCCCACTGATGGAGGTGATCAAGTGAACCTGTGAATCTGTGGTTTCTCCTACTTACTACTGCAACCTCATCACCTCCCATAAAAACACTCTCCCAGCCTATAAAGGATGCCTGACCACATCTCCAGCTGCAAATGACCCCAATTATTTACAGCTACTACCCAGTGACTGGTCCTTCTCTACTTTTAGAATACAGAGGAGGCCTCTGTGAGCAGCTCTGCAGTTCTTCCAAATGTTTCTAGCAGTGAGTCTGAAGGAGCATTCTGTAGTGCTGGCTTCTAGATGAATTTCAGCCACAGCAGGTAAGACTTTTGGAAACAGCCTTCAGCATAAACCAGTTACCAAAATAACACCCTATTTGTACTAAGCTGATAGGTGGACTAGATCATCTTGAAGGTATCATCCAACCTTGGTGGTTCTGTGACAAATGTGGTCCTACATTCTTTCATGTTTCTCAGCCACATGCTCACATCACCTCTCATGTCATAGCTAGCAACCCAGTGGCTGCATCAGTGAACCAGAACAAGGGGCAGCTCTTGCTAAAGAGACCTGTTTCTGGGAAGATTGGCTCCCTGAGCTGAACCACTGCACACCTGCAGGCACAACGGTGCAGGCACAAGGGAGGGGACAGAAATGCAGGGCTGCACTAGCTGCTTTCTGTGGCAGCCCACAAGCTGGTTAGCTGAGAATATCATGACACATCCTCAGTAAAAATAACACAGCCCCTGCTCCTCCTGAAATGCACTGTGACATGCTTTGTTAGTTCCATTCCCACACAGACTCGTGCATGCCATGAGCAAGTTCTCAGCATTTCCCTGACAATTGCTTCAAAGCAGCGGATAAACGCTTTCTGGTAATGGATACAGGCAAGTCAAGCAAAAGGGACTTAAAAACAGCAGGACTTCAGGTTTTGCAAGTAGTTGCATACCTTGAAATCTGTACTCAAAAAAAAAAAAAAAAAGAAAAACAAAGAAAAACAAAAGCCAGAAAAATGATCTCACATGCATTTACTGAGGACACAAAAGAAATTACGCTACTCACCCACGTTTTGGACTAATACTACCATACATTTGTTAAGGTCTTGTACAGCTGCTTCAAGCCTTGTAGTTTCAGTTTTAATGACCGCATGGGAGTTGATATCTCTCATCTTCCTTTGCTTTTAAGACTGCTCTTCCTAATTACCCAGATGTTTCATACACCGATCAAACAATTACATGTCTTGCTCAGAGTTTCTTTTAAGTCTGGTAGCTCCAATAAGCATGATGCTCTCCAAAATGAGCTCTCAGATACTGTAATCAGGATATCTCTTGCCACGAACCAAAACATTAGTTTGGAGGCAAACATGGGATGCAGATGGTAAAACACTGTGCCTGGCAAACTGGCCATGGAGGCTGCTCTAGTACTGCTCTTGCCCCCAGCACCATCAGCACAACCAGACAGGCTGCTTCCACCCATGACACAGCTCCTCTGCTGCAGAGGGCTCCTGATTTCCCAGAGCGAGGGAAAAGTACTGATGACCCACCACACTGAAATGTAATATATCATCTTGCTGTTCACAACACCGAGATCCAGGGCCACTTCTCAAAAGCTCTCCCAGCTGTGAGTGCTCATGAATGGAGACAAGTGCTGTCAGAAGAGCCCAGCTGATTGCCCTAGTTGGCTATGGTCCTGTCAGCTAGGGTGCGACAGCCAATACCAGGCCAAGCCTTCATCCCCCATGACAATTCCCATGCCCTGTTCCTCCTAACTTGTTAAACAGTTGTGTACTCCTGCCTTTCAAAGACAATTCAACACAGATGTAAGACAATCAGACAAAAGGCAGCTTGTCTGAAGACAGGTGGAGGAAAAACACATGACCCATTTGATAAGTATCAGTCTAGGAATTAACCTGAATAACACTAATGCTTTACAATCTAGTCCTGGACCTGCACATTCATGGGTGCCTCCCCATCCCCAACAAAGGCACCCCAAATCAAGCAGCCCTGGCCAGCCTCAAATCCCTCACTAAAATTATTTGCAAAGCTTGATTCAGAGAGTGGATGAAGGCACCAACAGATATTGTGGAATTGAAATAGTTGTTCTTCTTAGCAAACACTGCAACCATGAGAGGAAAGGGCAAGATTCAAAAACAAGTAACTTGTAGACACTGGGAAGTGGAATACCCAGCTTCCTTAGAGAGCAGGTATCAGTAGCTCACAGGTTGGAAATCAGATTTCTTTCCTGTCAGGGCCAAAGCAACTAAAGTTTCTGGGCTGGACATCTGAGCACTGAAAATACAGAGCACAGGGAATGCCAACACCTACAGTGCAAATCCTGGGAGGAGTCTCTTACAACATCAACTTCCAATAAGTCTGATTACACTTACACTCCAGCATATATACTGGCTTCAAAGCAACTGTGCTATCACATCAAGAGTGGCTGCAGATAATTTTAGAAACAGAAATGACAACCTGCAGGATGCAGGTGGCCTCAGAACTGAGCTGCAGAGGCAAATACTTTGAAGACTTGGGTTCTTAAAGACTAGTGCATAATAATATATTTTGGCGAGGGCTTCAGTCTTTGACTAGAGCCTTGTGTACAGCTTTCTTCAAACATCCTGAGTGCATCCATCAAACCAGGCACACCAAGTTCAACACACAAACGAGTTTGGTTTGGAGACAGAAAGCTCAGTCTTCCTGCTTAACAGAGCAAGTATTAGTCAGAAGGCTAGGAAGATTGACAAAAGAATGAACGTATTTCTGCTATATCAGTAACTTTTTGATATGCTTAGCTCACAAAGGAAGACAGTGCTGCAATAAAGGGTGTTATGTGGCAGAGTCATCAGGGCTGGGCTTCACCTGAGGACCTCTACCAAGCAGGATCTTGACACAAAATATTCCAGCTGAAAAGATCCAAATGCCATAGAACAAGGCACCCTCTACATGAAAGCTATACAGAGGGAAAACAAGGCATCTAAACAACATTTTATGATTAAATTCGTTAATTATGTGACTTAATTTCAAATTGACAGGAAAAATCTCAAATATTCCCTTGAGGAGGGAATGTTGCAAGTGCATCTGGACAATCAAAAAGAACTAATAAAAATGCTAGCCTTAAAGCTCTCTATTTCAGTACATTTTAGATGTTGTCACCCTGTTAGCCAAGAGTCAGTATACACAAAACATGTGCTAAGACACCAAGTTCACTCATAGACACTTCTTAATGAAAAAAAAAAACCACTAAAGAAGGAGTGTGTATGAAACACATGGAACAGTGAGCAGTACTAAAGCTTAAATTGCCACACATGAGAGATTTATTCTAGTACTCAGTACAGTGCACCAGCTTTCTAATTCTTCCCAAAACTGATTCAACAGAAATAAAGTAATGTTCTACTAGCAGCTTCCTATGTATGTATATTGTACATATTTAGCACAAAAGTAAGTGTTTACCAAGGAGTTTTCCTAAATTGAACGCTTGGTCATCCTTCTGTCAATTGACACATTGCACTTACATACACCTTCCTCATTCTAAAATGGTTCTGTGTAGGCAGTATGTAGAACTAATTGATGTTCAGGGTCTGATTATGAATCGCAAAAAACTTTCTGATGTGCTGCTCCAGTTGTTGGCAAATTCTTGGAGCTATGTCAGTTGCAGACCACAGAGCTGATAACTCAACCCAAGGCACTCCATGTACCTACAGTCAACATGGTGCCTGCAGGATTTAAGTCTGACTCAGCATTAGTAGACAACATGAAAACATTTCAAATTTCTGGATTTGAGCAAGTTCTCAGAAGTCGAGCCACCACATCTGAAGATGCAGTATCATTACTGAAACTAGCAATCAGCCCAGGTATGCAAGAGCCACTGGAGCCATGACCTTACTAACAAAATTCTGGAAAGAGAATCAAAACTTCAGGTTCACAGAGATATTACATATTGTCATATTACATCTATGACAAGGATTTTGGAGGAACAAAGATCAGAGATAATCTACAGTGATACTGAGGTTACTGGAAATCTAATCACTGTTTCAGTGTGTCACAACCCTTAAAGAATTTCTTCCTAATGTCTAATGCAAATCTATCCTCTTTCCTCTTTGAAGCCATTCCCCCTTGTCCTATCACTATATATCCTTATAAAAAGTGCTTCTCCATCTTTCATGTAGGCCACAATAAGGTCTCCTAGACCCTTCTCTTCTCCAGGCAAAACAATCCCAATTTTCTCAGTCTCTCCTCTCAGGAGAGATGTTTCAGCCTTCTGATCATTTTTGTGGCCTTCTCCTCTGCACACGTTTTAAAATATCAGCATCCTTCTTATGCTTGTGGCCCCAGAGCTGGATGCAGTGCTCCAGGTGGACTGTTATGTGGCTGGAGTAGAGCAGGTATAATTATCTCCCTTGACCTGCTGGTCACAGAAGTTTATATTTGAGTTCACATTAACTAAGAGGTACTTCACAGGTCTAACTTGAAACAGTTTGCAAATTACTCCATGGATCCATTGACTGTACTTTTAAATGACGCTAAACTTAATTTCTGTAATATGTAACAAAAGACCATGCAAGGAAAAGTAATATTTGTTACAATTTCTGAATACAAATTTTTTGAATACTTTATGAGGTATAATCCTTAAAATTTTCAGATATAACCATTTATCAAAGAGTATTTGTTATCTTGGAAAAACTGAAACTGGAAAAAACCCCCTGCAAAACCTACAACAGCACTTAAGGCTTTCTGGTCATTCATTTTCTCTCAGACATATGACTATCTGCAACAGCACAAGAACAGCACATGGCTGCTTCTAGCAGGCAGACTCCTTAATAAGGCATTTGCCACAGACATACCAAAGGACTTCTTCAACTGAAGAAGGCAAAGAAAGGAGCAGAGGCTTTTATTTCCCAGGGCCAATCCCCCTCAATTTCCTGCCACCGGAGACTTTTTCCCATGGAAAGCGAGACCTGAGCAATAAGGAGGAGAGCTCTTTTAGCACCACAACAGGGAAGCTCAATGAACAAGACATAACAGATGACAGAGAGAACAAAATCCTCTTACCGTGATAGAATAGAATTTGTAAAATCAGTGTTGGGGTGCAGGGAGGGGAAAGAAAGAGATACAGGAGTAAATACTCTAAAATGCTGGGATAGAAGGTTTTCACAGGAGTGTTTGTATTAAACATTAGCTAAACCACATTTGGCAGTCTCAACTGCTGTCCAAGCCACACGGTAAGCAAGGCAAGGCAGTGTTTCGGTCCACTGGAAAGAAGTTCTGCAAATTCTGTATATGTCTCCCTCACAGCTTCCTGCCTCCTTCTCCCAAGCTTATACTCCCTATTCAGTATTAGTACACTCAAAAGTACTCAACAGAGCCATGCTATAAAGAAAAGAAAAGCCAAGGAGTCTTTCTTGCACAGAAACTTCTGACTGACAGTTTGCTGGCCATAGCCAGACCCAGTGATAGCTGAGCCCAGTGCAACGGGCTCTAGGCACCATCCCATTTATGTCTCCTTGTACTGTGTGGACCTTAAGCATTTGTCATCATAATTCAGTGCTGTAGTTTCAAAAAGAAGCTCGTTGCATTTTAGATGGTCACAGTGACTTAAAACATGTTATGTGAGAACACACAACTATTTTGTCCTACTTTGAAAGAGGCCAATAAATAAATCTTTTGTGCCTTCTTTTTATTCCTAGTAAAATTTGTACTCTCAGGTAACTAGCCTTGGACAGTTCAACTCCATGGTTGCTCCTAGTCTGGCAATTCATGTGCTGTCCACTGCACCAATACAGCACCAGCCAAGCCCTGTACATGGAGCAGGCTGGGCTGGCAATGCTCTGAGGCAGGCTTGCTGCTCCCTGAGCTGAGCTGTCCTCATTGCAACAAGACAGGGGATCAGAGCACTGCCAGGAAGCTGCAAAATACAGGGAAAAGATACATGTACAGATATCAGAGAAACACTTCTCAAAGGTACAAGCAGATGGAGTTCCCCCTCGCCCAAGCCTCCACTCCCAATATCAACTTGCAGGTATCTAATGTAACAGTTTATTAAATATGCAGAAGTATGTCAACTATAACTATGTGAACAGAGATAGTTCAACAGGCTACTAAGAAAAAATGGCTTTACAGCACCATACACCTATTACAGGTGTTCTGTTATGAAGGTATTTTGTACCTTCAGGTATTTTGCTATGCTGGAAGTTGTTTATCTTCGGATGAAAATTTAATGCTCTGATGAAAACAGTTTTGTATAGACTTCTTCTGTCAAAAAGTACAACTGCAAGCAACTAGCATGTCTCACAGCAATGAGACCAGATGGCCTGAACCTTTTCCTGTGTCTCCAGTTAGGGGTATTCAGTCCATTCCCTGAACATTTGCTCCAAGGAAGGGCCCTAGACAAAGGCAGACACTACAAACACTAAAAAACCTACCACAGCTGTGAATTTGGAGGGCAGATTCACATGAGAGATTAGACTAATACACTTAAAGTATGAAGGTATTCAATATGTAATTTCTCAAATGTTTCCAACACTGAACTACACTATCCCTTAAAAATTGCTGTATCTTTCCTACTCTAGTTATGTCATTGTCAAAGTATGCAGGCTCATATTTTCAAACGAAAATACAAATTCACCTTCTGGCCAGCAGATAGATATTGTCTGCTCTCACAAATTGTGGGTCATACAGGATCTCCAGGGCCACTGTTCTGGACTAAGTCTCACTGCCAGACACTGCACAAACAGGGAAAGCAAACATGCACCATTGGCATGGGAAGTGTTGAACACAGACATCCAGTAAAAAACATCCTGGTATAAAATTAAAAATATTTGCGAAACCAGTCTTTCCCCTGAATGCCTCATTCCTGTGCATTTACTTTCCTGAGTCCTCCTCCTCCTCCTCCCATTTCCTTGATAAAGGTCTTATTTCAGTCTTATGTGTCTGCTACCACAAGACCAGCCACATCCATTTACAGATACTGAGCACTATTGTAATACATGCACCTTGGGACTATCATACAAGGGGACAGTGATGCAATAGCAACCACATTCCCTGCTCCTGGAGCCAAGTGTCAAAACCACTTCATTTCAGTCAGAAACTGGCAAAAGT
Organism: Picathartes gymnocephalus; assembly: GCA_013390045.1. Lineage (NCBI taxonomy): Eukaryota > Metazoa > Chordata > Aves > Passeriformes > Picathartidae > Picathartes > Picathartes gymnocephalus. Next base: position 19,917 of record WEKY01023159.1, read on the forward strand.
CTGTAGGGTTCCTCAGACATGTCTCAAGATACTTCAATTCCCACAAAGTGTGGAAAAAGTCTCATTTAACCACAGACACAAGATGGCTTCGTCACATGTGCTGCCAGAAATTTTAACATTCAGTTTTCTACTTTTAGGTATACACATCCTGTACTCTGCTTTTAAACCTCGAGCTTTCTACAGTACCATCACATGAGACTTCAGTAGAAGTAAACATTAAAAGACACTAAGTAGTTCTGACATCACCTTACTGTATGATGATAACAGAGCATGCACATCTCTTTTCTAGTAGGGTCATTTAACCCTGAGCAGAAAAATAACATTTCATTTTATCTTAACTTCATTAGATCTGTTCAGTGTGTTTGGAAGAACAAGGAGACAAAGTAATGGAATTGAAGGAAGCAGATGGAAACCCAACCATTTTCATTTAGCTGCAAGTGTCATCTGTGATTACAAACATAGAATGCAATGTATCAGCTTGTTGCTGAACCACTTCCACCAACATTTAACTGCTGGTCTCACTGTCTCCAGCATGGTTGGTGTAATTGCTTAATAAAATTGTATCTGTTTATCTTTGCATACTTTGCTAGCTGGTCAGTTCAAGGCGCAACAGGTTTTCCCAAGATTCAGGTGCTCAAAACACATCATTAAAATACTCTAGCTCCTTTCTGTGATCTTAATCTTTTAGGTCAACTTAAACAATTGACCTTAGCGCTCTTCACTCACATTTTTTTTAAACACTCTTTACTCATACTCACTATTTACTAATAAACCCTCAGTCTAGGTTCCCAAAAAAGTCACAAGTCTAAGGAAGCACTCAGACTGATGGACCCTGAAGAGGAAGTGAACACCAATTACAAGCTATTTCTTTCACTTACAGGCCATACTACCCCCACATGCTTAGTCCAAACACATTAGCATGGCAAAACTTCAAGGCAGCTTTCAGAAGGTTACACTGATATCTCCTCTGATTGGAAGATTTATTTAGTTTCCATATGTTTACAGCAAGAATGATATTTTTCATGTGGGCCTTAAAAAAAACAAAACAAAACCAAGCTCAATTTTTTGAACACTCAAGGCATTCAAAGTAACATTGCACATTTGAACAAGCTTTCCTTCTCCAGAGATTAGTCCATGAGAAAACAAATAGTAAAGCGACAAGGGTTCCTTCGCCATCTTTAACCATTCACTATTTTCTTAAAAAAAGAACTTGTAATTTGAATTCTATGTATTTTGACACACTTACCTTTTGCTCTGTTCATTTCACTGGAATTACTTTAACCTGTTTGTGTTTTATTAGTAATATACATTAAAATCCTAAATAAAAGAGCCAAAATTTTACCATATGGATTCCATTTCCATTTATGTACTGTGACCTCAACTCAACTTAACACGAGCAGACTGTAAACAAAACAATGAGAAGGACAGTTTAATCTTGCCAGGCTAGTAAAACGCACTATGCAACTATGAAAGACAGAAAAATGTTAGTGTCTATAGTGTACCTCAGTATCAACCCTGTAATTAGATTTACTCAGAAGACAAATGCAAGTCTTTTACCTACGAATGCCTTCAAATTTATTTCTAGTACTAGGGAGTTTACTTTAAGAGAATTGCACATATACCAATAAGTCAAATGTATACACACACCTACATAAAAGGACAAGTAAATTGTGGGCGCTAAAACATTGTGACGACCATGACCCCAAAAAAAAAGAAAAAGAAAAAAAAAGCTAATCCAAAAGGCGTTCATCCCTATGCAAGCAGGTAGAATCAAGAGTCACAAGTTAACAGGAAAGGTGACTGTGCCTGCAGCCTTCTGCAGAACCCCAAAGGCAACTTTCATTGTGTGTAATCACACCACTGCCTGATGCCGCAACCCCACCCATCAACACTGGTGGCAGAAAGCCACTGCAGAAGTGGCGTGGAAGAACAGGAAAATGGGTCTGGAGACCATCAGTAGAAAGGGCAGGGCACAAACAGAACTCACTACAGTGGCGTGGGAAATCCAGATTCAGGCTCGTCTGCCCATCGTGTGCTCACACACGTTGCTACCCACACCTCTTAGCTATTTGCATAGCAAAACCTCTGACCTGGCAACAGTAAGATCACCCTAATTGTGTTGTTTAAGACACCTCAGCCAACACCCAGGACCAAAATAGAGCACAAAGCTTACTGTGGCAAAGAGGGACCCCAGGGACCGAGGAAGGCAGGCATGTTTGACAAGAGCTATTGAGGCTTCGCCAAAAGCAAACTACTTAAAGGCCACAATGAAGAGCATAACACAGGTTTTCTGCTTCTATTGCTACTCTTAGTAGAAATTCAAAAGACAGACAGCCACTTAAACAGTTGCTAATTAAGATAATGTCCTACAAATGCTGCACAGGATTTCTGGCTAAGTCAGGACCTTGTTCGATTTCTGTTTCAGTCTTGAAAATTCCAGAAAACTGATCTGCATTACAGCTTTAAGCCAGAACAGTGATTCATAAATACATTCGTAGCAAACCTCTACTACCCAGGGGCTGGTTAGGGAAGGCTACACTTGAATGCAAGAAAAGAGGAAGACAAGAAGAGGGACAGGGAAAGTGAAAGAGAAGGCAAGGGATGAGCAACTCAGACCTTCTGAAAGAAGTTTCGGAGGAAAGAGTTACCAAATGGATTCAATATTCAGATCACTGGAGAGCTGAAATGAAAAACTTCCTATCACCAAAATCGCAGTACAGTAACCAACTGAAAGAAACGTGGCAAGGTGTAGCTTAAAGAACAGAAAATAAGGATGACAGGCAGGAATTCTGGAATAAAAGCATCTGTGGAGAAAGCTGTGTCTGGGTCACTAAGTACCTCAGACTGTAGAGCTGTAGGAGTCTTGGTCTGAACCATGAGACTCCAGAGGACTGAAACACCTGTCTAGGAAGAGCTATAAAGCAAGAACACCACTTAATCACTGAGTAAATTGGAAATCACCATGACAAAGACTGCAGTGTAGAAACCCTCAGCCGTGACATCTGGTCTTTATTCTTCCTTTGACAATTCACCATCTTCTGGTTTTTTCACAGTCAGTCTGTTGCAGAGCCCTTCTACCAAGGTCTGAATAAACCATCTGGCATTTTTTCCACATTCTGAAAGGAGCTCCAGAAAACACCTGAAATGTTGCAGCACATTTTTCCTCCAAAATACAAATATAAGCATGTGCATATGTCATAAGGTTAAACTGCAAGAACAAATCTGCCTCTGCCTGCCTGGGTTTTCATTCCTAAATAATTATTGTGGTCACAATATCTTCAAAGTTTGTAATTCAAATTCTTTGATTTATAGGCACAATGGATTTTTTATTTCTTTGTTTAATCTTAGTGGGGAGAAAAAACCTTAAGCATGAGGGATAATAGAAATGAAAATTTAGTTTGCAGCTACAGACCCAGACAACGAGATTGAACAGTTTAAGTACAAAAATGGCTTCAAATTCACAAGAACATAAAGAAATGCTGTATGTTGCATAATACTTTATATATAGATATGGTAAGTTTAGGTGATGAGCAGGACCCTTGGGCACCCCCAGGCAGAGAACAGAGTCATGGTAGATCCTGTTCTCCCTCCAGCATTCCTGACTCCCCTGGGAAGGGAGCTGAGTTGCTTGTTGAACAAGACTCAAAACTACTGTGCATTCAGTAGCTGTTTCTACAGCTGATATGGCCCAGCACAAGCAGGAACCACAAAATAGAGGGTGGAGGCACAACATCAGGCTTACAAGCTAGAATCTCACTCCAAAACCTCTTGGCTTTGTTGACTGTGCTGGTCCACACAGAGGCAGAAAGGCACAGCAATGCAGGATAGAGGTGCACCTTCTTTGTTCCTGTTGCATGGGTGAGATGACAAATTCTTGCAGGAAGAAGGCAAACGCAGCATACCTGTGCAGGTACTCAGTTCAGGGGCAGTGCCAGGCCAGCAATGACCTCAGTTATCACTTGAGGCTTGCTTGGCTGCCCTCACTATGCAATCAGCAGGTGTTTGCAAAAGTACTGAGGCTGATACTGCTGGCTCCAGGGTAACCTCCTCCCAGCACTCCCTGGTAGGTCACTTCAGGAGCACATTGCACAGGCAGGCAGGCATTGCTTGTAGGGCACTTGCCCATGGGGCTTTGGACAACTCTGACCCTCATTTCTCATTCACAGACATACCCAGTAATATGAATTAATTTTTCCTTCATCATCAGGCGTTAGAACCATAGGAGAGAACAAAATAACAAAATGTTTGAGCCTTGAATAACAGATCTTTGAGCAAGATTTGAAAAGAGCAGACAGATCTTGACCTTTTAAGTCAGTACATCTAGTACATATTTACTGAAACTCGAAGCTGTTCTGAGTGACAATGACACATCTACCATTGCATATATCACTGCAAAATCAGATACAGAGTCAGCTAGATGTTACTCCTAATTTATCAATAAACCAAGTAGTTTCATTTCCAGGACAAGTCTTTGACAGCTGCACTCAAAAGATAAATTTTTACCCAAACCACCCACTCAAGTTTCTAAGTATAAGTATTTGTTCTACTAAATTTCCTCTGACCTAAGAGAAATTTGTCAATGGCATCATGAATAACTTAATTTTTCAGATTGCTTATGTCTACCTTATAACCCAAAGTAATTTCTGAGTTAATGGAGCAATTACTGACCTCAGGATAGCCTCCTCATTACCTTGAGCACATTTCCTCAAATGAGAGTATCACGGTGGCAATGCTAAATATCAATTGCGTAAAAAATATCAGAAACATTACGTAAAAACACCAAAATAAGTATTTTGCTTGAAACAGCAATATTAAGACCACCAAAATAAAGGAAGCATAACTGGCATTCAATCCCTGTTATGGCAGCAACAGTACAAGCAATGTACATAAACTTAACACCAAACCAAGTTTGTGTTTGCAATTTTTGAAGTCTCTATCCAAAAAAAAAAAATTGCATGTGTAATGGCTGTGCACAGAATTTTATAACCTTTTGTATGGCTGAAGTTTGTTTCCTTTTTCCACAAAATCAAGACTTTTGCCCAACTCGTAAGAGTTCTTCCCCCAAGTTTTGCCCTGGTTTCCAACTCACACTCTACAGTCAGCTTCCTTATCATGAGGCATTTACTGCTGCTAGAGGGAGTGGAGCAGAGTAAAAATATAGCTATTCCATCAGCAGTACCTTGCCCAGGTGAGTTTCTACCATTCCTATTCTGTATGGTAACTATTTCCATGTAGACCCACTGTCACAACAAGCCTTGTCCATCACAAGTATTCCTCTTCTTCCTGGCCTCCACAGTAAAGGCTGTGAAAGGTGAGCACATGTGAAATAGCTTCTACCTAATTTGTAACAGGTTTCATACAAATGGTCAACTTTCAAGAAAGTCTATACTTTATAACTTGAGGAAATTATATTAAAAAAACTTGATCACATATAAATTTGCGTCTAAAATGTGCCCAAGAAGCTATTGGAGACAACTTCTGCTACTGCTATAGGAATGCAAAATTCTTAACTGCTCATTTCTTTGTTCTTTCGGGGAGTCCAGACAGGCCTGTCAATGGGCAGCATTTGCAGCCTGGACAGAAGCAGTCTATCAGTCAGCACCTTCCTGACACTGCTTTAGAAAAAAGAATACAGATGAACATGACAGAAATCCACCTCTGTTTTTATCAGAAACTTCTGCAAACATTTATGAAGCAACTTAATTTCGTTAAACTGTGGCAACAACAAAACAAAACAAACCTCCCCTCCCCCCCCTTTTTCCCCCTTCCACACCCCTCCCCCCCACCCCCCCAAAAAAAGAGGAAACTACTAAGTGTTATTGCCATGGTTCTGTGTTATAGGAAACACCAGCCCTTGTTTTGCCTGTTACTAACCACAGTACTAAGAAATTTGATTCATTTTGTTCTAGGACAGCTCATATCTGTGCAATCTTCAGCAAAACCATGTGGTCTTACTTCTCATTTTCTGTCTGTAGATATAAATTGGAGCACAAGGGGCTGGTTTTACAAGTGATAAAAAGCTGTGTATTTTCTGGATTATTCTAACCCATTTATTAAGCATCACTACCATAGTCAGAGGTGATAGAAATTAGCAGGCAGTCACATCCAGTCCTTGAAGGTAAACTATCCACCTTTAGTAATCAGCTGTCATGCAGCTTCAAAAGCTAAGCCAAGGCTGGTTCATCTCCCAGCCTCCACTAAATCACAGTGAAGCAATCTGTGCACAGCTGTGGCCTGAAAAGCAATATTTAAAACAACTTCTCAGCTCAGATGTAGTGAAATCACGTTTACTGTGCGCCTAGTTTTAATACAACTGACCATTTTTCCTTGGTAAAAGCTTTGTCCCACATTTCTCTAAACAAAATCCTTGCTCTACCCAAGACTCCTTTATGTTCCTTTTCGGTTACACCACAACATAGCCATGCTGATATTTATTCTGCTATACTGTATTGAGAAGATGTGGAATTTTAGAAATGTCTACCACTGAATAGAGGCCATCCAGTCAGTCATAGTATGGGTAAATCAGTTGGTCTTGAAAAAAAAATTAAAAGTCACAGAAATAAGCAGCACATACCACAAGTTACATCTCATCCCCATAGGTTTGAGGCCCTGCAAGTCAAGAGCAATTTTATCAGCTACAAAAAAAAGTTGACGAAGCATCTTGAATCTCTTTGTGTAAAAAAAGTATTTCTTTCTTGTTTGAGTAGTCTAGAACTCAGTTTCTTCAAATTTTCTTACCACTGTAGCATTGCCTGGCAAACCCTGCCATGCCTTTACTGACATGGATTTGTGAAATTACAGCACTAAAGACAAGATTACCTCAAAAATATTTCTGCAATTCAAAATTCCCTGTGCAAGAGAGAGCTGAAAGCAGCCCCAGCCGTTTCAGGCAGGCAGGGCACACGGGTGTCAGCAGCCCCACAGCAGAGGCAGCTGGGGACACCAGGGCAACGCACGTGACACTCCTTCCTGTGTGCCCCAGTCCACCATTGAGTTCTGCTTGCGCGTTTTCCCGCCCCACCGCATGCACACTTTCCAGATCTCTAGGTGCAGCAGTAGCACAATTTTAATGTGACCCACCATTCTTCAGGTGCTGGTGCTCATCCCTACTCCAGCTACCACATCATGCTGGCAGACCTGCCTGCAGGTTCATGCTGCAAACCAGACTGGGGACTTAATCCAGACAAAAATAATTCCATCGGAGGAGTCAAGGTCACTTCTTCCACCAGCAGAGTTGACTGAAAGCACACTCAAAACCACAGTTCCAGGGTGCGGTTCCAGAGCAATTTTAGCACCTCTAAATTCTGGCTGCCACAATCCCATCTGGCCAGAAAGTCCCCCTGTCTCAGCCAGCAAGTGAAGCTGTGAGACCTGCAGTCACCCTCTGCACAGACCAGAGGTGACTGCAAATCCAGCAATGCAAATCAGCTCTGCTAGGAGAGATTAGCTTCCTGACAGATTGGGTATTCGTGCTGGCAAGAGGTGAAACTGTCTTCAGCAGCATGACATAGCAGCTGAAGACAAGTTCAGGCTGCTGAAACCTCACCAGTTGCAGCAGTCTACAGCAAAGCATGAGATGGGATCCCAATGCAAATAACACCAGTTAAAAACAACATCTTATCGATGATGCTGACCCTAGACACAGGATCATGTTCAAAATCTGTGTCCTTGATTAGTTCAAGGTTTTTTTGCCTTGTTTCTAATACTTCAGCCAGAGTATTAGGCACAGGTAGCCTAGGTACTCATCTATAATTCCTCAAAACATCTTTGAAACAGCACCCTTAAAACACAAGTGAAACATTTACTGGCCTATAATTCAACCCTACAACCCTATGGAAAAGCAGTTGCCTTAATGAAGCACACTTCTGTAGAGAGTTTGGGCATTTCCCTTTTCGGCTACCTCTGGATTAATCTGTGCTCTCCTCCCAGAAAAGGAGGCTCCAATTCCACAAATACAATCAGTTTACAGAGCAGTTTTATAAATCAAGCACAAATGCAGGAGGTTATTATTCATTTCAGGAGGAACAGACAGTAGAGGATTGATAGCATACATGACTACAAATTCCTCTACACACTTTGAAGCCTGGTAAGAGTTGTTTTATACACCTTGCTAGATGCCACAAAAGCTTTTACTGCTCTCAAAGAAGGAGGTCAGAGTCCACAAGAGAGGACTGGCAGAGCCCACATCCTTCATCACTCACTTTAGCAGAAGCCACAGACTGCTTCTGATACATGCAGGCCAAGATAAGCACCTCAGATGAGGACAGTAGTTTCTAACAGCTTTGGAGTCTGGCTGGCAGACTGGGCAGGACCACACCTGGAGGCAGAAAGCCTTCACGGGCTGGCAGCAGTTTGCCTACTGCTGTGAGTCAGAGCTCTGAAGTGCTCCTTGAATCTGATTCCTGAATAATTTATAGCTGGACACCCTCAACTTAGGCAAAAAGTAATAACAAAGAACTGACACAATCCCTCTGGATAAGTATTTCTTGCTAGAGCATATACATTTGAACAAAACAGTAATTTAACACTGAAATCAGCCACCAGCACAGGTTCTTAATGGCTGTTTATTTGCTTACACATTTCAAAAGGTATTTAGAAGCTAAATGTTTCACTGTGCAGAGTTTATAGGAACACCATCTGGTTTAGTATCCCATTCCCTCCCTCTCCTGCCACCTCACCAAGGCTGTTGGCCACCAGAGAACACACTGCAGGCACTGCCTGCCCCATCAGCCCTTCACCAGCATGCACCGGGGCACTCTTGTCCTGTGCCACAGCAACTGGCAAAACTCAACTGAGTACGCCAGGGCAACACGTTGGTCTCCAGCACAACCCTATCCTCGTGTCAGATACTGAGCAGCCCCCTTCTCCTCCCAGCAGTGAAAATAAGGCAGCATATATTCAGCAAACCCCTTCAAAGCCCAGCTGGCACCACTCTGAAGGAGACATTGCTGTTTTCTGAAGGTGAACGCAAGTGCCAAGGTGCAGGAAGTGCTGACCCATGAATGAGCTGTGCAGGACACAGCTCTTGTCCCAGGCCATCTTATCAGCAAATGAGGCATGTACAGTAGGCATCCCTCCCCAGGATGGGGGCACCTGGGCCCTGCCCCCCCAGTCATGGTCCCCAGGCCAGGGTGGGCACAAGTCCTCCCCTGCCCAGCACATGCACTTTCATTCCACAACATGCAGTAGTTCAAGGATACTTGTTCCAAAAAAACAACGAAACAGCCAGAACAAATGAAGCAAACACAGCAGGTTAATCATTTCCTGCAAGAAGCAAGCACAGGAGAGCACACTTGCTTATCACCGCACTGAAATATGACCCACCAGTCCTGCCTATCACTGACAGGCTTTTTTTTTTTTCCTGCCTTACATGTAGGGTTATTCCTAGTAAAATATAGTTAGCTTGAATCAGGAACAGTATCGAGCAAACTTGGAGCTAAAAAAGTTATGTAACTGAAACCCCACTTAACAGAAGAGGCAAGCTAAATATCTGCATGCTTCCTATTCCCTGCCTCAAGTATTGGACTTGATGTAGCACACTCACACGTGCTATAAATCCTGTTTCCAGCACAATATTAATATTTCCTGTTTCAACAGCTTTCAACTAGCTTTAAGCATGCTGTAACATAGCTCTGTCCTTTCTTTACCAGCAGACTTCAGAGGAGATGAACCTGCTTTGTACAAAAAGCACACAGAGAACCACTCCTCCCAAGTGAATGATGTGCACTTGGTTAAACAAAGCAGTTAAACATTTTGAGTTTTCATTCAGCAGTTTAATTATTAGCAACCTACAAAAGAGTGGAAGAGATAAACAGTGTATTTGGTTGCCAAATTACACCCATCAATAAAAAAGGAGAAAAGTGTTCTCACAAGTCACAAGCACTACAAGAAAGCATACACCCTAAAGAATATATATGCATAGGACACAGTAAAGCTTTTTTTTTTTCCTAAGCTTCAAAAAACTTGAAAAAAAAAAAATCCCATCTGTTTTCACTTAGGAAAATCCTATGGAACTTTTTACCAAAAGACATTTCCCCCTTTTTAGACTGAAAAACAGTCATTTGTTTCCCTGAACTTACTAGACATGCAGACAAATTTATAGTTTTTTTATTGTAAAAGCTTTTTGAAAAGCTACTGGTTTGCAAACTTTCACATCCTGCTGAGCAAAGAAGCTAGGTGTAGTTTCATAGAGAGGCATAGGCTGTGTTTCACTTCAGTTTTGCCCTGCCTGTCTCCACAGGCAGAGCAGCACTCCCTCATGAATCTTCATGCTGCTTATATATCTCATCTCTGAATTCCTAGTGCCAAACAGTAGCAGCTCTGGGAGCCAGCACCAGACGTACAAGCAAAACCCTCATCATTGGATACTAAAGTCAGTTTTCCCATGTATTAACCCATCATCCATGCCCAGCAGGAGGGGTGAATTCTTATCTGTGTCTCCAACAGAAGCATCTGCTGATGTTGGAGCACCTAGTGTTTCTCCTACTCAGTAGACAGGGACTCAGGGCATATATTAATTCAGCTGCTCTGAGCAGGGAAATGCCTAAAATCCTTTTCAAATCCAGACTCTGATGGCCTCACTCTCTGTAGGTTCACTACATTCCTGGAAGTGCAATGAAGTCATTCAGACAGTTCACAAAAACTTAAACATTTGTTTCTGCACAGAGATTTCAGAGAAATCTAGCTATACAGGAGCTAAGAGCGCCAGGAAATGAGCATTCTCAAAGATACACCATTGCCTGATTTGCTATCTTCCCATGTTCAAAACGTCATGTTTAATCTGTGAGGCACATCTGAGATTTTTACTTTTTTTTTTCTTCATAATCTTCCACAGCACCAAGTGTGTTTGTTGTAAAAATGGCTCATACCTCCAGCTGTAATACAAGTCCAAATTTGCTGCAGTTTTGTGAACCTCTGCTTCTGATTGTGCTGGGATTGAGAAATAAACTAGGCAACAACTGTAGCCAGACTGAAAACCACTATGAAAATTCAGTTGCGGTGTGCCTGTTAACATGGTTTCAGTTGTATAAGTTTGCTTCCTTGAAATTTTATGTTCTCACTTGAATTGGTACTGGAGATAAATATCTGTCTGAAGGGCTCAGTGGAGCACCAACAGAAATCTCTTCTGCATCTCTTTTACACTATCAACAGCAGAGTTGGAGGCAGCTTTCAACAAGTGGTCCAGGAAGCCACAAAAAATTTCTGCCCTAATAGACCAAGGGTAGGCTCTAGGATTTTGCTCTGAGCTCCGATTCTCCCATGAACCATGCTCATCCTGAACTAGCACCAACCCAGAAAGGGACTGTCTTATTTGATTCCATTCATCTATTTCCTGACTTTAAATATGGAAATGATCAGCTCTCAGGTTTGTTTTTTTTTCCTAGATGTTCTTTGTGTTACTCTATCAGCAAAGCTTGTAATGTACAACTCCTTTTAAGTTAAGGACATGTCTTCCCAGTTAGTCACTGTGCTACAACGTCTTATGCTCAGGGAGAGTTCTTCTCCCCAGTGGTATCCATCTATAACATGTAGCCAAAATTTGCATATGCCTTCTTCTCTAGTTATCAAAATGAAATATTACTCATAATCATACACCAGTTTATATAGTACCTGGCAGAAAATTATGATAGTAAAATGGTAGCATTCTTCAGAGCAATACACAAACTCTGCTAGGAGCTTGAAGCCAAAGTCAAAAGTCCAAGTCAAGTTAAACACTTAAAACATTTCTAAGTCACTAAAGCAAGGACTCTTAGAAATTTGATAGCCTAACTTGGACAACTTATTAACTCCTTAGGAAATCCAGCATAGATGTGGTGTTCTCGAAAAAAGGAACCATTTGACAGTAATCCAAAGAGAAGTTTTAGCAATGTAGGGAACTTACATTTTGATGGGCTTTCATAAGAGCTCAGGTAATGCTAGTGTAAGTTTTCTATTTAGGGAGCCTTTTCTTTTTCTGTATTGTAAAGTGCAGGGTCTCTTTGCTTCTCAAAATGGCAGCCAAACACAGTGCAAACAAAGCATGCATATTTCTCTAGACAGAGGCTAAAAACCCCAAACATGCACCTCTACTTGTCACTACAGACAAGGCTGTGGCTTGTTCTTTAAAGTATGGAGCTCTACATGGAGTTTTTGGATGTATTTTTTTTTAAATATTGCCATCAGCCTGACATATTTAAGGAGCCTTTGCCTAGTCCCTTGAAAGGAACGTAATTTCAAAGATTCTTGCAACAAAAATTGCACCCCAAAAAGAAGGGGACGCAGTGTGGCAAAGCAGCCACAGCCTCTCACTCAGGGAAGGACAGAATAACCACTGGATCCTGAGCAAGCAGACATCATTGGTCAGAGTGGAGGCACCGTTAGAAAAGACAAATGTACTCTCATCCACTCGTATACCTGGGGCAGGGAGACCTAGCATCAGAATGGCTACAACTCAGAACATGAGCTTCCCCATGGTAACTAGAATAAAGTGCTCTCAACTACCACAGCAAAGCAAAAGCACTGCGAGGATAGACTGTATCTTCAAAACTATCTTTAGCATCCTTAACATGGTCATTCTTTCCCATAATAATTGAGGCCTACAATCCTTAAAATACTCTGAGCAGCTCTGGCAATAAGGTAAATCATCCTCAGCACCCAGGCAGAAACAAGACTCAAAGGATGAGCCCTCTGCTTTAAGTCAAAGCCTAATCTGAGGCTAAATCAGAAGTCATGACAGACTAACTTCTACCTGTCCAGACCCACGTACTCTGCGACCAGCCAGGCCAGATCTACACAGGAAAGCCCCTGTTGCTGGAGCCTTCATGTGCATACAACAAATGTTTCTGCATCTCAGGCAAGTGGACAGTGTCCAAACTGAGGCTGGAACACCTCAGCACACCTGGACACTGCCCAGCTACACATGCAGTGGCACAAGCAGCTGGGAGGACTAGCTTCACAAGCAAAATATTCACCTTTGCTAACACAACAGCATGGGCACTCGGACTATGCCTGTAGCAACCAGTGAACACACACCCTCACGAGGAATCTCATCCACTTACTGGGTAAAATGAAAAACGAAACCTACAGGCAGGTTCCACAAACTGCCCCAACGGAGGGCATCCATAGGGGGAATCAGTCGCCAATAAGGAGAATACTCAGAAGAGCATGGCATTCTGCAAGCTGGAGGTCTTAATGCTAAGCACTACTTTTTCTACCTGCCCTAGGTGGAATCAAGGTGGCCCCTAACACTGTTAAGGAGTTTTGTGTTTCTTTCTAAAAGGAGGTTTCAAAACCGGTTTTAAACAAAGCTACTATGATAAGAACTGGGAAGTTGCTCATTAGACCACAGGATGCCAGGGTTGTTGTGGACTTTGCAAATCATTTGTGTGTTCCCATTTTGCAATGCCTGAACTATCAGAGACATTTCTGGTAAGAATGGCACAGCCACGGGCTTGCACTGCTCTGCCCCACAGGAGCCAGGAAAAGCACAGGCGACTGCAGGATTCCAGCACAGCACCGCACGGGCGGGAGAGACCTGCAGCAGGAGGAGGTAAGGTGCTTTGGGGCTTTTCTTAAACATACGTTTGAGAAGTAAATACACCCCCTCTGAAAAGAGATGCCTGGTACCTGCACAGTCTCTCCCCTCATCCTAAGTACTTAAGAGTTGCAAAGTTCTAAGAGAAAGTCATAAAAGTAGAAAGCAAAGGTTTAATTTTATAATCCGAAATTCCAAAGTGATAATCCAAAGGTTACCAAGTTACAACCTGAAACTACAGTCATAACTCAAGTTACGAAGTTACAAACCAAGCCCATACCTGTAACACCAAGTTACAACGCTAAAACCCTTAACTCGATCTCTACTCTAAAACTTCCGAGCTGCAATGCGGAATCACAGCTATAATCCATTCACAAAGTTACAGAACAAAACGCAGCCCCGTGAAAACCTGTTCAAGACCCAGCCGGAGCTGACTGCGAGCTTAACCTAAAAGGAGCCGGAGCTCTGCGCGCTGCCGCAGGGTTTGCTTGGCGGGTTTTACTTTGCCTTCAACTCGCTCTTTTAGTATGAAACCGAGAAAGTAGCAAGCGAGTGGAACAACAACACCACCAAAAAAGAAAATACTAAGAAAAGGTCCCGAAACGCCCCCCAGGACCCCACTCACAGCCATAGCGGGGCCGCTGCAGGGACGCCAGCTCCTCATGGTACATCCTGCCGCCGCCGGGAGGGATGGCTCCAGCCCCCGCCCGCCCTTCTTATGCGCGGCCCGGGCCCCGCTGATTTGCTGCGCCCGCGGCCGCGACCGCCCCGCGCGGGGCCGGGGCCACCCGGGGCG
>WEKY01023160.1:0-11890 GCA_013390045.1 Picathartes gymnocephalus
TTGGATAAAAAAGTCCGCATTGCTGCAGCAAGACAGGTAATACAGTTTTATTTAATCATTGGTGGGAAAGTTAAAACAATCTGTGTGGCAGTAATTCATTGGCCAATTAACCTTTAAAAGACCATGTAACCTGTGGTCTTGTGTCCACTCCCTGCTAATGGCTAACCTCTGACTTTTACTGTGAAGATATTCCCGTGCCTTCATGAGACTGCAGCAATAAATCAAGCTTTAAGCTGTACTGAAGTGGTCCCATCTCTCCCTCTATAATCCTGATATTCATCTTGGCAAAACCACAGCTTATTTGATCTGTTGGTGGCTGTTAGTCTTCAGATGGGAGTTTGGGTTGGGTGACATCCAAAAGAACCAAAGAACATTTTTATGATCCTATTCTATTATCTATGGTTGCTCCACAGTGAAGCTATCAGTATTATGAGTCAAACGCACTTTCTCTATTATTCCTCTATTATAATCAATATAAAGTACAATTTCAAAATCATACACGTCAAAGATCATGAAATACTGAAAAGCTTCAAAGCCTGTGAAATATTGAAAAACATCTGTCATTTCTTTGTTGTGAAAAATAAATCAACTATTCCATGAATCAGCTTCTTTAAGCCTAAAATTCTAGCTGTACCAATTTAAAGTAAAATGGTTAAAAGTAAAACTGTATTTACTTTATTGTAAGGTTTACTTGATTTGCTTTTTTGTAAGGTTTCTTTTCAGCCACTTTAGCTGTTAACTGAAGAACATCCCGCCATAAGTACTCCCTCCCATATTCGGTATAAATAGCAACAGACTGTCTGGTAAGGAGCAGAATGTGGCGAATGAGTAACACAGGCTGAATCACTAGAGGGTTCTTTAGTGTACTAAGTTACATCACAGATGAGGTTCAAATGAGAACCCTTAAAAATCACACACCACTAATCATGGGAAATAAGGGAAAGGTCTTGTCTGGAGTTTGGGGGAAGTTTCCATTGGTCCTGCGGGGGTTTTAGTTTTGAGGGTTTTTGATGGGGTTTTTTTTGTGGGTTTTATTGTTGTTATTGGTTTTGGTTTGTCTGGTTGGGGGGTTTTTGGTGGGATTTTTTTTGGGTGTTTTAGAAAGAAAATTGTTTATAAGGATCAGCAGACTATGCTGCCAAGCGTGCATTGTACAGATATAAAAAGTAATTTTTCACCAAATATCTCTCTTAAGCTTTGTGATGATTTTGTATCTTTTACTTAACTGAAAAGAAAGATAAAGGGTATTTTTTAGAAAGTAATTTTTAAGAGGACTGTTGCAAACTCTCAATCAATGAAAACACTAAGTGTACAGCTTGGTAATCTATGGTATTGTTTCAAATAAAGCAATACTCATTATTAGGCTCAAAACCACTGGCCCTTCTTTTTCAATTTGACTGCTCCTGAATAAATANCATAGTCCCTTAGGCATTTGCATTTATGAAGAAATGCAGAGGAATGTCTAAAAAGAAAATCTTCAGCAACTTGATGGTTAAACTGAGATTTGCGCTTCAAGTTACCAATAAGGAATATTGCAGGAAGGAAATGAATATGCATGAAACATAGGACATTCTCTGTACTCATGGAAATATTGCCTGCTTTAGCAGTGAGTAGTCTATTATTCATATTTTGTGTACTTAGAAGAAATAAATGAAAAAAGACGACAATATTTTCGTAAAAGTATGTAATTCTGCTTATTAAGGAGAAGATGTCTATAGCTAATTTGTTTTGATAAGAACAAAGAGTTGCAGGTACCAACAGAGGCACCATGAATTTCACAATAATTCCAAAATTATGTTCGGAAGGAAATGTAATATTTTATTGTATTCATTTATTTTCAATTAGTTTTTTGACAGAATAAGGTCACCAATGTATTTTATAGTTTTCTATTATTTTTCTCCTTGTCTTACTGCCTCTGTGTTAAGAGGAATCAGTTTACCTTAGCAGGACCAGTGTACTGTCTGGAATGCATTAACTGGCATTAGGTTGTATTTCAACTGTTGACATGGAGGGAAGTTATGTCTCTCTGTGCCACATTCATCTTGTCAAGAAATCTCCTTTTTTTACCTCTTAGTTCCATTATTATTTATTTATTTCATTTCTTGTTTATTTATTTTACCTGATCAGTGATTGGATTGTGAAAGACAAATCATACTGACAATCAGAATTTTAGAGTGGACTTTGTTATAAAACGGATACTGCAGTAATTGAAATGTATTGTAGTAATTGAAGCTGTGAAGCAATATCTTAAAATGAAGGATCTGTTAAGTCTAGATCCAGAGTAAATGGAAGAAGCATTTATCTTAACCATTTGATTAACCATTGACTTTGTCAGGCTTTAGATTTAAAACCAGCAAGTTATTACTTGCAAGAAGAAATCACAAGAAATTATTACAAGAAAGTGACAGAGCTGAAGTGTTGGTTTTACACCTGAAACACTACTGATATTCAGCAACCTGTTTTTAAAAATGTTACAATATTACTAGCACCTATCCTAAACCTCCCTCAGCTGCTCTCTGACATAGTTCTTCCTGTGAAAATCACAGCTTCAGATTACTTCAACACTTGTTGCACTCATAGAGAAAATTGATAATCTTTAATTATTTCATAGTTACAAATAAAAGAGAATGTAGTTTGGTGGTTTTCTTGGTTTTTGGTCGTGGTTTTTTTTTTCCCTCTTTTTTGGAAGAGTGTTGTTAGGTTTGTTTGGGGGTCAGGGGTTTGTTTTGCATTTTTGTGGTTTTTTTCGGGTGTTTGGGGGCTTTGCGTGGTTTCTATCTTCCTTTTTCTTTTTTTTTTTTCCAGAAGGCACTAAAGAGCATACCTTCCTGATTTGGTTCAGCGCTCCCCTTGCCATAATGGACTATGGTAAGAATAGAACATATTCTCCTTCAATTAGTGTTATAGGGTTCTTCTGAATTGATTCTAACATTAAGATTGCAATTATTACTACTGCTGCTACTGACTTGCTGTATTGAAAGTCACTAAGAATGAAACCATTCCTATCTCTTTCAGATATCATTTTGAATTGACAAATCTTTTAGTTGACAGACGAAACCTACCTAAAGCCTTTGATTCCCTTCCATTATCAAAATATATGCAAAGCATATATGCTTTGGGGAAATGATAACTTAATTTTCAATGCTGTTGTTCCTTTTAATTAAGTGTAGGTCTCAGTTACATCAAGTAAATATGGGTTATAGTATTGAATATTGTTTTGTTGTCTATCCCTTCATTTCAATTGTACTAGAAAGATCACTAAGTGCCAATGGTCACTATGTGATCAGAAAGAAGGTCTTGGCTAAATACACTCACAAAAATGTGAGTGTGTTTGTCTCCACACAATGAGATCATCAAACTCTCTTGAGGTATCCGAGAGATCTGCATTGTTTACAGTAAACACCATTAAAGAAACACATTATGAATCATTTAAAAAAAAATTATTTAAGGGCATAGTGGAAGTAAAAAATACACCTGTTTTTATCACAACTATTTTTGTCAGTAAAAAGAATAAAGCATAAAATATGGGAAAAATTTATGGCACAGCCTAAGCCATAATACGAATTTGGTTTTGTAGAACATGGGAATTCATTATTATATGAGAATTGGCATCCTCAGAGGTGAAGGAAGTGACTTCCCACTAAAAATAAAGAAGGAGTTAAATCAATGATTTATGCACATGTGTGTGTGGATGTGTACAGAGAAGTGTGCAGCTGTATACACACAAGTGTAAACCTCCAGTGTTGTATGTGCTGAGGTTGCTGCAAACCTACCAAGATAATGTAGTAAGGAAGTTTGAGAACAGCTTATTTTCTCATTTCTCTCTAATGCTCGGAGTTTCAGTAAGATAACAGGAGGCATCAGGAGTTCTTATCATTGAGAATAAATGTAGAATTGACAATTTAAAAAGTTGATTTTGTATCTTAGATATCTGTTCATACCTCTATTTGGAGAGATGTTCATATCTCTATTTGGAGATGATTGGAGACAATGGCAATCCCGTTGCTATGTTAGAAACTTATATTTAACTGTGTTGATAATTTTAGCATCAAAGGATATCAAATATGTGTGCATTCAAGTGAGTGGCAGCAATGTAAAGTGCTTCATTTAAAACTTCCTAATTAGAAAACTGATTGATTAGAAACTTGATTCTTATTTCTTTGTCAATTTAAGAGAGCTTTACCATTACAAGAAAGTTCATCTTAAAGAAAAACATATTGTATATTTCCTATAACAATAGGAAATAATTATTTAAATGCTAAAGGTTTCTGTATTCTACCTAACAAGAACTTACTATATGCAATATATTGAAAATTATAGCAACACAGCAAGACTACTGATTCATCAAACTGAGAGTTGAATCCTTAAAATGAGGATGGGCAAAGAATGAGTGATATACATATACACATACACAAAGGAAAACACATCTTTGACATTACACAACAATTAATTGCATTTAGAAAATAATAAAATTACATTAAAGCATGGCTGAGATTTGCCAGTGTGGAAAGCAAAGCAGAAAATTACAGATGAAAACTTGGAAATCCTCAACTTGTTGTATGAACAGGTAGCCATGATTCAACAGAAAACAAGAAGAAAGAAAAATGTCTAAAACCTCATTCTAGTTCACTAGTAATTTCCCTGGTGTGGGAATAAGTATATGAAACTAATTGGAAAACCAAGTGAGATATGTAATGCAGTTGTAAAATTCATGTTGGTGAGAAATTTCATTAGCTATTATAAAGATATCAGGGAATAGCTGTCTGTAGTTGCTGCTATGTTCCTATAATGGCTGCTTTAAATTATATTGTGATAAAAATATTTACGATACCACCGGCATGCATGTTTTGGTAAAGAAGACTAAATTGAAAAAAAAAGAAGAAAAGTATTTTTCTATAAGCATATCAGTATGTGAACTTTATCTGAAAAATTGTCAACTCATAGGAGCCCTAAGTTTTAAAAGTTTGTTGGATCTCTCTGGGTTAGAGTTAACTTTGCCCTTAGCAAACATTATAGTACTGTCATTTGTATTTGCAGCAAAAATGCTCTGAATGACACTCCAGTATCTGGGCAACTACTGAGCTGTGCTTGGACAGCATCCGTTCTGTCTTGAAACCCCACCAAGCTGGTGGGCTGGGAGTGGAGATTTGGAGGGCGCCAAAGGGATATTCCGTGCCTTATGGTGTCGAGGTCAGAAAGAAGAGACAAGAAGATACAAGGGGAGAGGGGGGCATTTCTTAATAAGGGGATTGTCTTCAGAAGCAACTGCTACATTTGTTGGAGCCCTGCCTCCCAGGCTGGACATCACCAACTGAATGGAAATGGAGAATATACCTTGATGTTTTGCTTTGTTTCCATGCACATCCTTCGTTTTTTCTCATTAAGCTGCACTCATTGTGATCCATGTGTTTTTCATCTTATTTTCTCCCCCATGTCCTGCTTAGGAAGGGGAGTTAGAGGTTGTCTTGGTGGACACCTGGTGGCCTGCCAAGGTCAGCCCACCACAGTTCCTTCCTGGCACTCAATGTGAGGCAGTTTGATTCTGTAAGTACAATAATTATTAATTGGCCGGCTTGTGTGAGGGTCACAGAGTTTAATTGCTGCACTCCTCAGCTCTTTAGTTTGCTGAGCTTGGAAACATTCTAATAGAAACAATATGTGCTTTGCCCTGTCATTGATGCCTGACTGTGCTAGGGTAGATTTGTTGTGGGCAGGATGAGAGCACATACATTCTCCTAATTCAGGATTGATGTGGGTATTTTTGATGCTCGGGCTTCTGAGGCCCTTGATCACTTTCAAGTGAGTTGTTTAATATTATTAACACTGTCAGCTTATTGTCAGTTTCCTGAATCTGTTGTCATCCTGGTGTAAGAGGGCACAGTTTTGGGGAGAGATGAAAGAAAATCATGCCATTAGGCAGATGGTCCCTGTGTGGCAGGGTGTGTGGAAGTATGTGTGTGGGTCTGTCAGGCAGTTATCACCTCACATAGACTGGGATTTGATATCTGAACCAAGCAAGTAACATCAGTGAATTCATGCACTGCCTGGTAGAAGGGTATCTTGCCTTCCCCAATACAACCCAGCAGCTTCTAGCACCATGTTGAGCCTTGGCCCAGGTCTATGGAGCCACAGCTCTGTATTATTGGAGTGGGTGATCAAGACAGAGACCCACACGCCTTCTGAAGGTACATTGACTGAGACAGTGATCCAAACTACAAGTAACACCTGTTGAGACAGAGACCCAA
Source organism: Picathartes gymnocephalus (assembly GCA_013390045.1). NCBI lineage: Eukaryota > Metazoa > Chordata > Aves > Passeriformes > Picathartidae > Picathartes > Picathartes gymnocephalus. The sequence continues at coordinate 6,246 of WEKY01023160.1, forward strand.
ACCTGAACTGCAGTAGTCATACAAGTAGTGGCAAAGATGCAGTGGACATGGAGGTGGATGGATCCATACAATTTATGTCCTTTCCTGGGGACTGTGAAATTGACAGAGAAAGTAAAAAAGAGGCAACCATTTGCAGTCTCTGGAGGCTGTCAAGCATGAAGGCAAAATATACATTCAAGGAAAACCAAGAGAAGTGGACTACCACTGGAAAAAACATCCAGTATCTGAGAAAAATGCTGAAAGTCTCCTACAATGACCTAGATGAAAACAAGGTCTCCAAAGATCCATCTGACAGACTGTGTGCACAGGCAATGTGGAGGAAGATAACCCAAAATGTACCAGCTACCAAAAAATTTAACAACATATATTGCCCAAATTTGGATATGCTATCTATGGAAAGGACATCTTCCTGGCTCTGAAACCTTGTAAAAATGCTCTCTCCTTTCTTTTCCCCTGGGACAGCATCCTGTCTGTCAGGGCTGCCCTATGAAGCCCTGGTGAGGGAGAAAGTGAGTCCCAGAAAGTGCTGCATGGCGCTCTCTGGTTCTTCCTGTAGGACCAGATGGAGAACTTGAGGTAGTAGGATGGCATACACACCTTTAACCTGGAAGCCCATGTACAAAAATTCAGGGGGAAGACATCTGCTAAGAAGGGGCCAACCAAGAAACTCGTCAGTTTTACTTTGCCAATGAGATGTAGAAAGCAATCACTGATACCTGAGATGCAGAAGAGAATTACTGAGGCTTCTGGTGAAAAGGTCTGGCAGAACAAGGGCCAGACAGTGATTATGAATGGGAATACAGTGTCTCTGTCTTTGAGCAGAAGGAGGAAAGGCATGAGTGGGAATACTAAATTTTGTGGGTTCTGTGCATATGAGATGTACAAAAATAAAAGGCTTTTTTTAGGCACAGGTGCACAGTGTACACAGATCAGAGTTCCATATATCCTTGGCATGGACTGCTTCAGGAAAGGGTACTTCAAGGATCCAAGTTATTAATGAACATTTGGTATAGCCACCAAAAGCATAGAGAAGATTGAACAGCTGCCTATTTTACCTGATCTCTTGGAAAATCCCTCACTTGAGGCCATGCTGTGAATTAAAGAACAGCAGGTGCCAATTGCCACCATGATGATGCACCAGTGGCAATGTCACACCATCCAAGACTTTCTGATTCCCATCACAACTTGATTTATCAGCTGGAGTGCCAAAATAACCAGCAGGACTTGCTCACCCTTTAGTAGTCCCATATGGCCAGAACTCTAAAAGGAAGTCTGCCAAGTTGTATGTTACAATTGATGCTGTCTATGTGTTTTTCCAAATTCCTTTGGCAGCTGAGTGCAGGCCATTCTTTGCTTTCACATGGAGTGGTATTTGATACACCTAGAACTGGCTGTCCAAGGGGTGAGGCATGATCCCACCACTTGTCATGGAACAATTCAACCTGGACTGGAATAGGACAGTCAAAACATCTAACAAAAGGAAAACACCCAACAAAACCCACCTGTGTTAATCAGTTTATAAATCTGCTCTTACTTCTTTATGATCTGGCTTCAAAAATGTCGGAGAATTCAGGCTTTTTTCAGGCTCTTAAAATTTACTATGCGTTTATCAAAAGGGGTATTACCATGTTTAGCTGGTCTTAGCTGGGATAGAGTTGACTTTCTTCACAGCAGCTTGTGTGGGTCTCTGTTCTGGGTTTGTACTGGAAACAGCATTGACAATTCAGGGATGTTTTTGTTACTGCTGAGCATTGTTTTTATGAAAACACACAACTTTTCTCACTTTTACTCTTTTTATTCTCTTCCCGTCCCACTGGGGATGTATGAGTGAGCAGCTGTGTGGGGCTTGGTTGCTGGCCTGGTTTAAACCATGACAGATGTACCTACAGAAAAGCTCAGTGTCATGGGAGAAGCAGGCACAGAGATCTGAGCAAGGTTGTTATGCTGCTTTCTCATAGCCTGAGATAGCAAAATTGTTTTTTCACAGCACTTCTACAAAAAACTGATAGCCATAAAGGATAATTCAACAGTGGGTTTCAGTTATGTCTGTTTCTTCATTTAATCTTAGTAATATTAGTGGTTATAAATGTGTTGACACATGTTGCCAATGATTTATACAAACTAGGATATGAAGATGAAACAATCATACCTGGAAGAAATTCTGTGTATATAAAAAATGCATCAAGTGAGATAATGCAGTTTGAAGTAAGAATTGGACATACAAGAACATACTAAAAAATGTACTTGTAAAAGTAAATATCTTTTCATGTTACCTTTCCTACACCCAAGTTTTGATCCTTTATAGAAGCTTCTTATACAGTAGCTGCTAGCTACTCTGTGAAGCAGATATAAGTCCAGTAGGAAAGGAATATGATTTATGTCAAAATTTGCTGGTTTAAGATTCCAGTATTCATTCACTTCTGGAGTTCAAAAAGGCCAGGAGAGCATCTACTAACCATTCTTTATAGGTGTATTGGGTTTGCATGGGTTTTGACATTGGGGGATCACAGTGGTGGCTTCTCTGAGAAGCTGCTGGAAGCTTCCACCATGTCTGGCAGAAACAATTTCTGGTGGCTCCAAAGATGGGCATGCTGCTGGCCAAGGCTGGGCCAATTAGAGTTGATGGTAATGCCTCTGTGATAAGAGATTTGGGAAGAAATCAAACAAAAGTTGTGGTGCAGTTTTAATTTCAGCCAGAGAAGAGTGAAATGAGAACATGTGAGAGGAACAACTCTGCAGGCACCAAGGTCAGTGAAGAGGAATGGGCAGGAGGTGCTCCAGGCACCAGAGCCAAGATTCCTCTGCAGCCCGTGATGAGGACCATGGTGAAGCAGCTGTGCCCCTGCAGCCCATGGATCCATGGGGGTTGCAGAAATCCACCCACTGCCCGTGGGGATCCACAGGGGATGCAGAGATCCACCCACAGCCCAGGGAGGAGTCCCACACTGGAGCAAGTGGATGGCCCAGAGGATCCTGTGATCCTGTGGGAGACCAGTGGAGACAGGGTGTTCTGCTCCCATGCTGGAGTAGCCTGTCCTTAGAGGACTGCACCCCACAGAAGAGTGACCCGTGCCGCAGCAGTTTTGGGAGGGCTGTTGTCCGTGGGAGGGACTCACGTTACAGCAGTTTTCAGGGAGCTGCCACTCCTGAGATGGACTCACACCGGAGAAGATCATGGAGAACTGTCTCTCATGGGAGGGACCCCACGGTGCAGGAGGGGAAGGACTCCTCTCCCTGAGCAGTGGGAGAAGCATCGGGTGATGAACTGATCATAACCCCAATTTGCTGACTCCCTGCACTGCTGGGGTAGGAGGAGAGCTGGAGGGAGGGGGGAGGCATTTTTAAGGGCTTGTTTTACTTCTTGTTATCACACTCTGATTTTGTTAGTAATAGATTCACTTCACATCTCTAAGTTGACCTTGTTCTGCCCTTAATGGTACTTGCTGAGTGATCCCTCCCAGTCCCAATCTCAACCCACGAACTCTTCCTTAAATTTTCCCACCTCTGGGCAGGGGGAAGTGAGAGAGCAGCTTTTGTGGGTGCCTGGCATCCGGCCAGTGTCAACCCACGACAACAGGGTCAAGAATCATGTGGTCTCTTTTGTTGTACTGAATGAGAGTATACTTATCTGGAATGTACTGTAGGAGTATCCGTCCACCCTTGTAGAGGTTTCATCTTTATCAGAACAGGAAGTTATTCCAGAGGTATTCAGCAGTGTATGACTTTGTATGGCAAGGTTTTGATAGTGGGGGGCTATAGGGTTGGCTTCTCTGGGAAGATGATGGAAGCTTCCCCCATGTCTGATGGAGCCAGTGACAGCTCTCCAAGGAAGACCCAGCACTGGCCAAGGCCGAGCCCATCCGTGATGGTGGCAGCACCCCTGGGATAAAATAAGAAGTGGAAAAAATAATTGCATGGAAGTTCTGTCAGCCAGCAGAAAGTGGACTGAGCAGATGTGAGTCAAAGAGCCCTGCAGACACCAAGGACAGTGAAGAAAGAGCAGGAGAATGTGCCCCAGGCACCAGAGCAGATATTCCACTGCAGTCCACAGAAAAGACTATGGGGATCCATTGTTGTCTCCCTTCTGCCCTTCTGGAGATCCATGGCAGAGCAGACATCCACCTGCAGCCTATGGAAGACCCCACCTGTACGCCATGGACCCAAGATGGGGCAGTTTGTGTAGAGCTGCAGCCCATGGGAAGTACTCACACTGGAGAAGTTCGTGTAGGGCTGCCTCCCACAGGAGAAACCCAGTGCTGGAGTAGGGGAGGAGTGAGAGGAGACCTTCACATGATGGGGACGGAGAAACAGAGACAAGGTGTGATGAAATGACATTCCTCATCCCTTCATGCCACTGGGAGGAGGAAGTGGAAAATCAAGAATAAAGTTGAGCCCAGGAAGGAGGGAGGGGTTGAGAGAAGGCGTTTCTAAGACTTGTGTTCTCATTATCCTGTTCTGATCTGATTGAAAATCGATTAATTTCCACAAGTTGGGGCTGTTTTGCCCATGACATTAATTAGTGAGTGATTTCTCCCTGTCTTTATCTCAGCCCATTAACATTTTGTTATATTTTGTCTCACGTGTCCACTGAGGAGAGGAAGCTTAGGGCACCTTTGGTGGGCACCAGGAATCCAAACAAAGTCAAGCCAGCACAAAACCACAGAATAGTAATGTATATTAAGAATAAATTTAAAAAAAAACAACAAAACAAAACTATTTTCTTGGTGTCAGTCACCTAGTTAAGCACATAATTTTTATTCAGAAAATCCACAGAAAACTCTATTAATGTTTCTGAGTCATGACTATTAATGTGTCATGATTGTAGGGGTGATGCTAAGCTGAAGTGGAAGAGATTCTGCCTTGGATTATTTATTCAATATTTTACTATTCTTTATTTATTTTGACATTCACTCCAAATTTTTAATCAATTCATATGCTTTTAAAATGTAAATATTAGTCAGAGTCTCTCAATATTGTGTGACTAAAATAGGAAATTTTGTAATAGTATAACTTTGGAAAGGATTAAATTTTGATGTATCCACCATTTCCCTTGAGGTAATGTTTCAGGAGTCCTTTATAAGCACGTATTTAGGAATTTCTTTTTTGTGTATGTGCAAGTGGATTTCTTTACAGTCCTAGCAACTTTGGCACACTGGATGTGGAGGACTTTCCATGTAACTGCTTCCTGGAAAAGCAATTCTCTCATTACTGAGCCTGAGAGCTAAGAAATCAGCATGCTAGTGAGGGTTTGTTGAGACTCTGAGTTACATTTAGAGGGTTTTTTTGGAGAGGAGGAGTATCTTGGAAGACTGATGGAACAAAGAAGAGGTTCGGGACACAGTCTAAAGTTGTGACTAGTCTTGCGTTCACAAATTGCTAACTGTAATGCAACATCTGCATGATATGCTTTTTTGAATATTATAATAATGTAGATAATTCATGTCACATTCATAAACTTTGAAAGAAGTAAAGAAATCTTCCCTGAATATCATTTATTTCTGGGATTCTAACTGATTTACACTGCAACTACATATTTTGAAATTATGACCTAGAGATATACTATCAATAATACCAGTCCTGGCTTCTTGAAACACAAGGTTGAAATAGTCCTTTCTCTGAACAGATTTAGTTCAATCTATATTTTT
>WEKY01023162.1:0-27997 GCA_013390045.1 Picathartes gymnocephalus
AAAAAAAGAAAAAAAAAGGAGGGAACTGTAACTTAGACAACCACATCTTCTATTGAAATCCAGGACAAGAGCTGTTCCCATTACCTGCAAGTATACCTAGCTTTGTGTGGGTTTTAAGAATAAATTAACTAAGAAATTATTTTATTTGTTTAAGAGAGAAGAAGGCTGATGAGAAGGAATGGTAATTTCCTTCTCCCACCAGCTTTTTCTACATTGAGAAGAGGTTGAACCACAAAGTTAGTAGTACCTCTCACAGAAAGAACATCAAAAGGTAGAATGCTCATGTGACAGCACACAAATCTCTAGCATGAACGAAGAGAAACAAAGCTTGTAAAATATTAAGCCTTAGCATTTGAGCCAGATGTCATCAGGTTAATTATCCTTATGAATCCTGTTTCTAAGGTTTTACAAGCTAAGTGTACAGTTTTTGTACAGTTAACAGTTCTCATTCAGTGCATACAGCCCAGTGGTTACATGGGGTTAGCCTGATCCTGCCAAAAACAATCACACATTCTAAATAAAAGATCAAATGCCTTGAAGTAGATCACTTGGAGATAAACAGTATTAAAATGGAAGCACATCTGCCAAGTATCAGCTGTCAAAGCCCTGCAGCTATCTGAAACCAATCAAGTGTTAGAATAATCCGTTGTAGTGCACTTCATCTTTATGTCTTTGTAATCATCCAGCCAATTTTATGAGCTACATGGAAAAACATACATGTGTGTTTGTGATTATAATAATGCTTTAGGTGAAATCAGAAATAAACACTTAATCTGCAGCTATGAATTTCAGCACCTCATTTGTTCATTATTTCCTGATTTCCCATCAATTCATGATTGCCTATGGCAGTTGAAAACATTTATTCATTCTGTATCTGGCTGAGAATTAAGAGAACTTGGTCTGAAATGGTCTGAACCTCTTAAGCAAGAACACACAAGACCCAAATGATTCCAACATATGCATTGTTGCACTTTTGTCCTTTAAAAGTGTTTGTGTGAGACTCTTTGCAGAGGAATAGAACAAGCTGATTGCTAAGGTCCAAAGTCAATTTTCAGTGCACCTAGTTGTCAGATCAGATATCTGCTGTGTTTGTGGGGGGGCTGCAAAAGTTAGATATATACTCTGTCACAGTCACTGAATAAAACTTGAAAACATTCTCTGATGGTTATGGAGCAGGTTGATAATGAGAACTGGAAGGCTGTCAGAACTGAAAGACAGCCTGTGTGATGTAAGAAAGGCCACGTCATGGCACTCATTTTTCTTCTACCTCTTGCCTCCTCCTTCACCCATCATCATATTATTTGGATACTTTATAGAGCAGAAACTGGCTTTTCATATAAACTAAGTCTAGCTTGTTTTGGCATTCATAGAGCACTTGGGAACTATGCTGTACACACCAATTGCCTTTCTTATGCAGTTGGTTCTAAAGACAGAGTTTCACGCTGTTCGTTTTTCAAGTGGAGCAGAATTCTCATGGGGTAGAAAAGATGCTGGAGGCAAGTTAGGTGTGAAGTCTAGGCCACAGCCATCAGGACATTTTAGATGCCACTGGAGTTCAAGAATCTGCTTACTAAATATCAATAGTTAAAAAACTACATCGAACTTTTACCCTTGGTTTTCTGGTTTTCAACATAGTCACTAACTTCTGTGTATGGATTTGATTACTTTCCCTATTACAGATTTAAGAATTGGATGCAGTCTTTAAAAGTATCATGGACAGAAATGACCCTGTGAGTGTTCAGATCTGACCTCTCATTTACCTTAAGCCATTTAATTTCAGTCAGCTTATATGTACTTGAGTAACATGTGTTTACCTCACATAATTTTCAGCAAAATGTAAACTCTTGGTTTATGGGTGTTAAGGGATAGAGAGTTTATAAGTGCCCTTGATAGTTTGCAGTGGTTACATACCTTCATGAATATTTATATCAGATTATTCAAAGGAAGAGTTTGCTATTGTAATGCGCTCCTGTTTTGCTTTCTGTACCAGGAGAAATCCCTAGTGCCTTGACTGGGAGAAAGTTTCATATATTGTAATCAGAAACCCTCAGTCTTCTTGATTAACTGATCAACTGAAGCCTTTTTATCATATAGGTCATACAGAGACATAGAGAGGCATTTTCATCAGTTTAATTTGTATTATTCTTCACTTTTTTGTCCAGTCCTTCCAATGACCCCTTTTGAATTTGATCTGTCTAAGCAATATTTGAATATCAAGACTATTTCTGGAACCCTTTTACCAAAATAGAATTTTGTCCACTATTTTTATGCTCTTTTTACATCCAAGGTTTTTAAATTTGCTCTTCCTGCCACAGCACATGGCTTAACTAGATAGATATTTAACCATGACACCAAAAATCCTCTTTAACTGTTTCTCCAAGATACATTCTTCATTCTTCAGGAAAGACCAGAATTCCTCATTGTTTAGTGAATTACTCTTCTTTTGACTGTAATAAAACACATTTATACCTAGGAAAGTAAACGTAATTTGTCTTTCTACTTATTTCCTTCACATCTAATAATTTTGCCAATTCCAGTCATCAGCAAACTTTATAAAGTCATTGTAATGCTTTCTTCCAGCTCATCAGTGAAAAAAGTGTTATCTGTCCTACATACTGTCCTTACTTACTATGGAAGATGCCAGCCATTTCTCTACATGTGCTTTGATTCTGCCCAGTCCTATTTTCTATCTGAAAATACTACTCAAAATGGCATTGTGTAAACTGTATCTACCATTAAATTTAAAGAGTGAAACTTTAGATCTAGGAAGGCAATCAAATTGGTTTGATAATAACTATTCTTGGTAAACTGTTATTGACTGATGGTGGGGACCAGCTCTTGGTCACTGCAAAGAGAAAATACCTTAATAGTCCCACCAATTGATTCAGCAAGTGGAAGAATAATAAGGTAGACTAAAGCAAAAATTGTAAAAAGACTTTCATAAAGTTGTTTCTCCTGACTCTTGCTGTAGAACCCCTCAACAGAATTTCAGCTTCTGTGGCTGTTACTCAGGCATGATTTATTTACAAATTTATGCTTAGAATAATATACTTTTCTTTTGACCGTAGTTCTCTAAAGCAATTTGCAGTTTGAACCAAGATACAGTCTGATAACTAGACTACAAGTGATATGAACAGAGTAGCTACATAGTCTAGTATTCAGTGTATTATTGAAAATAAGCAAGCCTGCCTAATAGTACCTGTATGTTCTTGCATTGTCCAGCCAGTCAGTATGTTTACAATTAATTGTCTTACCAGAATACAGGCTTAAATTTAAGTTACTAACTAGACTGTATGATTTAAATTTCATTGTGAATCTCATAATTTTCTAAGTGTAAATTGTGCAAGAGATTAATCTTGACCTATTGTAAATTCTTTGAGACAGGAGGGTTTTGGAATCAGCATTTGTGATCATGGGCAAATGAACCAGTATTGGAATTGTTGTAACTGCTCTTCACATCCTTTATAAGGTGTTGCATTTGCTATTTGTTGTGAATAATTCGCCATTCTTTTTATAAGATCCTGGAATAAATTAACCTATTAACTGAATGTAGGGTTTTCTGTATTAAATTTTTGTTTCCATTAAAAACCCACAATCTTCTCTTTTTCATTATTCAAATTGTTAAGTGGTTTGGACTGTATAAGATACTAGATTCTCACATTTGAATCAGTGCAGTGTCAAGATTACTTTTCAGAGACAAATCTGTTTCTGTAGCTTTTAATATGCCTGCAGGTGTGCAGGATGTTCAAAATGTTTGTAGCAGTATCCAGTTCCAAGGGGAAAGGGGGACAGCTTGCCTTTTGCCTTTTTTCCTTTTTTTTCTTAATCATCAGACGTAGTATCAGGAGACCATACTTTCTGCATCAGGTTTAACAGAGAGACTGCAGCGAGTTCAGCAGTTTCTACCACCTGTAGTAGTATTCACTGGTGGCTGAGTTACACTTGAGAATCAGCTGTGAAGGGCCCACAGACCTAAGCAGGCTCTCCTTGCTTGACTGCCCTGTTCAGGGGTTCAGCTGAGGAGGTGTAGGTAGGAGCCATATGGCTTGAATTACCATGAAGCATAAGATCTAGAGATGAAGGGATACAGGGACTCCTCTGGGAGCCTGTTGATAGGGTGGATGATCTCCTCAAACAGTAAATACAAAGATTTGCATGTCTTTGCCAAGGCTGGTGAGTGATGCTGTATTCAACATTAACAGTTGTTACAGTAATTTATAATAAAGCTGAGATCTTCTTGTTCTCCTTTTTCAATTAAATTCTTTTGTCCAGCATCACAAAAATAGCATCACAATTTTGTCAATTTTACGGGATGACGTGCCATTCTTACTTGTATGTGAAATTGTCCAAAACACTTAAGGAACCAGGAGCATGTAGGTTATGCATGTGTCAGTATTACATCTCTAGCAAAAATACAATATGAAAATTAAAGTATTTATGCTTACATACAGTTCACATTGCTGGGAGCTCTACATGTAATCACTTTCATTTTTCCTGGAAAATGTGCTCATAAGGAAGAACAATACAGCATCACAGCACTTTGCAACACTCGATGGTGATTAGCCTGATTAAGTTATATGGTACTCACAATGAATAATTTACAAGTATATAATATTCAGAGATAGGAGCAGGAGAAAACAGCTCCCTTCCTTCAGTATGTGCTTACTGTTAACTGTGCAGTGAATGGCCTTTGTCAAACAGCATGTAGTTTCTTCTACATGCCAATTTTGTGACTTTTGTGAATATGCCATACAGTGATAATATATCTTACTGTTCTGTAGCTTTAAGTTCTGAACACTGGCGGAGTTTGGCTCCTTCCCTTCAGAATTTGATCTACTTCAGGCATTTTCTAGGAGTTTGTTCTCTCTAGCTGATAAGGAAGTACAGGATTCATACTCTGTCCACAGTTGCCAGACTTGAAACATTTATTTCCAATACCAATTTTTTAGCTTAATCTTTTACTCCGGAAGTGGCAACCAAGGAGAGACATGAGTTCTGCAGAGCAAGTAAAATGCAACAGCTTCAGCTATTAAATAAAAATGTTACAGATTTTTGCAGCTGGAGCTTAAGAAACATTGAGTAGAAAGTAATGTTATTCAAAATATATTCCCATAATGTTTCCATTTAGAAACATTCCTTCAATCTATGTATATTATTCTCCACTTGATTATGCAGTTTGAATTTTTTTAGCCAAAATTCTCTTTGGCCTTCTCATAATGATTATACTATAAAATGCCTTCAAATATTTTAAAAATAAAATAGCTTTCAATAACCAGTTATATTATTTACTATCTATAGATCTCTGAATAAGAAGCTTTTTTTCTGTCAAGTTAACTCTGGAGCCACTTATTCTATCCTTATTCTTTCATTTCTTGCAAGGGTACTATCATCATTACTAAACATTTATGTACAGCTGTGCATGCACTGTCATAATGATTTGACAATATTTTGCAAGTGAGAGAAAGTCAGTATTTTTGTCTTCAGTAGCTTTATCCAGATTCTTAGAGATGTCTTTCTAGCAGCAATACTTACTGAGTACAGCTCAGATTTTGCCCTTTGTTATTTGATGCAAACCCAGAATTTTGCATAGATGGCGCTTGCTGTAAGTGCCCCTGATTTCTCTTAATGCATTACAAATATCTGGAAATAAGTGAAATATATTGACTTCATAAAGAGAATATTAAGTAGAGGAAAGACTAAAATGCTCTGAATATTCAGGTAGTAATTTTTAGGTTTGCCTATTTTCCAGAATGCCTGTTAGGATATCATAGTACAGAGAAGTGATCTCCAGACCTGCCTTGTACTGCACTAAGACTGATAACCAAGGTGTCTTTCTTTAATGATTATTGGTTTCGTCTGTGGAAAAATTGAACTGGAACTACCCACTCAGTTTTAATCCACAGACCAGCTAGCTGGGGATACAGCCTTTCCAATTTGGATTCCAATTTAGACAATAAAAAGAGATCCTTATCCTATCATCTGCCTCTGCCCTGCTGAGTGCACTAGAAGAACATAGCTATAAAAAATCAGGCAGTTTTACAGATGTAGTCATGGTAAATACTTACTCAGTTCTGAGATTTAGAACCCAGTAATGGAGTATTTTGATTCTTTTGAATGATAAGCTAGTTTGTTTCAGAGTTGTAATTTTTTTTCTATATTGATATATATAAAAGATGCTATTTAGTAGCAATCCCTGTGCTAATTAGAAGGCATACTGGTGTCACACTTTTCATGAAAGAAAATATTCTAGTAGTTCAAGTGTCAGGTAATGATAATTTTAATTGAAATCAACATTGGCAGAAAATTTGGACAAGGCTTTCATTTTCCATGTCTATCTGATTTGAACAGATTATTTTTTAATGCATCACAAAAATCTGGAATTTAAAAATAGCTTGCTGTGCAGTGATTAGAATTATCATAATTTTTTTTAACTTTTCAGAGTAAGTGGAAACCATCTGTCTATTATTTTTTCCCCAAGTTCTCACTGTAATTATTTTGTAGTATCACATACCTTCATATTTAATCATTGCACTTGTATGAAAAGTTTTAACTCATCTTAAAGGGTATACAAAAACATCTTTTCCCAACTCAGTCTGGATTGAATGTTAGCCTGTAGGTTATGGTTTAAATGTTTTTCTTGCTTGGCCAAGGTGCATCCTCAGTTCAAAAAACTTTTTTTTTTTTTTTAACATTTCAGTTTAAATATTTGCAGAAAGTAGTTAGCACAAAATTGACATTTATCATGAGACTGTTCTTGAAATACAAGATTTACTGAGCAATTTAGATGTGGGAGGAACCCAGCTTTCATCTTGGATGCATGATGTTCTGAAAATAGAAGTGGTATTTCCGATGCTTGCTTATGATCCAGCTAAGTTGATATGTGCTGGCAAGAGTTTTTGGGAGCTGCAAACATTTCTTATTTTCAGGATGTCTTCTCAGTTTTAAATCAAATCTCAGTTTCTTCCAGCTGACCATTAGATGATGGGACAATCATCCACTTGAGTTCTGAAACTTAAAAGAAGCTGAATTCCAGGACAGTGGGGTTCTGCTAAGATTCTTTTAAAAATTTTGTTCGAGGTTGTACTTTCTTTTGCAAATATGAACATCACTTTCTGTCTTCTGAAAAATGTATGTTGTCTTCAAAATACTTTTAATTTGAAATATAATGATACAGAGTCCTCTTAATTAGATCTCTGATTGTGATAGAAGACAGCAGGGGAGGAGGCTTACAAGGATATCTTACATGACATTTTTTCCCATGTATGTATCCTCAAGACTAGATCAAAAGACTAGCAGTCAGAGAGTGCCGTACCTGCTGGTACCATCCTTCTATTCCAAAAGCAAGTGCATTTTTAAAAATTAACTCCTCGTGATGTATAGCCAGGTGCATGTTGGGTGGGACAGACAGAACTTCAGCTTCAGCCAGGCAAGCCACTGTGCTTAAGGGCTGAGCGCTGCACTTCAAGTTCATGCTTTACTTTCTCTGTGGGGCACATGGCCACAAAGTGTCATGTAAAGGTTGAAGAGAATGATCTAGCATTTTTGTTAATTTATTTATTTTACACTTTTCAGCATGCCTGGATTTAAATTCTGGTTTCTTATTTATCTGATCTTGGTAACATTGTCTTAGGGTAATCTAGAAACTGGTTTCGTTTTCTCCCTGTTCCTTTACTAAATATGAGTATTTTTAAAATCACATTGAGATCCCAATATGCTCCATCTTTTTGACATTCTGATGTAAAACCAGTGAATGGTCGAGATTGCATGGTACCTGTGGAAGTGTCTGGTGCCAGCTCAAAGCAAGGTCAGCAAGATTGCATCCAGTGGGGTTGGCTCCACAACCTCTCTGACCAACCTGTTCTAGTTACTAACTATAAAACAATTTTCCTCATGTTTAAGTGGCTTTTCTTCAGTCTTAATTTGGGCTCATTGCCACTTTTCCTCTCACTTGCTACCACTGAGAGGCCTGGCTCTTCTTTGCTCCCTTCCATCAGGTTCTAATACAGATCGATAAGAGCCCTCTAAGCCTCTCCTTGAAGCCTTCGTGGCTCTCAGCCTTTCCTTGCATAGCAGAGACTCGAGTGCCGTTGTCACCTTCGTGGCCCCTCACTGGACTCACTCCATGTCTTGGGATCTTACGTCCTGGGGAGCCCAGAGCTTCCCACTGTGCGCAACATGTGGCCTCACCCATACCAAGCAGAGGGAAAAGGTCACCTCCCTCCGCTCACTGGCAATGATTTTCTTAATACAGCTCTGGGTGCTGTTGGCCACCTTTTACTGCAAGGTCACACTGTTGGTGTATGTGCTACTTGTTATCCAAAAGGACTTCTCTGCAAAGATTCTTTCTAGCTGGTTACACCCCAGCCTGCACTGGTGCATGGGATTGTTCCTCCTTTAACCCCTTGTTGAAGCTTGTGAGGTTTCTGTCAGTCAATTTCTGCAGTCTGTTGAGATCTCTCTGAATGGCAGCACAATCCCCTGGTCTCTCAAACACTTCTCACAATTTTGCATCATCTCTAAACTTGCTGAGGCTGCACTCTGTCCTATTATCTACACAGTTAAATTGTGATGCTCAAAATGCTCATCTCCACACTGGTATACTATTCACCTGGCACATTCACCCAGTTGCCTTTCCCTTGAATTGATGAAGAGAGCTAATATATGTTAGGGGATAGATGTGCTGTACACAAACAACAAAAGACCACTTTTTAATTTCCTGTAGCCTCACAAGGGGGTACAAAACAACAGTTCAGATGTAAAGGATATTGGACTTTGAAACTTAGGTGAGTCTAGTTATGAATACTATAGAAATGCAGGATTTTCAGATGCAAGGCCTCATTTTGATTTCATTTTGAGCACCCAAATGTATTAATTTTGGGTCTGGCTCACTGAAAGGGAAATAACCTCATGTTTCTGGTTTTCACTATATACCTCTTCTACCTCACATGTGTAACATCTCCTAAATTTACTTTATCTTATTTGATCCTGAAATACATAGCTCATCCTGTTTAAATGTCTTTTTACATATTGCTTTATCGAATTTTTAGGATATAATAACATCACAAAATTACTGCTGCTGTACCTAATCTGTATTCTATGTATGTCTATACATAGTAGTTCACACTTTCAAAGTTCATCCTTAATGGACAATAAAAACATATTTAATAACTCTCTCCCTGGAAATATGTTATTTTTACCAGGAATATTGGTTTATTGGTTATTCATTTAAGTAGGCTTTATTTAAATGTTTCTGTAGTTTTGTTCAGGCTACAAAGTTCTTGGCCATAATTGTCCTGACAGCTGTGGATCCAGTAATCCATTTGTATAAAAATCAAAGTATTACTCACAACCTAAAAGCTGAAAATTGATAGAATGGTGGAATAGAATTTAAACATGGAAGTCAGAGAAGGGTAGAAAAAACTTTATGATTGGAATATTTATAAGGTTAAATTAATTTTAAATGTGATTCTCACTGTGATATGAGGAGTTAGGTTAGCTTCAGTAATTAAATAAATAAAACAAAAATAAACCTCTTAGCTACTGATTGGGCCATATTCTAGTCTTTTAGAATTATTCAAATATTTTTGCTGATGTAAGTATGTCTAGAACTTGCTACATAGATGTGGCCAGTTTGTAGGGGAAATAGCTGTCTGACCGGTCTAGGAGCCTATGACTTCCATAGCCAAAGAGTGTGGCTGTCAGGTGGATCACCTGCTAGTACACATGTCATGAGTGAGACCAACAAGGCGTGCTGACCCTGGCTAGTCTGTTTGCCTGAGAAGTTGAGAGGAGTTAGTACTCCTAAAGAAGGCAATATTGTTTGGCTGCTACATTGCTACTGCAATGCAGAGCATTTTATCCCTGTTCAGTTTGTCACTGAGCAGGAAGGAAATGGAAATGCACCTGAAGCCAGTGTGATAGGCTCAGAAAAGTACAGTGGCAATAGTGCAGTATCTGAGCTGTGGTCACCCTCGGCTGATGGCTCTGATACAGCAAGTTAAGACACAGGTAACATCCACTGCAGTGGAGCTATATGGAATCTCACAGTTGGATATTTCCTGCCAGGGGCATTTAAGATGTAAAATAGGATTGGGGCAATCAGGGATATGGAGAAAGAGGGCTGAATTCAGGGCAGGTGTAATCCACATCATCATAGGGCCCTAATTTTATAGACTCATTCAAGTGGTCAAGGCTTTCATAAAATAATGAGGCAGATGTCATTAATTTATTTGGGTTAACAGATAAGCTTGAGCCCTGTAGAAGAAAGTGAAAACTATAGAATAACTGTGTGGTGAGCTGCCCCCATAAAGCTGAATTTGCCACACACAATAATTATGTCAAGGGTCCTGAGCTAGTTATACACTGATGAGGAATTAATTTTCTTTTTTTTTTCCAGAAGTAATAGTTTATTCTTTTCTCAGATACAAACTTAACAAGGACTTGAAGGAGAAAGGGGAAGGTGCACATCTTATGTCAGATAGCCCTTCACTTCAGTTAATGCCACACTTGTGCTTAGCATGTTGTTCTTCTGCAGCTGTGAGAAAGGTTGCCCTATCTGTCACATGCATACCTTGTGTCAGAGCTCTAAAGAGTGAATTGCCATGAAGGTAGGCTTCTGGTCAGGAGTTTCAGTTGCTTTTCAGGTCGTGCCACATACGTCTCATTACCCTCTGCTGAAGAAGTTGTTGAAAGAATCCTTTCCTTTCAAATATGTTTCTGAAAATGTAACTCAGCCCTGAGAAGATGGTATTATGGCCTGCTGTTCCTGCTGCCCCCGTGATTCCAGGTTATACTTTCACAGTTCCAAAGCAAACATGGGGATTGCATTCACCTTCTCTTTTTCCTGTCTGCAGTGCAATTTGAGACTGGATTTTAAATGCTGCCAGGCCTTCTTACGTATGGTGTCCTGGTTAGGAGGACACCGACAGTAATGCCAAGCACACTGTATAAGCCAGAACAAACCACCTGCTTTTTCTAAGCAGCATTGGCTCTATGTTTACAGGAGTTAAATCTATGTGTCTAATCTAAGTACCGACATGTGCAAAATATACCTGCTTCACATACTTGGAATCAAGTTCCTTAAGATACCAGCATTTTTAATGTTATGTTTTATGACAACCTCACTTGCATAGTAACCTACCTTCTTCAGCTCCTACTGATCTGAGTAAAATCTGAACCTAAAATCTGCTTAGAAAGAAAAAAAAGGATCCATTAGTTGTTTGCAATAAATATATTTATTCACTGGATAGATAGTATTTGAGATTCTGGCATGCTTGGTCTTGTCACAGGTTCCATTATTGCTTTTTGTAGAAGGCAGGAGATGGGAGGAGGAGATAATATTTCGGAAAAAAAAGGAAAAAAAACCCAAAAAACTAAAAACTCCCCCAAATAACTCATGTTAAAGGTTTTCAGAAACACGGCTCTTTGAGTACAGGTGCTGGTAGCAGCAACATGAAGTTCTGTCAGAAGACCCTATTATTTTGGTTTGAAGTGGACGGGAATTAACTAGGCAGTCCGGCCACTGTGTGTACAAACACCATGTCCTGTAGGAGAGTTTTTCTTCTTGTAGATACACCAGGGAATCCTTGATCCTTTTCCCCTAATACTGGTGATATGCTCACTCATGCGCTTTCGTATTTCTGGATTCCGCCCAGCACCGGGTCAGCTCGCCCTGTGAAAAGGCAGGTGAGGATGCTGGCTGTCACGCCGAGGTCACCTCTTGTCAGTGTCTCCACCTCTGTCCTTGGCAGCTGTCTGGAATTGACCTGGCACACAGCGGAGTCACTCGGTGATGGAGTGCAACCTGAATTCTTGTGCAGGTTATTTTAATTATGTATTAATTCTTGAAAGCGCTTCTGCTATTGTAAAGAGGACTTCATAGAGCATATCAATCTTGAGAAAGCAGTCTTTGCGAGTAATAGGAAATTTTAAAGGTGTTACAGGCTCACAGTGCTGCAGAACATGTTTTCAAATTTTTCTCTTCTTCAGTGGTGAAAACAATTACTTTAGAAAAATAGGACAGAAAACTTTTGGCAACTATTAGTGTGTATGACTGACATTTCACATGCAATTTTTAGTAGTATTTAGTTTTAGACAGAGGTCAGGATGTCCAGTCTTACCTGATACCAAAGGACTGCTTTAATACATTTCAAGTATTATCTTGCCTCATTTTCAAACTGCCTGAATTTGTCTTGCATACTTCAGTGGAAAACTGTATTCCCCCAAGACTGACTTTTGGGGAATGCTGGGTTGTGTCTCTCTTGGTCAGCTTCAGTTTAACACCGTCAATTGTCTCTTGTCTGGCTCTTTTTATGCACAGTGTTCAAATCATGTACTGTTTCCCATTTTATTTTTGAAGCTATTAACTTGGCAATGTCATCTGATAATAGGTTAAATGCCCAATGGAATTGCAGATGTATTAGATCTACTTTTCCTTTTTTTTTACTCTGTGAAAGAAATTGTGCTCTGTGAAACCTTAATAAAATCAAGTGCATTTGCTTCTTTTCCTTTTGAATTATTAGAAAATTTTTAACTTTGGAAGCCAGCCTAGGCTTGAGTTGTTAGTTTTGATTTTTTTCC
Organism: Picathartes gymnocephalus; assembly: GCA_013390045.1. Lineage (NCBI taxonomy): Eukaryota > Metazoa > Chordata > Aves > Passeriformes > Picathartidae > Picathartes > Picathartes gymnocephalus. The sequence goes on from WEKY01023162.1 coordinate 12,580, forward strand.
TCCTTTTTTAAATAGGTATGATACTTCGTAATGTCTGTTTAGAAATTGCCTCCCGCAGCTTGATAGAGCAACAAAATGTGTGATTGCATCTGCTTATTTCACTTCTGGACTGGACACAATATAGGTCATCATGGTACATAGAGTATACTGTATTAGTCAAATTCCCCTTACCATTATCCCTGAGCAGAACATCATTCTTGTTGAAAACAGGCCAGATATAATGTTTTTTCTCTTTTATTCCAGTATTCAGTTTTATTCCAGTCCATCCTAACAGCAAAGCTGTTTTGTATTGAAGTTAAAATTATCCAGTTGTTGTGCACAAGGTTGTGTTGAACTATATTTCTCAACACAAGAAATTGTTGAAATTGAGATTCTTCGAATTTGGTTTGTCAGTGGGTCTTTTCATGTTTTCTTTATAAACTTTTTGCTTACTCATTGTTTTCTTTAAAATGAAAAAAAGTTAGGATCTGGATACAGTTTTTAACAACAGAAGACTTGGAATACCTCCCAGCCAGCACTCATTGATCCGGCTTTGAGCAGAGGTTTACTACGTGACAGGGAGTGAAAATCTGTCTCTGCTCTTGACACTGATAGCCCTGAAGCTAACTTGCATGTACTGTTTTTCCTTAAAATGGCCACAAAACTCATTGCTTTCTTAAGAAAATTATTGTTTTCAACTATGAGCTTTAGCATTTTTGTACTGTGAAAAATTAATTTTGCGAAGTCTAGAACAGATTTTATGTGATTCATATTCATGGACAAAAAAAAATACCAATTTCCTCGCTTTTCATATTAGTTCTGTTTTGCAGTGAGAACAGATTTGGCTTTTTGATTGGACAATTTCCAAGATGCACTGAACAAGTAATATAAAATCTCAATTTTACAATCAGCTTTTAAGCCTAGATTAAGATATTCAAAGAGAAAGAAGTTAACATAGTGAATGATGGTATAACTCAATTGAGAACCCCTCAAAATTTCATTTAGTGTAATTAGAGAAAAGAGAGCTAAAATAAATGCAAAGCTGGTAACTTTTATGTGCATGTAATATTTCTGAACATGGAACATGGTGATTTAGATGGGCACAAAGAGGAAAATACTACTCAATGGCATGAGCTTTAGTGAAAACTAACTGGATTCTGGATCTACCAGGCATGGGAAGGAAAGAATTTTAATTAATTGTTTTGAACAAGTGATGTTGAGGCATCCTAGAGAGGGATTTGCATAGGTAGCCAAGAACTCAATTTTGTTATGGTTCAGTAACCTCTTCACCAAAACAAAAGACTTTCAAAGAATTGTATCTGCTAATGTAAAGCTCAGCTAGTTACTTGAGGTCTGGGTTTCATTTCCCTTGTCTGCTGTTTCAGCAGAGTCAGCAGAGAAAATTAGTGCTTTTATTTAACCAAATACTGTTTAACATTTTTCTGCATAATTGTGCAGACTTCCAGAAAGTACTAGACAGTCACAGGATGAGGATCACTGCCCTATCTTAATACTTTAAAGTGTTACAACTTTCAAATTTGAAGTGCTTTGAGGGCTGCAGTAGGTAGACTTTGGTTTTATCAAACAAGCCATCTCAGCAGTTGAATTCTATTAAAAGGTTCTTAGATATGAACTCAGTACTATCATAAGTGACAGGCTAATTGGTCTCTTAAATTTTTACAAGTGATAGAAGCATATGGCTAACCCTTCTGCCTTTTCTTTCAATGCAACATGAGAACCTGTAATATTTGTAAAGTCATTTCTCTTGTATATTAGGGCCACATTTGCATTGGAAAAATTTGCAATAAATAAGTATCAGACGACTTTCACTACTTGTCCAATTTACTCTCTGCTTTGGTCTCCCCATTCTGTGGAGAGAAAGATGGTCTCTTTGGCAGCTTCACAGAACAATAATATGGAATTCAGGGGTATGCTTTTGTTTTTCATGAGTATTGGTAAGATTGCCCAAAACAGGCCACAAGCTTTATGAAAAAGTCGGCAATTCAGCTGTAGCAATATCAGCTGCATGGTGATAGATGCAGACAGGGAGTTTGGTACTTGCTTCAATATGCAGACAGTGAGCAATAGAGGGTTTATAGAAAAGCCAAAAAGAACAAAGACATTGCTTGTAGAATTTCCAAAGTTGACTGAGCACTTGTTTTTGGATCTGGTCAGAGTTTTAGTCTAACTGGCTGCTAGTACAGCCCTTCATGGTTTACCTGGTTGACAGACCTTTGGGACTCTACCAGGACATAAAGTTCTGTTGCAAAGTAATTGCAGAACAGAAGTAATTCAGTATTGAAATTATAGATTATATATGAAATTAAAGATCAGTATTTAACTGTCTTGTGAGACTTCATGTTCTGGATGTAGAGAATATATAAATAGAAAGGCGATTTCATCATTTTGTTAACAAAACAAAATTTTAAATGATTGGTTTAGTTGTCTAGTAACTTTCACAACGTTTTATATTGTAATATTCTTGTAAGAATAAAGACGATTGAAAATATTATTTGTTTCAGCATCACTAGTATGATATCTGTAAGATATTTTCTTCTTAATTCTAAAAAGTTATCCTTTTACTATTTGGGAATACTATTTTTAATGCCTGCATATAACTTTTGAAAATACAGCATATTTCTTATATCTGTCTTTACTAAATGTCTGACCTATGAACCTGGTTTTACTTGTGTAGTGTCTCCTGTGTTGTATTTCTTATGGTAGGCAATGAAAAATGGAAGAAATATTATTTTCATGGGGAACTGATTTTCATTTTCCCCTCTGTACCTTAGAGGTGGAAAAAACCAGAATAAAAAGACACTGTGCTTACAGCAATTCTCCCTATCTGTCTAAAGGTTACATTTACTTTTTGTCAGCTTGCATTAATATAATTTTAGTCATTTTCAGTAATAAATGTGTGATTAAAGGTTATCCATATAGCTAAATAGCTGTTATTACCATGTGCCATTTTAGTTACTTGGATAATTTGTCAACTCTGTATACAAACAGACAGTTTACAAATAAGAACTTTCACTCTTACAGTTAAAATCATAAATCAAGAGCAATTTTTCATGGGTTGATCCAGCTGCTTATCACCCACCTAACGGACCCAATTACCTGTACATTCATCTAACATTTTAGGTTAGAAAGTAGTTTTCTATTGCCTTTATGTTCATCCACTGAAATGTAAATCTAACACTCATCAGTTATTACATAAGTGATTCTTGGTACTGGCTGCTTCTAGAAAACTCTATTGCCTGGTGTTTCTGGTGGCATCAGTTATTATTTTATGCAGCTTTTTATGCAACTGTGTGGATACTGCTCTGTAAAAATCTCCAAGTTGCCAGCATCACAGATTAAGGTTATTTCAAATACAGAACTGGAGGCACCATCCTGGGCCTTCCTCCAGTTGTTTGAAGCTGGAACTAACATCAGCTCTTTCTAATAAACTTAGCGAACAACCTTCTAAGAACAGAGTGAGTATAGTTTTGACACCTCAACTCAAATTGCGTGGGATTGGCTGCTTCCGTGATGTTTTAATACGTTTTTTTAAGTTCCAGCAAAAATTTCAGTGACCAACTTGAACTTGTTTGTCCTTGTGCTTCCTCTGGCTATTTCCTTTTTTCCTGTTCTTCAGCCTTGCTAAATTATAAAAGCCAGTTGTGCTCCCTTCTCAGATTTCAATTCTTTCATCTAAATTCACCATTTATCACTTTTGATTTTGTCTATTAAAAAAGATAATTAGCTGAACAAATTCTGAACAGCAGAATACTGATGGAGTCTCCCACATGCCTTGAGACCTTACGTCCAGGACAGTACTTTGAAGTTGGCCCAGCTTTAAGTGGGAACTAGACCAAATGTTGCCAAATTCTCCCATGAAAAAGATCAACAAAATATTTCCTGCTTCCTGCAGAATCTGCTTCCATTTCATGAGAGTGTTTCATGTTCACATATCTGGTGGAGAATACAGAAACAAAAGACAACCTATAATGTATAGATGACTACCATGTAGTCTCTTCAGTGCTCAATATTTGACGTTGAGTCTACTCTTTGTTAGTTACAGGGGCCTTCCGACCACTGTGGAGGCACAGTAGGAGTTTGCTTCTGGCTCCAACAGGTGTAAGCCACAGGAAAGGAAGTAGCTAAATAGAAAGAAGAAACATCCTGGTTCTGTATTTTCTTCTGTAGAGGGGAGAAAGAATGCAGAGAAAGTGAAAGAATTGTTTACAATGAAAAAGGCGAAGGTGAGGAGCCCTGTGAAGGGAGGTTTCTTGGAAGCAGCTGAGTGAAGCTAATGTGAAGAGACTGTAAGGGAGAGGAACTGGGAAGGGCTGTGATGTGCGATTTCACACAGTGACAGGCTTTGTGTGTGTGTGTATTGGGAATTTCCTGCATGGAATATACTTTCTTCAAGAGAGAGGCTGTCTGGCTTCTGTCTGCATTATTTCCCTAAGGAAGTGCTGAATTTAAAATGAATCATCCCTTCAAAACATCGAGAAAATCCCTTTCTATTATTTACCAAGGACAACACAGAACAAATATTGTAGCTGAAATAGTCATATAAAGTGTGATTCATACTTTGCATAATTTACCTAAAAAAAGGTCAGAATGAGGCTCTTGGCTTGATCTTTGTTTTAAGGATTAACTCTTCTGCAGAAGGGATATCTTTGTGCAATTTGTTGGTATTGAGAAGACAAGGAGCTTCATGTTACTAGTGCTGGGTTTTTTTACCTGCTCTAGCAGTTAGGTATCCCTAGGGAAAAATATTGCAATGTCTTCATCTACAGAAGTGAGTTTCCTTAAAGAGATTTAATTTATATTGCACCATATTTATTTGGAAATTAATGTTGTGGTGTGAAAGACCAGAACCAAAAAGATACTGAAGAAATGTTTTGTAATTCTTATTAAGTGACTGTCTCCATGCATCCATGTTGAGTTAACACCCAAATCACAGTGCTTATACAGTGCATCGGGAACTGTGTGCCTCAGAAAAGATTCCATCTCATACTCACCAAAGGTTTCTTACCCAGCATCAAAACACAGGTTGTTTAAGGTACCTTACAAGAAATTCACTCTCGCTCCTCGGTTGTCATTACCTTTTTCTGCTCCACTGGGAAAATACCGTTCCTCAGTGTTACTGTCTGCACACTTTCCCTGAAGGCATCTTTAAAAACTTGGTGTGAAGAAAATGTAGCTGTGGTGGTGTCTTTTATAATGGAGTTTCTTAACTAAAATAATGTGTTGTTTTCTATACAGGATAGAGGTTTCAATAGGAAAGACAGGGAACAGTCTGATGGTTACACTCAACTTAGTCACTGCTTTGATTTCTCACAAAATATTGTAACTAGTTCCATCACATTGTACACGAGTGCTTTAATAGCTGAACTATTGGAGTAAGAGGGAGGAGAGAATGAAGAAACTAGACCTCACTTTATCTTTTAGGGTATTGTACTGCTTTCTTTAAAGCATGACAACCATTATCCTGCTTTCTGTGCAATGTTGTCAATAAGGCATGCTTGAAGAACACAGTTTTATGGGTAGTGATAGGCTGTGGTGTGATTTAGGCACCAGACTGCTCCGTTGCCTTAGGGCAGAGATGATTCTACCTCTCCACTATTGATTTCTCAAATTTGCCATTTCTGATTCTATTTTAGATGCTTGTTTGGTTTGGATCAAATCCAAATACCACCACTGGGATTGAGGGAATATCGTAGTACACTGCTATCTAAACTGCTCTGCTTTGCAGAAGCGGCAAAATTTAAAACTGAAGAAGGCTGAACAGCGAGCTCATTGCTCTGCAGCTTCCTCAAGAGTTGAAGGAGAGAGGGAAAAGCTGAGCTCTCTGGGATCCAGAGACAGGACACCTGAGAACAGCTCAAAGCTGTGTCAGGGGAGGTCCAGACTGGGTACGAAGAAGCACTGCTTTACCAGGAGGGTGGTCAAACACTGGAACAGGCTCCTAGGACAATGATCTTAATAACCTCAGTCAGCCCTGGCGTGGTCAGGTATTTGGACTCAATGGTCACTGTAGATCCCTTGCAACTGAAATATTCTAATTCTGTTCTCTTCTAGATGTGCTCCTGTGTAGCTATGTTCAGTTTGGGAAATGAGCTCCTTTCTCAAGCAGAAATAGGTTTGAAGCAAACCAGAAGAACTAACAGTATTAGCAGAAATCCAATCCTGGGCTATTTCCTACTTTTTGTGAACTATCATCCTTTTTCTTGGTTAATTAATAATGGGAAATTACAAAATTTGGTAATTTGGTTTGATTTTAGCATCTCTAAATAAGAATAAAAGAGTGGTTGTTGTGATTCAGAACAGGGGTCTATCTAGCCCAGTATCCTGTCTGGAATGTGTAAGGGCATGAAAGGGACATCAGGGGAAGAGTGAGAACAGGGCAATCACATGATATTTGTTTCCCTAATGTTGTTATTGTGTCCAAGTTAAAAGTTAAATAAATACACAAAGTATGTATTGCCCTCTAAATTCTTATCCTTGGGACAGAAGAGCTTTGAAGGCTTCCACTCTGAAAGAATTCTCTGTGTTCACTGTCACGCCAGTAACTGTCTGCAGAATTGATGCTAAAGGAAACTGGCTGGTTGCAAGTTAAGTAGCAAGAGATCTCTCCCTAGGTGACTAAGTTAATTGAAAACTGAAGTAAATGGGTTTTGGGGCTTTGGTCTGTGTGAAATTAATTCAGTAACAAAATAAAATTTACTATAATTGATACTCTTGTAGACAATTTCAGGAGTGATGGTCAAAAACTACAGGAAGACAGGCTGTTATGCTTTGTCCATTCAATAACAGCCTCTGGTGCCTGCTTTGCAAGCCGTTAAGCTGTGCACTGTGTGGAATGCAAGGCTGCTGGTGGCTTTCCATGCATGCTGTGTACTTGAACAGTGTTCTTAGTGGTGTAGCACCTGAACTTTAAATCACATTTTAATAAGAAGAAAGAGAACAGTTTTATTAAGCACAATCAGCATAGGGAAATTGAATATAAATAGGACTGGAGCAGTTCAAAACTTGTTTTTAAAGGAAAATCATGTCTGCAAATTTCTGCAAGTATTAAGTGCAGGGGAAAGCGTTGATTTTTGAGACCTGTTTGGAAATTTGTTTGCAAATATTTCCCTGCATCATTGGAAAGAAGTACAAAATTTCACAGCATTGCCACAAAGTTCTGCTATTGATTTCATAAAACCTAGGGAATAACAATAATTTTTCTGGGAAAAAAATTAGACAGTTTTCTTTCCCTGAAGGACCTTGAGGCAAAGCTGTTCTAATAAAGGTGGGAATTAACCACCTGGATAGTTTTCTGGCATCTACAGCTAAGGACTTTGTCATAATTTTAAAAGTCAATTTGAAATTGCCAAGGTACAAGAGAGCAGCCATCAGTAAAATATGTGTGCTTTTGTGGGGGTATCGTTTATTTATTTTGGTTCATTGGATTTGATTTGGGTTTTTTGTTTGTTTGTTTGTTTTTTGTTGTTGTTGTTGTTTGTGGGGGGTTTTTTTGTTTGTTTTTGGTTTTGCTTTTTTTTTACATTTTCCGGGATCATTGTAGGGGATTGGATGAGGTTTGTTGGAACATGAGAAAAATCACTTCTTGATAGGGTAGCCAAGTTTATACCACAGCTGACTAATGGAGTGCTATTAAATATTTGAGAGCCTACAGTGTCACATGTATAGAGGTAAAGGGAGTGACTACCAATGCCAAAGATTTTGATGTAATTTTAAATTGGCCACAAAACCCAAAAGTTGCTCTTGAGGATTGTTTTTTGGTATGTTAATTTATTGAGAGGTTGGTACTTTTTTGCAGGATTATTTAATGTAAAATTTATTCTTAGGTTGTTTGGTTTTTTTCTCCCCACCAGATAGTTGATACTAGAAGTTGTTTACTATTTTGCAGATAACCTGAAGTGTATTGCTGATTTAAAATCTGCTTCTTCTTTGCTTTAGATGGAATATTAGTTTTTCAGCCTCCTTGCTTTTTGTGAAATGCTTCTGGATCATTTTTTTTTCCACCTTCCACAACAAACAAAACCAATTTAAAAATCAGTGAGACAGTATCTGCCTGTAATTATATACAGCAATGTTTGTGTAGCTCCATTGTAGAAATAATTGAAAAGATCATGTGCTGATACAACTCCTTTTAAAATCCTTTCATAGCTTTTCTTCAGTAGTGTTATATATAATTTCATGAATTGTTTTAGATATAATTTCATTCATTTAGAAAATATTAAAATTATTTTGGTGTAGCAGATAGCTATAGCACTTCCTCAAAAAATGAGTGACAACTGTAAACTGAATGACTTCGCACAAAGGAGAGGCACACAAACATTTTTTTGATAATTAGAGTAATACAAAAGTGTGAATTTGCCCTGGCAGCCTGTATGCAGACTCAGTGATAAAGCAAGGAGTATGCCGGAAACAGTGAATAAAGAAAATCTACTTCCCTTCCCAGCAAGAAGTGAGTTTCTTTGCTGTGGTGTTCTTCTGGGGAGCAGCAAGGCAATGAAAAACCAACTGCTTTGGCCTGCTGTGCATGTGCACTGATGTATTTTGGTGCATGGGATAAAAACAATGTATTTCTGCAGGCTTCATAATAAATATTGTTGCTGGAGAAGTGTGTACAGGGCAGTGGAGCTCCTTCTTGTCACTGAATGTGTCTGAACCTATCAAGGCATTCCTCTAAGTGCGTCAGGTCTCACATTAGGCCATGTAATGTCTAAAACTAAACCCAACCGATACTGCGAGTACTGCTGTGTCCAGGTAGTGTGCAAAATGTGTCTTGGGCTGGGGTTTGGTGTAACTTACCTTTGCCTGCCACTGTCCCTGTTGCCAGTGCCAGAGGCACACATCCACCTTCTAGGAGTTCACGTGAGTCCAAGGTGCCTTTTCTGCTTTCCAGCACCTGCTTTGGAAGTGAATCCTTGGGTGTTTGTACAGGCCCTATAGCAGCACAGTCTGAGGATGTCTCAGGCAGCTTTTCTTCTGCCAAAGTACTCAACAGCATTCCCCACTTCTGGGTTACCTCCCTGAGGACTTTGGTTACTTTTATAGAAATACAGCTAGTGAATGTCATCCAGGAAAGCATCAATTTGGTGTCATATGGAGCATTCACTTTTATACCACCAAAACTGCTTTTGACTCCCATAAATTGCTGGGAGAAGTGTTTGATGGTCTTCTGTAACTCACCTTGTTATGCAGGTGCTGGCTATCTCCACAGAGTCCATCTTATCATGGTGGGTTCCTATCAACTCCATCAAGAAGGGGAACCCAATTCTTGTTTAACGTGATCTGAGGTACAGGAAAAAATGAAGGCTCCCTCAGGCCTGGCTTTTTGCTTGTTTATAGACATACTGTAGGTCAGGCTGAGATTTTTTTATTCATGCATGAAAAGGGATAAACTTGATGTACAGAGCTGCTGGTAATAGTCAGACATCCTCAGCTGGCTGTAGAAAATCTACATTTTTGCAATGCTTTGTGCTTCTGCTGTTTCCTCACTGTGCAGAGGCAGGTAGAGCTCCCCAGGTGATGCTCCCCACAACAAGCTCCCTGCAGCGTGCTGTGCTTATTTGCCTTTCACCCTCCCCGTATGCAAGGTCACACACAGAGGGTTCTCACTCCTTCGGCGCTTTTATGACATGCGTGCAGAAACGGGAACATGTGAGTTCAGCTGGAATCAAGATGAACACTCTGTGGATATTTACTTTGCTCATTCTTGCCTAGGGAGGTAAAACAACTTTTACTGGAATATCTCCTTTCCTAGGTGGTTATTAAAGGTAAGGCTTTAAGCACAGTGTAGTGCATCCTTACAGAAGATAGGTTCATTAGCTTCAACATTAACATCAAGAACTAAACATATAACAGTATTCTTCTTTTGTTTAGTCAAGTGTCTTGTTCATTTGTCCAGTTTTTGGCATTATCTTCTCATTTTTAACTTATTCAGCTTCCTTGGGATTTTCCTTCCAGTATGCTGTATTTTGCAAAGACAATATAAGCATACAAGAATCAAGTTTTGCATAGCTGAATGGTGATGGAGGATTCTTTATGTCAGTCAGGTAGAATTAAGTAGAACAGTGGTTTTATTTGTACCTAGAACATTTGAAGTACATACAGGATGCAAGGACTACCAAAAATAAAAGACTAATAAATAAATCATAATTATTCATCTGAGTTTGGGTTAAGGGAGGTAGTAATTCTACCTGCTTGAGTTCTCAGCTCAGTCATATTTTATGCTACTATTTTCTAATGCTATACTAATGTCGTTCTGGTTAAAATCCCTTCCTCAAACTCTTATGGTGGACTCAGGTTACTATAGTTCAGAACAACTTGATAAAGAATTTTATTGCTCATCTTCCTTAGTCAAAGATACTAGCATTTGCAAATTTATATAATGTGGCATAGGAATATGCAGAAAAGTGGTTGCTAATGCATTTTTCTTTAGAAAAAACTATGTAGCAAAAATACGTTTTGCTGATCATGCTGAAAAATTTACTAGGGACAGTACTTCTGTTAATTATTGTTTATTGTCTTTTCATGTATTTGATGTAAGTATACAGTCAATTGTACTGATTTCTTGTGAAGCTGGGAAACACCTAAAAGAAAAGGACAAAAAAGCATACCCCTTTATTCACTCAAGCAGATTTAGCACAGTCATGTGACAGCCTAAAGGCTCCTTGCACAAACACATCAGGTTGCTTCAGTCAGGAATATTTTTCAGGATAAAAGCTGGGGAAGCTCAGTTAAAAAGGAAAAATAAAGAGTATCTATATTAAAACTATGGCAAATCCAAATAAAGTTTCCCAGGGAAACCCTTTAAATGTTTGCGTGCAAGGCTCTGGCATTGGTTTGCAACCAAGAAATGGCAGCTTCAATATCCAACTGTACTGGATTGTTAAAAAGTTAGAGAGCATGAATTTAACTAAGGAAAACAGCACTCTTTTCTTACCAGAATATATTGATATCCTTGTAGGAGCAAACACAATTTTAATAGAGACTCATAGAATCTTCTATGTTGAAAAGACCTTTATGACCATCGAGTCCAAGCATTAACCCAGCACTGCCAAAGGCACCACTAAACCATGTCCTCAGGTGTCACATCTACACATTTTGAATACCTCCAGGGATGGGGACTTCAGCACTGCCCTGGGCAGCCTGGTTCATGTTCCACATGTTGAGTAAGAAGGTAGCGTTAGGATAAAAATTCTGATGCTGGCTCTGCTATCATGACTCTTAAGAGCTACATTGTTTATTGAAAGACCATTACAGTAGTGGTGAGGAGAAGCATGACTAAAATTGGAAAAGTCAAAATGTAGTCAAAATTCATTGTCATCCTAAGACTAATATGGATACAGTACAGTGTTTCTTTGGAAGTCAGACAAGTGATATTTGGAATTACTGTGAATCAACCACAAGTGATTCATTGAACATAATCAACTTTGTTACATTTTGTACAAGTTTGCTACTTAAAAATGGCTAAGCTGGAATTCCTGGGAATGATAATTCACTCTTTATGCACGACTGTATTTTCTTTTCTAACTTATTTGGATGAGGTGGCATAGGTTTTTACATCATCATGTTCTTGCCAGCAACATCTAGCAATTCCTTCTGCCAGCAAGAATGCCACCTGAAATAATACATTTTTTTTTGGCTGGTGAGGTGATGTCTATCACATAGAAACCTGGATACTGGAAGAGGGACTCTGGAGTGTAGAGTAATACATTACTTATTATGGATTATACTAACTACAGAAAGGAAGATTGCTCTCAAGTCCCAGTGTGTCAGATGAAGCTGCAATTATTTAGTAAATCTGAAAATCAGGCAAAAGGAATTTAAAATGGGAGGAAGTGTTATTTCAAGAAGAGCCACTCTCCCTAGTCACCACTAGGGCTTCATTTCAAAAGGTACCTTGAATTAAAGTAATTCCTCCAGTTCAGCACTTTGCAGTTATTATTGTTCGTCCAAGGACTCTGGCAACGTTTATTTTCAATATTGTTAATTTCAGTGGACTTAAATGCAAGAATTTTAGTTCACTATCTCATCAAAGGAGTGGCTTCTTAATCTATGACATCTCGCTACAGTGAGTCAATATACACCACAGCATGTAGGTATTAGGAAATTGATGATAATGTATAGATTTGAACTTGTCAGGCTAACATTTATGATGCCAGGTAGAAATTAAAAGTCCTTTTAGAACTAGTTTTATGTAAATTAGGCATTTCTTTTTTTAACACTATTGAATCTGGTAAATAATTGACACAAGTTCTTTACTGTAAAAATAGACCTCTACAAAGAAGCATTTAATTTCATTTACATTATTATTGTTCAGAGCACAGGTAGTAGGAGGTATACTGATATTCATAAGTGATCCAGCATCTGCTGGGAAAAGGAAAGACAATTAGAGATTTAAATCCATTTACTCATCCAAAAGAGCATTTAGTCTCAGCATCAGAAAGAAATAAATATAATTGTTTGAAAAATTAAAATAATTTCAGTCTTTGTCTTTTTTAACTGATGGATGCAACAGATAATGTTGTTCTCCCCTATAAGTATCTTACAAAAATGTACAGAAAAATATTTCAATCACGAGTGTAATAATCAGTTCACTGTTATCAAAAGATGGTTAGTACTAACTTCAATCCTTTTTTATTCTTGTCATGTGAGAAAGACCTATATTGAAGCATAAACAGGACATGCCTTGGAGGAAAGTGTAGTCATTGCCTAATTGAATATACAATTAATTTTATCATTCACTTGAATGTATCTTTCATTTTATTGAAAAAAAAAAATACCCTGCCTAACCCATCCTCTGGTGTGCATGCTCATTATTTTAAAATCAAGACCTTCTGTTGCTTAAATGTTTGTACATCTAAGCACAAACACATCTAAATTTACTGTCTTGTGTAGGCCAATTGAATTAACTTAGCTGCACATTTGAATATTATAAAAATGCACATAATGATCAGTAGAACCAGCAATCATACTCGTAATTTCTTTCAGAAATCACATGTAACTATTCACTTGAGAAAGCAATTTATAATTTTCTCAATAAACGTGGAGAATCAGACCAATGGAAAGATCCAGAAAAGTTGAAGAATGCTAATGTTTTTGCTTTGAAATAGTGTAGTTTGTATATCAAGGCCACGAGGGCAGTTTCTATATGTGTGATTCAAATTACTTGATAAAGAAACAAAGATGCTTCCCTCCAGCTGACTGAATGCTGTACAAGTCATTAATTAAAAATATATATATAATTACGTGTTCTAAATATGTTATTTATTCTTAAGTGTGTTCTTCTGTTAAATCAGTTCCTTCAGAATAGATTTATAGCTGAATATTCATGGCATACTACAGAACAATTTAATTAAAAATGGTCATTTTTTCTTTCTCTTTCCAGTTCAACAGAAGAGCAGTTTCACTGGCAAACACAAGGTAATGTACTTATCTACGTATATGTATTACTTATATTCTCTCCCAGAAGTATCATTTTCACCTAAAGAAGATGGAGGGGGAAAAGCACATTTAAGTATGTGGAGGTTTTTGTCAGGTTTTTTGTGTGGTTTTTCTCATTGCTGGTGTGTGAAAACTCTACTTAAAAAAGTGAGAAGATTTGGAAAAATTTGTTAGGGTTGACAAAAAGTACACTGAAACTAATGTAGAGTTTTGAGAGAGGGCATGGCTAAATGTGTCTCCAACTTTTTTTACTCCTAGACCTAAATATTCTCATTTTGCTTTTATTAATCCAAGGCCACACTTTCAAAGGGTGGCACAATTTTCAGTATTGCCAGCATCCTGTGAATGTGTGGCCTCCATTCCTTCATCAGCTGTGAATGCTTAGTCACATATAACTGGTTTTAGCTTTTGTCTTGTAAATAGTTCTACCTTTTTGCCCTTCTTTTATGTTTTTATGTTAATTTTATTACAGATGGTCAGAAGGATATAGAAGATGAACTCACCACTGGTCTGGAGCTGGTGGACTCCTGTATTAGATCACTGCAGGAATCAGGGATACTCGATCCACAGGACTATTCAGCCAGTGAAAGTAAGTTGCTAGAAATATGTTTTCTAGAACCCCAGAATTTTGTACTTTAAAACTGAATGCATGTCTTTAAGTGCTGCTAGTTTTGGGGGGAAAAAACAAGCACTTGGAACATAATTTAAGGAAAATATTTTCTAATTGCAGTGTTACTGTACTGTACTATAAGGTCATGTTACAAACCTTCAGCATCACCACCATAAAAACCACATTCAAACAGCAATTTTTCGCTATTGAAAGGTAATAAAATGAAACATTTATTGGCTATGAGGAAGTCTGATGTCTGATTGTAACCACTTGGGCAGGTAGCTAGTAACTCCTTGCAAATAAAATTTTCTTGTGGATACACAGACAGAAATAGGTGAACTTCTTAAAGATGATGCACAGAGCAGCAGCTGAAGCAAGAAAGGTGAAGTATTTTCTCCAAGGTTGGCTCACTTGTCACTTACCAACTATTCTGTTTGCAGAAGTGTGTAGTGAGTGGATGGATTCTTGGCTGGAACCAGCCACTGGTGAAGTGAATCAAGGCTAAACAACAGCAAAAGTGAACAAGGAACATGCAACTCAGTGTGTTTGTAGAGCAGATGTCTACCAACAGTTGTGCTCATGAGTCACACTGAGACTGTTTTCCAGCATGTTAACTGGTCTCTTATCAGATGTATCACTAGATGATGAAAAAGCAGGTTAATTCTCCAGTTGCCTTTCGTTTTCTTCAGGCTCCTGTCTCATATTCTGTCCCTATCTGCCACAATATATACCCACATTCACTTCCCTGCCACTGCAGCTCCTGACTCTGGCTTGGCTTTTTTTTTAGTATTCCTGATCCCTGCTACCCAGTACCTTCTAACTGAGCCACATTTTTGGAGGTGGCTGTCCAAGCTCAGCTTTCTTGAAATCAAAGGGGATAATCTCCCCTTCATCTGGGAAGGCTGATGAACTGTGACAGCCACCTTCTGCAAAGCATCTCTAGCAATGACAAGTCATCACCTGCCATGTGGTTATCAGGTGACAAAAGGAAGATATTGCACGTTGGATGCATAATTTTAATTTGTCAGAACCTTTTCCATTATTTTTAAACAAGATTTGCTGTCAAATTCAAGCTTACAATCCTGGGACAATAGAAAATTTTTCATTTTTCATGTGCACAAGATTTCTGGGCCAACAGTGTCACAAACACTTTCGCTATGGTTCTGTTTAATCTGAACACAGTCTGCAGGATTGGCATCTGTTAAAATGTTGCTTGAGCTGAACAAAGTTGGGAAAATATGATGAAACAATATAAGCCCTGTTTTTTTCTTCATTGGGTGTGAGGAGAAACAAAACAGACTAACATGGTAAGGATTGCCTTCAAAATGTGATTCTA
The DNA here is from genome assembly GCA_013390045.1 of Picathartes gymnocephalus. Taxonomy (NCBI): domain Eukaryota; kingdom Metazoa; phylum Chordata; class Aves; order Passeriformes; family Picathartidae; genus Picathartes; species Picathartes gymnocephalus. The sequence continues at coordinate 27,960 of WEKY01023162.1, forward strand.
TGATAGAAAAATTAAACTGAGTGGATGGCACAGTTCAT
>WEKY01023162.1:28031-43171 GCA_013390045.1 Picathartes gymnocephalus
GATGGCATTAGAGGAGATTGGGAGCAGAGTGGGCCGACTTGTATGGAAAACTGCCAGAAACTGGCTTAAGAAATGGAAACTAAGAAAAAAATTGTTGGGAAAGATGAAGACAGTACATGGAATGAAGTCTGGATACATACGAAAACTAATACTAAAGAAATTTATGGGGAGTATCACAAAAAGCTAAAATACAAATAGGAATGCAGGTAGATAGAAAGAAGAATAAAGAACATGGGGAAATGGAAAACAGTGATGGAGAGGAGGAGCAATAGAGATGGATTTGTAGAGGATCATCAGGAGAGGAACCGAGGTTTGTTGAAGCAGGAGGTCCATACAGAATTTTGAAAGCTGAGTTTGCTTGGCTGGATGATTTGTTTGTGGGAGCAAGAGTTAGGTGCAGTGAGAGGGAAAAATGGGGTGATGAGAATGACAGCCAAGAAAAGGAAAAGTGATATCATTATCACAATAGCTGTCCCTAAGAAACATAGGTTTGGAGAGAACAGGCAGGTGCGTATGCTCACAAGGGAGCAGGCTTCCCCACAGGGCTGCAAGGTTGATCTTCTGCATTGTCAGGAAATATTTATGAAGCCTTTTGTCACAGTGCCCTTATTCCTCTGCTCTGGGCTCAGCTTGTAATAAAACTAGATTGCTATTTGCCATTTATGGTTTTCATTAAGAATCAGATCTGTATGCCAAAGCTAACAGTTGCAGCTCTGCTAATCACTCATAAATACAATTAGGAGGTCAAATAATGGATTTTTTTCTGGTTTAGAGGTCTTTTTTCAATTTGGAGTAAAATGTTACAGACACATCAGACGGGTAAAATGTTACTGTGTTTCCAGAGTCAAAAGTATAAAAGTCAAGATTGTATGTACAACATAATTTGAATTTCTTATGACTGCATTATAAAACAATTATTTTCATGCCCTATTTTGTACGTTTTCTGTCCATGCTTCATTTACCCAAAGCTGAGGCTCAAATTGCACAGCACACTAGAGGGGAGAGTGCTTCTGACTTCTGTAAACAATGAGTAGAACACACATACACAATGAAAACAAAAGTCTCATATTTACTTAAAATTTTATCATGTCCCTCCTTTGTGTCCTAAAGTTTTCATGTTATAGTTGTGAAATCATTTGAAGTGTCTTCTACTGATACTTAGTTTTAGGTGTTCCCAGTTAGGTGTGCTGAGAACAAACAGTTGTAACAACACTGTGGGAGCACGGTCTCAAATATTTGGAGCATGATACAAAAAAGATTAAAGCCCACTCTGAAATGTCTCAAACTCAGCATTTGTATTTCCCAGACACTTTAGTTCTTAATTCTTTCAATCTTGAAATAGGAAATGAGATCTATATAAATGTCTCACTTTACAGATACTACAAAAATCACTACTTGTGATGTATCTGAAGTAAACATTGAGTGCTGTAGGATTTTCCACCAGGGTGCTATTTTTTTTTCTTTGTATTGAACATTTTTCAATGGAGATCTGATGTGATGCAGTAAAAAACACTGAACCATTTTGCATTGTGAGCACTGGCCATAAGGCAAGGAAGGAGGGGAGGAGCAATGACTCAGAAAAGGAAACTTAGTCTGGCATTTTAAGCTAACTTTTAAGCTCCCAATTTGATAATTTTAGGTATGTTTACTTCTCTGCAGTTTGACTGCAAAGCTGTATGTTAAATAACAAGACTGACTCTGAGGAGAGCATTTCCTGCCTGCCATGCATTTGAAGCAGATTTTTTAAAATCATCATATGAAAGCCTGCCCAGCAATGTGACCACAACTTCCTTTTCTGAACTGTGTGCATCTAGTCTAATGACTTAATCTATCAGTAGCCCTGCCTTTGTAGAGGATTTGTGTGTTTATACTCAGAATCTTTACAATTTGGTTTCACGCACTCTGATGTTCTCAGACATAGTTTCAAAAAGTTGTCACATAGCAGTCAGCTGTTATAGTACTCTAAATCCCAAACATCAGTTCACATGTGCTATTCCTTTAGTAGCAAATAAAGGCATGAAAAAAAGGCTAATGGGACAAGTCACATGAAAGGGGCTTACACAGGGGGGGTTCTGTATTGCTAATAGAGATGCTCACTAATTATCTTTACTGAGTGTGAATCAGCGAATGTACAAAGCCTTAAGTATATGAAACCCTTATTAATTTGCTGAAATGAAAGCAGAATCATCACTGGTTTTAAACTATATATTAACAGACAGGCAGATTCATAACTGCTGCAAGCTCTCATACAAGCTTCCTGTGGTGGAGCTGACCCTGGGACAAGGCTATATGCAACCAAGGGGAACTCCTGCACTGTTGCTCACCTCTTTCTTCTGTCCCAAATCAATATACGTTGTCTTCCCCAAACCATGTGCTTCCAGTTACAATCGATAGACAAAAAGTCAGGAAACTTCCAGAATTATGCAAGAAACTGCATCTGACTGAACCTGCATCTCCATGGTCCGGTTCCCTGTCCTGCAGTGATTTCTCATTATCTCTGTGTAGTTCTAGATCTGTCAAGACTATGTCACTCCAATTTACATCAAACATGTCATAGTTTTGTGGCCTCAGAGGGGTGCTCAGCCTCTTCTGAGTGTTCCTGGGGATCATCAACAGAACAACAGTGGTCCACACATCCCCTCAGTTCCCAAGGGAGGGCACATAAAGGCTGCTGCTAGTGCCAGCAGACATTAGCTACAGGGGGTCCAGGCACCAACCTGGACCCTCAGGGTCACCCTGAGGGCACTCAATCCATCCTCCTCTCTGGTCTGCATTGCTGTAATACCCAGCTTGTCTGGCTGCTCCTCTCTGAAAATATTTCTTCCTTCTACCATTACATTTTTGTAATGGGAACTCAAAAATACTGCTTTTGCACAAATGAAGGTAAATAACTGTCACCTTAAATAGGGGCAGGGGAAAGACCAGATGTGTGAGAGCCAATGTAATCACATATAAGATGCTGGAGACGAGTCACGGAAGAGGGATAGGAATGCACAGTAAGTGCAGGACCTGAAATCACTGGGTGAGGAAACATGCAAGGGAATGGAATTTAGTTCAGGACAGAGATGACACTAGGGATGCTTCAGGAGAAACAGCAGTACTGAACAGTGAATGTAGCTCAGGAAACTTATTTTCATGGCAGAATGATTTAACTTAGTGAGGAAAGGCATGTGGAAATAAATTTTGTGAGGGATGAGTATGCACCGCGGAGACAAAAAATTAATAATTCTGACTAGAAATCTTGGAGAAATGCAGGATAAAAGAAGCAAGAAATTATTTCCTCCCCTTCTCATCACTCCATCACTGTCTCAAAATCACACAACTACTTCAGATCCATTCCTTTTACTACCTTGTCAATGCACCTCCTTTGTTGTTGTTGTTGTTGTTGTTGTTGTTTTCTTCTTTTTTCACTCACATTATATATAAGAGCTATTGAAAAGGCAGAAGGCTGCATGGGAGGAAGGAGAGTAAACACAGATATACAGCTGTCTGAGTGAAGAAGATTGGTTGCTGAGGACATTTGTCATTAAGTTTTGAGAAGGTTGCAGTCTGACCTGCAGATAAGTGGAAAAAGTCTTGATGAACTGCAGAGGCCTCCAGATGTCCATCCTCTGTGACAGAGAAACTGGAGTCCTCTAAGCAGTTGTTAAGATGAAACTATCTTTTCCTGATGATATTTGTAAATTTGCAGTTTACAGATGGGTAGTGTGAGGTCAAAGTGGAACAAGAGGAAAAAATGGTTCTATATTTCTTTGCCTTCTATTAGTTTCTCGGTCCCCTTATCCCTGTGGGTCATTAGCATGCCACATTAGATGACTGACATGACACTGTCATCAAAACAATTTCTGAGATGATTAGCTGAAGCTCACTGAGTCTTTACAGAATATGCTGCATCCTTGCAGTCTATACTGGCCCCTTACAGGCCACAGTGGTGGAGACAGACAGTGACTTTTCCTTCTGTCATGGCATTAGCAAAAGGAGGGTTAGAAGACATCTAGAAGATTACTGAGCAAATCCATTGGCAGTTTCTTCCTAACTTAAACCACTGGCTCAAATGTCTGATAATCCAGAAGTCTCTAATTTTAATTTGAGGTATTTATTCTTAAATCTTCCACGCTTTTTCCTCTGCTTCAGCCTCTGCAAAATGACTATAAGACCGATCTTAAAAGGATTATGGGGCAGATTTCTGGAGCTTTCAGTGTTTATGTTTCTAATTGAAACAGAAACGTTTCATTATTTTTCACTTGCTTCATCACTTCATGTGGTAACCTTCCTTCTTTGCTCTCTAAATTGACCGCACAGACTGTAGTAACAGAGCTCTCGTTGACATGGATCAGAAAACTTCCTAGATAATTCTCCCAATTGTCTTGATATTTTTTAAATGCTACATTTTTAATTTCATTTTTTAAAACTTTTTTTAGAACAAGTGGTTTCTCTTAGGATTGCAGTTTTTCCCATACAGCATTGCCAGTACTCCAGATAAATATTTTCCCCCACATTTTCTGGGTATATATTTTTATTTATGTCTGTGACCCTGTTGTCCTGGTGCTCAAGATTAATTGCACAATCCAGTGCACTGATAAGGGAATAAATACAATGTAGATTTAATAACACCAGCTTCTTGGCTAAGGCCGTTTCATAATGCACTTTACAGAGGCTACATATTGACAGAAATGCAGGCAATCAAGGATGTCCAAGTTCTTCTGGGGAAGAAAAAGCATGGCTTACCACTCTGGTCTCAGTCCCACAATATATTAACTCTTTTAGTCATTCGAAACTATTTGCAGCATAAATAGGTAGCAGTACCATTTAGATGCTGGAGTTTTTTCTGTCTGAAGAATGAATTGTGTTCCAAGAACATTTTTACCATATGAAATTATATATAGATGTTGCATTAGACAGATATGGGTTTCACTTAAAATCCCTGTTTAATTATGGGGCTAGAAAGGTAGGCTAAACTCTTACTTTATTCTCTTAATTCAGTTTTGTTTCAGCAATTTTTTGTAATAAGAGAGATCCTCCTTACCCAGTGGGAAAGCAGATGTCCCAGTTTGAAAAATACACTTCTTGTTCAACCTGTATGATTTTCAGCCTTTATCAGCTGCTTTTATCATAGATACTGAAAATGGATTGAAACAAAAAGGCACTATTTACACAATGAATGTGTAAAAGGATGTGTGTTTATGTGTTTCCCATCCCATAGCTCTTGCTTTGTGAAATTGCCACCTGTCAGATGGCTGACGTGCTCAATGAGATGAAATTTGGCATCAGTGGACCTCACAGTTTTTTGATAGATGAAGTTATTTCCATTTCATTATCTACTCTGAGAGCCAGGGTGATCCAGCTGAGTCATTCTTCGTGCACATAAAGGATGTGTTTTTGTGGAATCTCCTGGTAAACATACACACGAATAAAATTATGTGCTCTTTGAGTACATTTCCAAGCTGAAAAGCCCCTAGGAAGTGTGCATGCCCCTCCATTTCAAGATCTGAGTCTTTAGAGTAGGAGTGGCATAAGTGCCTAACACAGGGTGCACTTTCTTTTTGTCCGCTGCATTAATGCAAACCTGTCAGTGTCTGACTCAGCAGTTCATAGCTCCAGATAAATCTCTCAGAGTATGAAGTCTGAGGAAATTTTGATTTATTGTGGAAACTTCTGTCAGTATTGTAATATATTTAGGGTAAATATTTATGATTGGACATTTTGGATGCCTCTCTTCACTCCATTAATCTGTTCTAAAAGAAGCCTTTGGCCAATCTTTGCTTCAAAACTTTGGAGTTTCAAAGTCATCTTTGCCCAATTTGTAATGGAGTAAATCTCTAAAAAGGGGGACATGGCTTTTCAAAGGGTGGTTTCACAGTTATTCATTTTATGTTCTCACAGAGAAAGTTGTAAAGGAATCATCTGAACTGTGAGTCAAATTCAGTCTTTTGGAGTAGTTGTTAAATATGTAGATTTCTCAGAAATGGGGATAAGATTTTGTTTCCTTTACCCATCTCCCCTTTCTGGCCCTAGTCACCCTAATGTGAGCATGAAATAACTATTAAATCATTTAACATTGTAATAGTCAATGGCTGATCACAAACACTGCAACCTGCTTTCTAGGGACAATCCTCAGCAGGAGATGAATGTCTCTACAAAATAGCTGACCAAGAAAAGTTTTTGTAGATTCATTGCTATACCCCACTATGACATTAGGATTTGATGAAATGAAGACGGCTCTAGTGCTGCTGAGAGCCAGCTCTTACATCTCAGCATCAGTATTTACAGCCAGTGCTGCCTCAGGAAATGCTCCATCAGCACTAAGCATCCTAAGCTTGGACTTTATTGTTTTCATCCTCTGTCACAGGCAGAGCTCAAAGACATTGGGAATAGCACCAGAAGAAGAGATGTAGCTCAAACACTGTCATTCAGTTCTCCCATCACCTCTGCCCTTCTGGGTATCAGGATGGTATAACAGGCACATCTTTGTTGCTGACATACCACATCCTGGTAAATTCATGTCAGTGTTCTTACTTTAAGAGCATGAGTGAAGTTTTCCTTTTTGGCCTCTTCCCTTATGCAGGCAGGAGGAGACCAAACTTAGGAGCAGAGCCACAGTATGGGCTTTCAGCACCAGGATTCCTGACAGACTTTGGTATCTACTTCAGGATGGACTCGGGTCCAGCTGATCTTGTTCCTCTTTGGTTTGCTGCCTGTCTTCAAGTTCATGTGTGGTTGTTGCAAGCGGGAAGCCTGGTGAAGTCTCAGTGAACCATCAATGTTCAGGGAAGCAGTTTATGCTTTCCCTGGTTTCCTCAGGGGTGGCACAGAAGTTGCTGTGGGCACCTACCTCTGCAGGGCTTCAATCATCTCAGTTCTTCTGCAGCCTTTCTGTAGATTGGTAGGTGCCTGGGTGAGTTTGTAGGCTTCTAGGAGGAAAGCACTAGAAGCCACTGGCAGAAGTGCTGTTCAAAACTGATGGCCCAGTATATACCCTTACTGTTGGACCTAAACTTTTGCAGGCTGCCTCTTGCAATTTTCTCTCCTCAGGAAGGAATCTCCAGCTGGAGACACTCACACCATCTTAATATCAAGCCTTCTCCCTTCCTGCGCTCTCTTGCCTTTTCCTAGTGCCCTATCTTTCCCTAAACCACCCACTTCTGTCTTACCACATCCTTGTCTTTTGCTTCTTTTCATGTTTCAATTTCCATCTTTTCTTTCATCTTCTTCCTTTATCTTTTATGTTTTCATATGGCATGCAATGAAGCCTCAGTGCTTGTCCCCAAAACAGATAATCATTCATCCTCAGAGACAAAATCCATCAAAACCCACTCACATTTGCTGCATGTAAGTGACCTTGCTGTCCTGACTTTTCACATGCTTTCACATTAACTAGAAGCAAACCCAGATTGTGCATTGTTGTGTCATCTTGGGAGTCCAGAGATAACACTATGAGAATATTGCAACTAAGAAATTTCTAATTTCCCTCATTTTCTGCACAGCAGCCTGCAGGCTAAACTTTTGTTTCAATGTGCTGTTACCTGTAATATGGATTTTCTTGGAGTTTACTTATATCTGCAAGATGAAACATGTTTTTATATATAAATTCCATACTGATATCACAGTATTACTTCATATCTCTGAGCTTGTCCTGTGATGAATCTGATTTTGGTATCTGGTGTCATTTAATGCTGTGCAACTGACTTAAAATCCACGCCTAAGGAAAACAACCCCTCACAATATACCTTTAATACTATAGTACAAAATAGTCCAAGAAAAAAAAAAAAAGAAAAGGAGCAGTGACAGCAGCTAAAACATACATGGAGCGGGGAAATGGAAAGATGAGAGTCAAGACCAGGACAGCAGGAACAATTAGTAGCAATATCAAAGATGGATAGGAGGTAAAAATCAGCTTGTAATGCTTAGTCTGTGTCAAGCACAAATCCTTTACAGGCAGCCAGGTGTTCCCTCATCCACTGCAGGAAGCAGCTACTGAAACTCGTTAGGAAATGACAGTGACTTATGGTAACATCTGTAGGAGCAGAACAAAGAAAGGCTTTTGGCATCCGAACCTACAGCGCAAAAGAACATCAGTAAATATTGTGCCTGTAGCACGGGCCAGGAAACAAATGCACCCACATCTCCATGACAGACTGATAAACCACTCACCCTACTTCTGCCTCAGTGGCAATGCCAGTGCCTGCACACTCGGCACAGTCATGAGTGCCAAGAGCCACATCATTCTGGGATCTGCCGATGCCAGCTTGTGAGCACAAGCACTGTGGAAATGCAGCCCTGGAAAAAGAGGTAGTTGGCTTGTTAGCCTGTGTAAAATGATGTATGTAGAAAAGAAAATTTTGGCAGGTATGGATTTGGGTTTGATTTCTATTGTGCTACATGCAGTTTACACAGCTCTCAATCAAGTAGGATTTTTGTGACTTCTAAAGCAGAAGTCACACAGATTACAGATGGTAACACAGATTAGGGAGCTGCCTCCATTTTTTCCATTCTGGCTTTATAAATGGAGAAATACATTTTCTCAGGACAATATGAGAGCAGAGAGTGGTGCACATTTGTGTGGACACAGAGAGAGAAAGCAGAAGGGTATACTTTCTGGCAGAGGAGGTTTTGGCAGATGAAAAAGATTGTAATAAAATTTTGACCTTTTTGACTTACTTTTTAATTGACTTCTGAGGCAGAGCTAAGCACATTCTGAACTGGCTTACCTCAGAGACCAAATAGTCATTTTCTTTTGTGGACAGAAAAGATTCAGGATTTAAGCCTGTCAGAGGTCTGGAAAAAATGGAGTTCTACTTTGCACACAAAGAGGAAACTTGTTTTGTGCTAGTAGTTAAGTTCGTAGAACAACATAATAGCGTAATAGATCTGCTGAAGTCTTTTGTATTAGATCCATGTATCTGTGAGGGGTTTTATAGGCTTTTATAATCAGAAGCTGTTGGGCACTTTCTATATTTTTTGTCAGCAGTCTAATTTAGGTCTATCAGAGGAGATTTGTCTGTTTGGTTGGGTTTTTTTTTGGTTTTTTTTTTTCTGATTAATACATTTAGCTTCCATGTGCATCATATTTGTGTGATGTCTATAAACATCTAATTTTATTTCCTAGTAATAAAAAGGGAACACATTAGTTTAGTACTATTGATAGCAATTTTAGGCTGCGCTAGGCACAGAGGGTGACTAGAAACACTTGATGCTCACAGCTGGTTTTCACAGGTATAAAATACTTCAAAAAATTAGGATTAAATAGTGCAAAATATGTTCTTAACTTAGTTGCCCCTTTTATTTTTTTTCTGTAAACAAAGCCTACACACCATTTTAAATGTAGTTATTCCTTTAAAAATGGGAGACTGGTAATGAAAACACAAATTAAAAAATAACAATTCCTAATGCCAAAATCCAGTGTTTCTCAAATGGAAACACAGCAGTTTCTTCTGAGTTGGAGCTTCCTGACTGTGTTGCAGGGTGCCATGCCTCCTCCTGTATGCAAATTTCTTCTTCTGGTCACATTTGCAAATGTATCTAATCCCATTCAGGAGCCCCACTCTGGTACTGTTCTTCTGTGATTCCACAGTGATATTTTAATAGACAGCAATCTTCTGTTACAGTGAAGTGTTGTACCACTCCTGGTGCTGCAGAGTTTCACAGAAGCAGCACCAGAAGGGCTGAAGGATACTGTTTTTCCTCTTTGTGTCTTCTGTAATGCAGAAATGTAATTTAGTTATCATCCTTGCTGCCCATCTTGTTCTTGTGTTGTGTCTATCTATTGCTCCAATAAAGCTTATCATCCTAATGGCCAATGATAAATTACCTCATTCAGACACTATCTGATTTCAATGTCTGCAGGGTTTAGCAAATAATTTAATAAAATATGATTAATCTTCTAAAAAAAAAAGTTTTAATCTTGGGGTAAATTAAAAACTCATATTAGTAGGGTTATCCTTGGTTTTAAAATCAGTTGAGGATAGATTTTCCAGTAAAAAAACAAAACAAACAAACAGAAGAAAGACAAAGACAAGGCCAGCTTCTGTATTCTGAGCTTAAATATGTAAAGATCTATTCTTGTTCAGTGCATGTATTGCAGTCCTGGTCTCCAGCATCTTCAGTAATTTCTCTCATTAGTAATGGAACTCCAGATTTTTACTGCTGTCAAACATTACTCAGTATTGCTTATGAAAGAAGATCTGGCTGGTTTTACATTTCATACAAACATCTGGAGTAATGCTATGCATGATATGGCATAAAAAGCAAAATGCACACTATCTGAGTAGTTAACACTGAAGTTACCCTATTATGTCAGGATTACTTAAGCTTTGCTCTGTTACCTTATTCCATGAGGTTTTAAAAAAAATCTTCCAGAAATCAAAAAAGAAATATTTACTGTTGGGGTGGAATGCAAACTTTTTTATTTTTCTATGCCTTTCAAGTCTTATATTTTTCTACTACTTCTTGTGGACATTTATGGTGCTTTGCTATCCCTTGGAGTATAGATCTATTATTTCAATTCCTAGAACATGTCTCTGTTTTCTTCTTACAGTATTGGCAAAAGTGTTACCTTGTATGAAAAGCATAAGATAATCAGCATCTAATGAAACTAGTTTCTATTTCCAGTTCACTTACTCTTGAAATAAAGTGTTCTTCATCTTTCTTTCCAATAGTAATTAGGTCAGAAGGAGAGTTAGAAGGGATATCCTTGTATTGTTCACTTATATAATGGTATCAGCCTAGTTTTTGCATCATTTTTCCAGTTATACATCATTTATAGAATGCTTGGATGAAAATGAACTTATTCCACACTTCTGAATGCATTCCAGAAAATCCTATTTTCCATTACCTAAGAATAGGTTCAATAGCAGTACTAAAGTCCTCTTCTGTATTAGTAGGTAGAACATAGCCCTCTTAATGCTGGTAGAGTGTGGCAGTGCATATAAATTACTTTCCTTTTTTGTAAAACCAGTTTGTTTTCAGTGTACTCATTTAAGAATTGCTGCCTCTCCTCTAAAGAGATGTGTCTGGTTCATAACAAGGGAGCTACTTGTGATTAAGCATTTGAAGTATTACCATTTATTTCTTCATTTTAAGTATGCAGTTGGTGTCCCCCCTCCTCCCTCCCCCTGCCTTTTTTTGCCCTTAACTTTCTTCATTTCTAGGGAATGGAATTCATTTGCTATTTTGCAGCCTTGGCATTTTTTCTTGTAATATAAAGCTACTGGTATATTTAATATTTAATATCTCCTAGAAGGTAGATGTTGAAATATTTTCCTAGCACTATTCCAGTTCTAGTCTCAGATTTGAAGGGAGAATGAGTCCCATGCTTATTGCTATTGTTATAGGAGAGCTGCTTGTTATCTTCTATTTGAGGTTAGACTAACAGTTGCCTTGAAAGCCCTTCTTTTCCTACAGAATCTGTTTGATCAATTGCAGATGATAAGTTGTATTTTCAACTGCAGATCTTAAGTTTTGCCTTGGTTTAATCTCTCCTTTTTCTGTCTGCAATTAAGAATGTCTTTTTATGACTGCCACAAAGTTCTCTCATCTAGTTCCCAAGGACTTTCCTCATTGCCCCATGCCTCTGCTAATTTTGCTTTGCATTTTTCACAACTGCCCTGGAGACTAGAAAATGGAGAAGGTCTGTACCTTTGTGGCACTGTCACTGCTTCTTGCTACCCTCTGTGGTATTGCAGGGCCTCCCTTCTGCTCACTCAATTCTTCAACTTTCCAAAACCATTCTAAATCATCTTGGCAAGAGAGAGTTTCTTCAAAGAATGTTTCAGATCACCTCAAAAATGAGACACAGTGCAACGGTGTGGGGGGATAAAACAGACAAGTGTTCCTTAGCCTTCTGATTTGGAGAGAAAGTTTACTCCTGGTGCCAGATGGAACAGCTTAATTCTGGGAGCAGGACTTAGAAAACAGGATGTACCAGTGAGATGACAAAGAAATTAGTATCACCAGGAATAGGTCTGTCCACCTTGTCATTAACTATCATCACCTCTTCTCTAATGTCAGATACTGTGGAAGGACACAGGCAGGTTAACATCAAAACCTCTCCCTTGTTATGTTGTTCTTTTTTAATTACCCATTCCTTTGCAAAACCGGGCAACAAATACAACCCAGCTTTAGGAGGGGTTGGCAACTGCTTTCCAGGAGTACAGACACTTTAATGAACTAACAAAAAAGTAGGTTGTAGCGTAGGAATCGATATTTTGCACTCAAACTAAATGACCTGAGAGGCAGAAGAAACAAGTAAGTGATGACTTTTTGGTATTTGAAATCCTTAATTAGGCAGGAGGAGGTGGTTCCTCTTGATGGAATGTGAGGCACCTCAACCTATTAACTCTGTAAATGAATGCTTAAAGGACACTAAAGGAGCTTTGCTAGTGTTTTTCTTTCAACTGTTACCCAAATGAGCCAAGCAGGTTGAAGAATGTGTGAAGTGATTAATTACACTAATTAAAAACACTTTATTTACACTTACTCTATAATTTATCATTACTACTTTTGTCAGTTGATCGAAGGTGAGTGAAGTGTTGTTTATAATTGGTATAGGAGCTAATTAAATGGTTGTTCGAGCACGTTTCGGTCTATTTCCTTTGTCAATTACAACTGGCATCGTAATAGATGACTGACCAAATGGAGATGTATAACACAATAGTAGTGCTACGCTTTACTACTTACTTGGTGAAGCACATGTGCCCTGGGAAGCCAACTGACTTTAAATCTCAAGGAGAAGGAAAAACCCTTCTCCTTTCACTTGCCTGCTATTTTTGTTTGTGACATCATATGAAAAACTCAAGTAACAAACATGCAATTACCTCATGGAGGGTGACTAGGTAGATGTTTATGTTGTTTGTACTGTAATTATTTTAGCCAATTCAGAGGTAATTATTGCATAGGTTTGGAATACCGAATTAATCATGCCCTTATCTCATAATAATATAGCGCTGTATGTAACCTGTTATTATCTGATGTTTATTTTATAATGGAACAACTACCAGATAATGTATTATTGAATACTTGTTCTACAATAAATTCTCCTCTGTAGTGTAATACATTAATCCTGTTTCATAATTCAGCCTTTTTTATTTGGTTTGTTTGTTTGTTTTGGAGATTGACCATACTATTGCTAGAGTATTATCTTGAATTGTTAGATACGGTGAAGCTAAAATGTCTGAAGTATTCCCTAAGATACTGTGGTCTAAGGATTAGGAAAGGGGATCAACTTTTCAGATGTTTGACAGGCAGACACAAGGGATAGTTTGTCAGTGATATCCCCAAGAGAACAATTTCTGTTGTTTCTGGGAGTTCCTCCTTTAGAAGAAACACACATTCATGTGACTATTTAGCTTTGTGACACAGCAATGGTGCTACAATATGAGACGGAAGAAATATTAAGATCTCTTGAGTATGTAGTGGAGTTAATCCACACTCCTGCAACCTTAACTTACGGTCCTGTGGTTTAAAATATGTATCACAAATACTGGTTGTACTTAAAATCTTATCAGACTTTCTCTTGCGAAACTGTCCTTAAAAAAAAAAAAGAGGTCCAGCAAGGCTGGAGACACTTTAAGAAGGAAATCTTAATGGCACAGGAGTAGACCATCCCTATATGCCAAACGATGAACTGATGGGGAAGAAGACTGCCCTGGCTGAAGAGGGAGCTTTTGCTGGAACTCAGAGGGGAAAGGAGAGTTTATGACCTTTGGAAAAAGGGGTAGGCAACTCAGGAAGAGTACAAAGATGTCATTTGGTCATGCAGAGAGAAAATGAGAAAGGCAAAAGCTCAGCGAGAACTCAATCTGTCAACTGCTGTGAAAGATAATAAAATGTGTTTTTATAAATACATTAAAAACAAAAGGAGGGCCAAGGAAAATCTCCATCCATTATTGGATTTGGGTGGGAGGGGGAACATTGCCACCAAGAATGAGGAAAAGGCTGAGATACTTAATGCCTTCTTTGCCTCAGTCTGTATCAGGGGAGAAGAATAGACCTCCTGCAATGCTGGAGGAAGTTGTGAGTGACCTGTTGTGCCACTTAGACACTCAGAAGGGTGGGATGGGATTCACCAGAGGGTGCTGAGGGAGCCGGCAGAAGAGCTCACCAAGCCACTCTCCATCATTTATTGTCAGTTATCATGATGGTTGACCAGGGAGGTCCCAGACAACAGGAGGTTGGCAGATGTGACGCCTGTCTACAAGAAGTGTTGGAAGGAGGAACTACAGGGCTGTCAGCCCAACCTTGGTGCTGGGGAAGATTATGGAACAGATTATCCTGAGTGCAATCACATGGCACATACCAGACAATCAGGGGATCAGGCACAGCCAGCACAGGTTTAGGAAAGGCAAGTCCTGTTGACCAACCTGATCTCCTTCTGTTACCAGGTGACCTGCCTAGAGGATGAGAGAAAGACTGTGAATTTAATCTACCTGGACTTCAGTAAAGCTTTTGATACTCTCTTCCACAGCATTCTTCTGCAAAAACTGGCAGCCTATGGCTTGGACAGGTGCACTCTTCCCTGGGTTAAAAACTGGATGGATGGCTGGACCCAAAGAGTGGTGGCGAATGTTGCTGCATCCAGTTGGCGGCCAGTCAGTTGTGGCCAGGATTGGAGCCAGTCCTGTTTAATATCTTTATCAACAATCTGGACAAGGCGATGGAGTGCACCCTCAGCAAATTAATGGTTGACAATAAGTTGGGCAGGAGTGTTAATTTGCTACAGGGTAGGCAGGCTCTGCAGAGTGATCTGCACAGCCGGATCGATGGGTCGAGGACAACTACATGAGGTTCAACAAGGTGAAGTGCCGGGTCCTGCACCTGAGTCACAACAACCCCAGGCAGTGCTACAGGCTGGGGGAAGAGTGGCTGGAAAGCTGCCCAGTGGGAAAAAACATGGGGTGCTGGTGGACAGCTGGCTGAACATGATCCAGGAGTGTGCCCAGGTGGCCAAGAAGGCCGATGGCATCCTGGCCTGGACCAGCAATAGTGTGACCAGGAGGACCAGGACAGTGATCCCCCTGTACTCAGCACTGGTGACGCTGCACCTCTAATCCTGTGTTCAGTTTCAGATCTCTCAATGCAAGAAAGACATTTAGGTGCAGGAGTATGTCCAGAGAAGGGTAGCAGAGGTGGTGAAGGGTCTGGAG
>WEKY01023165.1:0-20692 GCA_013390045.1 Picathartes gymnocephalus
TTAGAAATGTTGCACAAGAATTTTTCATTCCAAAACATACTTTTGATAGAGAGCTAGACTTCTTTTTTATCCATACATAAAGAAATACGTGTGCAAACAAGACTGGGCATGCATATGCAAAGAAAGGACTCATGTACTCAGATATATTTTTTATTTTAGTTGCTATTAAGGTATTTTCCTTCAAGTTTCACTAGCTTCCTAAGCTTTCCCTAAATTCCTTATGGTACATTTGTTTTGTACCCTTGCAAGGAGCTTAAATCACAATAAATGGGAATTTTCATCTTTACAGAGATTTTCTTCCCTGTCTTATTTACATTTTCATCTCAGGAGCTGCCTTTTCCAGAATTACTCCCTTATCTCAAACTACTAATGTGGGATGTACAATTTAACTGACATTAAAAAGATGAGGAGTAGAATAAGGGATATTAGGGCCAAAACCACCACCAAACAAAAAAGAAAAAGAAAGGAAGAACGATATTCTACCCGTAGAAGTGAGTATCTCCATCTTCATTGAGAATTATGTCTTTTAAATTCATTGAAACCATGTGGACTGCATTGAATAATGAGCTGTTCAATTTCTGATGCCTGTGGAAGACTGTATTTGAAAGCACACAGAGTATATCACACACCTTGATTATTTCCTGCAAAACGTGGGTGTTTAAAAACTTACAATCCCCAGAAGAGAACCGTGGAAAAAATAAATGAGATCTAAAAGTTCTCCTTTTTCAGCTATACTTGTATTACGTGTAGTACAAGTGGATAATAATGTGAAGAAAACATTAAAAAAAATCAACCTTTTTTGACCACTATGATGCTAAGAGCTTCTAGCAAGTGCCATACAGTTTAACACAAAAATTTAGCATTATTTCTTCAATAATGGGAGTAGGAGGAATCAATTCTAGTTCTTTTATAGCCTTTGTAAAAGCAGTGAAAGATTTTGCTAATTTAAAAATTGTGATACTCTTCTATTTAACTTTCATAGTTGAGTGTTTAAAATAACGAGAGTAAATATATATTTAAAGAGAGTAAATACATGATTTAAAGGTAACTAGTAAACTCAAGAAAAAAAGATTGATGTTAAGTATGGTCTTTTGTCTAACTGGCTATTTACTGCATGTTAATGTCGCACAGAAGAATATGACATTTAAATCTGTTTTCTTAAATCAAAAGCAAGAAAAAATAAATAGTCTACCTTAGAATAAGGTACACTGCTAGCTTAAATTAAAGTATTTTTAGCAAAAACAATAGTGGAAACTTTCAGGCAAAGTCTCTTGAATTCACCAGTTCTTTGAACTATGGTTCACACTGGCATGAACATGTTTTTTCTGGCTCTTAACAGAACACATGCTGAGAGCTGATGCATCTTTTCTTATATTTGCACCATTTAATTGTTTCAGTGAACACTGCACATTCATCTACAACTTAACCAGGGAGCGTAGTTCTCTTTATAACTTGACTACAATATTCCAGCCTTCTTCATCAACATCATTTTGTCAACAACAATCTATTACAGTTTCTGGCATCCACCTTGAAGAGCCAAAACACAAGCAAAGAAAGAGCTAACTTGACTCTTTTTTTAATCTTCAGATTGTTCTGATCTTGCAAAGAGCAAGCATAAGCTCCAATGTCTTTTCTTTCAGAGCATTTTCCCATACTACCTTCTCTACACTGTCTTTCAGTGAAATCCCCTTGTGTAAGTGGTCTTCCAGTCTGGTGCATATATCTCAATGATCTACTGATTTCTCATGTGCTGTTCTTGGCTATATGGTCCTCAGATTGAGATACATAGCAGTTTTTAAGAGCAGTTAGTTGTATGTACAGTATGTTTCTAATAGATAATTTCACAGAAACAGGAGTATTTAAAGTGAAAAATTCAGCTGACCATATAAAGTTTTGAGACCAGATTATAGGAAGAATGAATGAAAGATCCATAGGCTTTTATATAGCCTCTGCACCTTTTGAAGTAGGTAATTCAGAAAGAAACCAGAGTAAATATATAAGCAAGAATTATCACCTTCCTTTCCACTACTATTGCACACACTACTCAGGCATATCTTGTTAAATATGCATATCCATGTTTTCCACGGCATGTGAGATCGTGTGTAAGAACTTCTAAGTCTAGGTGGGCTTTCACACAATTCAGACTAGTTTCCTGAGTGGGTTAAAGAGCTAATAAACTACTACTCTCAGCACTGTCCTGAGAAAGAACAAGCTTGTGAGTCTCAGTACTACTGATGATTTGCACCCATTTGTCCAACACTGCTGATTGGTTTTGCAGTAGATCATGATGTTCCTGAAATGGTGTCAAAGCACCTCTTTTTTGAGACTTCACCAACTGACCTTTGAATTCAAAAGAGCCTAGTTAAATCATTATTATAAAAAGAAGAAACAAACCAAGAAATGAATGGAAACAATCATCAAGAAAACAATCCAAAAATGCTAGATATAGAGATATATTGACATACATACCAACAGAAAAAAATATGCTATAACCAATAAGAATTCATTGAAAGCATTTTCTGAAATCAAATAGGCAGAAAAGGAAAAAAAAGAAGACTCAACTCACTAGAAAAACAAAACCAAAAAATCCTAGCAACAACAATGACTTCAGTGAGCAAAGGACAACATTACCTGGCTCTGTGCCACTGGTAATTCTGTGCTTTTCAAACATCACTTGCAGCATGCTCTTCAGATTAATGTTATATTATTTGAATTCTCTTTGGGTTGGAATTTTGTTCCAGAAATAACAGTTCGGATCATATTAATTTCTGCTCTGAGTTCTAGGAAAAATAGTCCTGAAAAATGAGAAGAGTTTTATGGCCTTTAAGCACTTGTGATACAGAAAATTAAGGAGGGAAATTTACCATCCTTTCCCTTTCCCTTTCCTTTCCTTCCTTTCTTCTCAGCTACTGTCCACTGTAGGGTATTTATCAACTTAGCTCTTCAGCGAGGAATCCATTCTAAAATTGTACTTTTCTTGCAGTCATCATATTAAATCCCCAGTCTTGCTCAGGCTTCCTCAACTTTGCTATAAAGTGTCCTAAATTATAAGAACAGTAAGGAAGCTGATAGGTAAGAAAAGGAAGGATTAATACTAAACAAAGCAATACAAAGCGTGAATAATCTGAGTCATCCTTTAAAATGTGTGTAAAGTAGAAAAAAGTAGATCAATCCTCTGCTAATAACATACAACATTTACAGTACAACAGCTCTTAGGAGGTACTTATGCCAATTAATTCCCTGGGACACAATGAGCACTGCAGCTGCCTTGTATTTTAGGTAATTTCTCAAAGCCATAATGACATGTTTGGTAACTGACTAGTTACTACTTAAAATAAAGAGGTGGGTTAAAGAGTCTGAGGACATTCCTAATAAGGAGAATAGTGGGGATTAGGGAAAAGAAAACAAAGAGCTTCTATATAACCATCATGTATGGGCATGTCATGAACATTTAGTTTTCATTTCTACACGATAACTGTACTTTTATCTTGGACACAACTTTGAAAAATCACCAAGTTAATTCCTCTTACCAACAGCTACAGATCCTTTCACTATCAACTATATAGCAGATCTTTGTGTGCAAGGAGAGGAGGCAGGAGAGATTTAATTTTATTTTATCTACCAGTACACCTTCTGACCCTACCACTGACTTCCCCAGGTTGGCAGCTTGGGAAGACTATGTCTAGGACACCATCTTTTTATAGAGTCTTAACCTCCTTCATAGCTACCTAATGATTTACTTTGCTTCACTTTTGCCTTTCTTTATATTTCCACAAAATTATTTTCTTTTAGCTACGCGTCACTTGTTTAAATTTAAACAGAATGATCATTTTTGTTCTATGTAAACAGCCACTGAGAATAAGGCTATCATGTTTCAATATCTTTCACCATGCTTATAATTATTTCTCCATTAGCTTTCATTGCATGGTTATCCTGTTAAGTCCCTGTGTAACATGGACAAGAATTTTTAAATGGCCTGTTAGGCCTTTACCATTATCTTATTAATTTTTCATCAAAATATGGATGTTGAAGATACTGGAAACTTTTCTTTCAGTATGATATGTTGATTGTCAGGCTGTGTCTTTAAATAAAAGTGATTGTGTCTAGATTTACTTGGGGTTGGGAGTCTAATGATTTTTTTTATTATTTTATTTAAAAGGATAAGCATGGATCACTTAACATCTCTGCTTCAACACTTTGGGAGTAAATCAGTTCATGCAGGAACATTATTGTTGACATTTAATTGGGGGTTTGCCTTTTTTTTGCACTCAGGAATGTACTTGTTCTCAACCAGTCAAGTTTAAATTTTGAAAATATTACTCTACTTTATTGATTCATCAGAACATCTGATTCAAGCCAAAACTGAGAAGATCATGAATACTATGCTATAGGAAGGAAAATGCACCTCTTGGATTAGGGATATGACAGATCTTCATTCATTACAGCATGAATAAAAGACTAACAAAACCAATACCCTAATGGAGTTCACCATTGAGCCTGTGAATACAGGTGTCCACCTCCCAAAGCTGTCTCCTTAAAAAGAAGAAGAAGGAAGAGAGGGCAACTAGTGTAGCTGCAATTTTGCATCACCAAAGGTTGTTGAGAGAGAATTCTGCCACCTGAATGAAATGCTCTGCACAGAGTGTCAGCTCTGGTTTTGACAGGCATTGGGCCATGGGCCTTTGCCCATGTCATGATATAATGACTATGACAACATGATGACACAAATGTCTCACCAAAGATGAGCTGTCTTTGAATCATTTTACCAGTCTCTAAAGTACATATCTAATTTTCACCATCAATTATTTCCATCTTCTATTTTTTTAAGACCACCATGTTTAATACAGACTGAACTGCTACTTTCAGATTTGATGTCACTTATGCCATTTTGTCAACTTGCCATAAACTAAAATATTGGTCCCTTTTTTTTCCTTTAAAGAAAATTTTCACTATTTCACTATTGAAGGGTCTACACCATCAATAAGTTGACTAATTGAGAACCAAGTTCCCCGCCTTTTGTTTGTGAAGCTGAAGGCGGGAATGTGAGCATCGCTAATAAATTACAGTTCACCAAGCAGCATCACAGATATCAGAAGCACTGGGTTTAATGACAGCTAATATAGCAACGGGGAACAAAGACACATGGACCTTAGCAGGAATTTCTTTAAGAGCCGCCATAATAGACCCCCACTTGGCGGGATGCCTGTTAGTATTGGCATTACAAAGTTTCTGTCCTAATGCATGCTGGGCTTTCAATTGAAAAGTCTCAGTAGAAGGGAAATCTTTTACATGCATGGACACTCAGTCCAGCAAGGTACTTAGCTTAGCATTGGAGATGTCTGTACTTTGCCGATGCAGGAGCCCCCATAACAGGCCTAGGCTCCATCTTTGTTCCAGGGATATTTTTACTCCCATAATTCTTCCACTGCTCACCTAATAGGTGATGGGTGCCTATCTGGGTTTCTTTACCTGGTCGACCCAGATTCCTGGTCCAATGGAAGTTGCTACTCGTGCGGTCCACGTCTTTCACCACCTGTGAAATACCCCAGTTTGGGCAGCCATTTGTAGCAATGGGAAACAGAGACACACAGACCTCCTTGCTGGCTCCAAAGAGGATCATTTATTGTAATGAACTGAACACTTTAGTGTTCTAAACTTCAACCAAAACAAGAACTCACTGGCTGCCTGCCACTGCAGTGTCCCTGTTCATGCATCCCTTTACTCAATCAGCTCTCTGATCACGTAGTGTCCACACGTCTCCTCAACTAATCACTGCCTCATGCACCATGCGAGCACATGCCAGCCATACAGCCCGATCTCTGGTTATATGACTTGTTTTTTACCTCCCTGTTAGCTGAACCTTTCCCAGAGTGCTTTCTGCTGAGCAAGAGTGAACAGGATTTCTTGTCTCCCACAAGCTAAAACAGTTTTCAGGCAGGTTTGTAGCCAGAGCAAGAGAACTACCTGCTTCAACTGTTTCTTGGTGGATGACGAGAGGTGAAAATGTCAAGTCTATGATATGGTTTATGCCATTCCCCTACATGGTTAAAATTATTTCAGGCACCAGGCCACACTTCAAATCCATAGCCAAGTACAGAGTCAGTCAGAGTTTGATTTGATGCTAGTCAACAGCTGCACATTTTGGACTTCGGTGAAAACTATGAAGCCAATGTATCTATCCTGTCATACAAAAGATCCAAAAAGGGAAAATGTTGAAGTAGTGAAGTGGAACATATAATTAACTTGTGTAGGCTATTAAAATTGGGAATTGATATTACTTTTTAGCCTGAGTCAATGCTTCACTCAATAACAAATGGGTTTAGAATTTAAAGTTTCTGCTTCACCATAGCCTCTTGAAGTTGATGCAAAGGTTCCATAACGGCCACTGTTAGTCAGACCATAGGCCACAACAGCATCACAATACACAATTAGGCAAAGAGATTTATAACTAAACTGATAAGTCACTTGGTTAACTGTTTGTCTCATCTTGTTTTTTGTTTGTCCTCACACAATGGACTACCTCCAAATGTACTGACTTAAGTATATTTTATGGGTATAAGTGTTTAACTGCTGTTTTATATCTTTGTATGTCATTAATAACTGTGAGTCAGTAGAACAAGCAACAGTTGCCTAACTAGGTTGATTTCAGAGACAGAAATAATTCTGTTCCTCAGCTCTATAAAAAGAATTACATAAACATGAAAACTATGCTTAAAGAAGGTTAAACTCAGCTGTTCTGAGTTATGTTCTTATTATAAATTATGTAGTGTTTTACAGACTGAAACCAAGAAGCCCATATTCTGATACTATCTTAAGGAAAATGTAAATTCATGGCCACCTTTCTTTGCATGTGCTTAAGGAGAACTTTAGTTCTTTCTTTGACTTGGGGTTTCAGAGTATGCAGACCTGAATATCACAGGACCACTTTGAAAATATGTGAAATTAGAGAAGAATGTAGATAGTACAAAAGAGAGCATTTAAACTTCAATAACAGAATACTCCTGAAAAATGTATTTGATTTAGGAAAATATGTAAAAAATAATCTTTTATAGCTGGTAGAATCCATGTGAAAAAGAAATTACATGTTTATGTAATTAGATATATGATGAAGAGTAACTCTCTCCATGAAGAGACCAGAACAGGCAGAGTTAAGGACGCTCTAAGCCCATCCAAGTAAACTTAGGAACCAAGGAGGCTTTGTAAAGATTTGAAAACAAAGATTAAAAAAATGAGTGAGATGTCAGAAAAAAGTGAAACCCGGTGATACACCCTGAGTAAAACCTGGCCCACTGAGAAACTATTTACATACAAATATTGCTGATCCAATCTTTCCTGGGTTTCACTCCTAAGGATTTTAGCACAGTCACATTTTCTTCACTAATATAAGTAATCCTATTGCTGACATTTTCTTAGTTAGTCCAGAAAATTGACATAAATGCGTATTCCAAAAATAGTCAGGACTAAATTATTGAATTACCTCTTTTCAGCTTTCTGCCTATGAAATTCACGCCAGGACCATAAGTAATTGAACAAGAAAGACTTACACCCTTGGACTCCTGAGGCTGACTGAGCAACACCACTGAGGTTTTTAGAAGGTGATGGTCAGAAGTGGAGCAAAACAGCCATGATGTTTAGTGATTCTCCCTAGACTGTTCTGCTTTGGGCATTGCACATAGGCCAGTAAAATCACATTCTGCTAAGACTAAGACACAACCTAGGGCAAACTAAAAGACCTTCTGAATTGCTGTATTTGAGCCTTTTTGTGTAAGATTTTTTATGCAAGATTAAATCCAATTAAAATCTACAGAGAAGAACACCAGGAAATGTATCATATATATCAAAAGATTAAGAAAATTATGTTAAAAATGCTGTGGAGAGCCTAGTGTTAAAGGTACACAAAATCACAAAAATGTAAAAGACATTTAAATCCATTTATGTGGAAATTCTAGTTTGATACAGAAGCCAAAATCAAGTCTAGTCAATCAGTCAACCTTGTTTTACAGGGTTTTTCTTTATTTTCCTTAATCCACAAAGAATTTAAAGCCTCAACTTTTACCAGCATCCAAATGAGAGAGACAGACTTGACAACATGGACAAATACTTGAGATGGATAAAATAGCTAAGACAACAGAGGGATCAGCCTAAACCTTCACTAATAATACAGATGGAAATTTATGATAATTGAATGTGTACTGTTAATTTTAGGTTTTCCTAAATGTTCATGGATATATGAACTAATTCCTGAGTCTGGGGCTAGAAGAGATGGTGCAAAACCAACTAAGAAAACATTAATATTTTCAGTGGGAATGGAAGATCATTGCATGAATATTTTAACATGTACCTTTTTTTTTTTCATGGGATTTCCAGTACGGCTATTTTTTTTTTAAGCAACAGGGAGTTTGGCTAACTTGGAAATAAAATATAAACAAACATTTAGATTTTGGAGGGCTGGATTTAACCTCTTCACTCTTCCTTTATGGCTTTTAATGTCTATATAGCATATGAATAACCAGCAGAAAAAGAAAGGGAGAGGGGAAGAAGAAAGAATTTCACATTCCTTTATTTCAGCCAGCACATTCCTTGGGAGAATAAGTGAGGTGGTTCAAAAAATGCAGACTTCGGAATTTATGTGATTTTGGTATGTGTAGCAATGCACTTTGGATGCATTAACAAAAGTGGTTAAAGAATGTACAGCTTTTCGAGGGGTCAGTTTAATCTAGTTAGCTCTACAAATTTCAACATTTTTTTTCATAGATTATTCTGAATTAAAAGTCACATAGAAGCATCTATAAGCATCAAATCATGCTGTTGTTCATGCATCTGTCAGTGGGAAGTGGCAATGCACATAATACAAGGCATATAATGCATAGAAGAGAAGATGGTGTGATGCCTGAGACATAGGGTTAAGAGCCAGGAGCCTGGGGTACAATTCTCAGCTCTGCCACAAATGTCCCTGTGACCTTGAGAAAAAACATCTCTCAGCATCACCTGTAAATGCTTCTTCTTCTCACAGGGTTGTTGTGAGCTCAAATTAATGAATAGCTGTCAGACATTTTTCCATCCCTTTAGAGAAGGCACCATAAAACATAGTGTGTTTCATTTTTCCTGAGATGAAAACTGTACAAAGAGAGGGAAAATCTGTGAAACAGATTAACAGCACCCCCTAACACCCCCAATAAAAAACACAAACCCAAATGCTTTGATCCATCTACCCCCCTTCAGTCTGACCTGATTCCCTGCAACCCTTTCACATGTGCCAGAATTCAGCCCTTTCTCTTTCCTTCTGTGTTTCCCTTTCTGACCCTCCCTACTGTTCATACATGCATGGCTGCTAAAGTTTTAAGTGCCCCACGTTTATCAGATTAAGTTAGTTTAATTGCAGGTCTTTTAACTGTTTATGCTCTCATTCCAGAGCTTATTGGTAATGTTTCCATTGCAGAAGGCAAACCTGCATCCAGAAAAAATCTACCTTTCTTCTCCTACTAGCTTACATCAGATTTTCTGACCTATATCCACTAGGACAGCAGAAAAAGTAGGAAAAAAAATTCCATTTAGTGTTACTCAAGATATTTAAAACAACTGTATAAAATAATACAATCCCTACTGATAAGTCGATATATAGTAATCCAAAAATATGTTAGAGTAGATCAAATATTTTTATTTTCTCTACATATGGCTAACCTTTCATGTTAAAATTTATCAGGATTAAGTTTAGCATCCATTTCAACTCTGTGTGATGTCTTTGATTGGTTATGTACAATAAATGTAAAAAAGGAACCATCAGGAGTCAGCCCTTGGCTGAAATTCATTGAATTTACTGAATGTAAATCAATACGGGAAGCATAAAGTTCAATCATATTGGGGAGGTTGCATTACTGGAAAACACTATAGATAGAAAAGAGAAAGCCTGATAAATTTTGAGTCCAAAAAGTTATTTGAGCTTTCTGTGTCATGGTACACACAGATCAGTAATTTATTCATTGTTTCTCTGTTTGAATAGGAGCAAACGAGTATCCTTTTAGAAAGGTATCAATTCAAATCCTCATATTTCCATGGTTAAATTGCTCACACTATTTAAAATCAATACCTCATATCTTGTATGAATGTGTCTCCAAACATTGGTCTTGTTACGTCTTTTTTATGGTACAATAAACTGTTGTTTGCTACCAGAAATCCTTACATATGCAGAAACTTTGAAACTGTAACCAAGAAATTTCTTCTCTTCCCGAATCTTTTCTTGGCTAATCCAAGAATACTGAATTTCTTGGTTTAACACTATAAGGCATACTTTCCAGATCCTAGACTCATTCTTGTTGCCTTTTCAGACACATTTCCAAATTTTTTTACATGTAAAGATTTTCTCATACCCTATTTCTGTCTTAGGGTACTCTGTGGCTGTCTACTGTTCCCTTGGCTATGGAGTGCAAAGTTTTTTTTGAAGCACTTACATTCCTGAATATAATACGATAAAATGGTTACATCGGAGTGTTATTAAGAGTGGTGTGCATCACTGCTGAGGGATCACAGAATAGTTACAGTTGGAAGGAACCTCTAGAGATCATCTAGTCCAACCCCCACAAGAAGGTAGTTTCTCTGATTACCCATGGAATATATTCACTGATCAAATTTATATCAATAAGGATTTATTATGCTGAAAATTGCAAAGAATGCAATGAAAAAAGCATAATAATATACTAGAGCAATATGTGGCATAACATATATTCTGTGTGGTATCTGATTAGAGTCAGTAAAAAAATTCTCTCATTTATTTTAGTTTTTGACCTGGTTAGTTTCAATAATTATAATAATAAATTATGAAATTAATTATAGGTTGTTTATTTTGGCATAAAAACTGATGTGAAAACTCATTATCCCTTTTATGAAAAAGCAGGATGAGAGAGAAGTTGAAAGAGAAAAAATCATTTTAATTACATGGTTACTGATTCAAAAAGGCCAGCTGGCAGCATTTTCTTTAATGTTGTCAATCAGACATTAAGCTGAATTTTCTAAGCTTGGCCTCCCAGTTATGGTAAAAAATATAAACACAAAAGCACCTCTGTGAGCTAGAAAATAATTGTGCTCACAGCAAACAGACTTCACTAAGCAAAATGACATAAAAACAGAACTAAATGCAGTATAAGAAAAGAGCAAAGAAAAGGAAAGGAATAAAAAACTGGGAGGTTGTATGGACACTCTGCATTTCTTAAAAATAATATTAATTTTATTAATATTAATTAGTTTTCAGGTTACTGCTTCATTTTGTGAAGATGGATTTTGATTTTTACATACATGCCATAATTATCTTCAATTTTATTTATTACTATTCTATAGTGTATTTTTTTGATCGGAATCCAAGATACATTATTTTACTTATTCAGTCACACCCTAACTAACAGTAGCTTTAAAATAGCCTTTAGCTAACATAAAAGTTCCTTTATGTTCCTTCATGCACCTAGACAACATTATAGTCAACACTGCAATATAAGCTTGCTGAGATAAGAAAGAGGCATTTTGTATATACAGGTGCCTAGCCCCAGAAGTGGGTTAGGAGGTCTTCCTGACACAGGATGCAGTATTGGAAATCAAATAATTTTTTTAATGCATTGGAAAAGTCATGCAAAAACAATAAGAAATAAATGTTCAAAATAAGGTAATTGAAGTCAAAGAATTAACTGGGGGTTTTGGTTTTTTCCAGTTCTAAAATTGGTGGCAATACTTGCTTTCATCATTCAGTCACATGTCGGGAGGGCAAAAGGGCTTCTTCCTGAGACGATAGTACAACAGGAGAAGATATTCAATCTCTGTGTTGCAGTTTCGGCCAGAGTGCTCAATCTCCAGGGTGCAAATTATTTGAACCATTTCTAGATTCACTTTTGTTGTGCTGGGGGACCTTGGAGTTTGTTAAAGGCAGGCATTTGCAAAAGAATCCAAACAAACCTAAGGTCCTTGTACTAAATTCACATTTATTTAATTAATTTTTTGGATTTTTCATGTGTGGATTTGCTTTTTGCTTTCTATCCTGTCTTTTTACCTCTCTTCCAATTTTTCAAAATAAGTGAGTTATTATAACAAAGTGTGCTGAAAGACATCTTTCATGGACAGCAGAACTCATTTTTAGTGAAATGTTCTTTGGTCAAGCTGTTGCCTGTGGGGAGCTTTCTGGTATGCAAACTGCAGTGCTTTTAAGGAGACAGACATTCTCCATGCTGGCATCACAGAAAGGGAGAGAAAGCTGACCATCAGATTCTGTCCTACCCTTACATCCTTCCCATCCCACTCTAACACACCTTCAGAGCTTTTTCTCAGTGACAGGACCACATGACCCAACAGCTGACCTATATTTTGCTGGTTCTCCCCAGTGGTGATGTTCTGTGTGCTTGGCAAAAATGGAAGGCACAGATCATGGAACATGTGAGTGCTGCCAGGAATGTGCAGCCAGGAGAGTTTCTTCCAGCTAAAACACAGTAAAATTTAGCATAAAACAAACTTGATACATTCATCTTCAAATACTGTTTACCACAGTCTAAAATCTCCTGGACTTAATCCAGTGCATGCCCTACTGAACCATAGGTTAAGCCTACTAATCCCTTCATTATGTATTTGCATATTGAAGGCTCCAATCAGTCTTGCCTCTGTTTTTTAAAATAATAACATGCTGACTGCCTAATAAACTGTTTGACATAAATAGCATTTCCCCTTCTGTAATCCACCGAGTTCAGTGTATAACTGAATTGCAGATCTTACATTGTTCATATTCAGAATTTTCAAGCTTGCAACCTAAAGGTAGGTTCTTTAAATAAAAGTTTAAGAGAACTAAACATATTGCCTGCTTTTAGAATCGTGGAGTTATTCAATCCTAGTCATTCAGCAATTTACAGGTGATTGGTACATTTGCTTATATTTCTGTTTGAAAAATGAACATCTAAGCGTCTTGTTCAATACATCTGTTACATGTGACCAGAGCTGGAAGTCTTGAAAGACTCCATTTTACTCATAGAGCATCTCCATCCTCCAATAACTTTGTATCCTGTATGTATTTAACACTTAGTTATCAGAATTTATTGGTATCTGTAAACAAGATAATGGAATACCAGTTTTTACCAGCTGTAAGTTGTGGGCCTGCTTTCAGATACTTGTCTGTCCATGTAAAAAATTGGAAAGATTCCTATTAGACTTTTTCTACCTGACAGATTTCAATCCTCTCTTTTGATTTCTCTTATTTACTTGTGAAACCTCTGCAGAAAATATTTGTTGTGAGGTTATCAAAAGGGTCTTTCGTTGTGTGCTGGAGTTTTCAGAGTAATAATAAAAACCTACATGAACACACACAAAATAAGTGAAGGGGAAAAAGAAAAAAAGCTCCAGAACACTCATTGAAGCTTCATGATCAACAACATATTTTTTGTTTGTTTTAATCCTATTCCGTTCCTGATATTGTATTCCCTGTAAAGTGTTCAATTATTAGCTCTGGAAGAAAATAGGAGAATACCATGGGTTTTACATGTCTTTTATCTGAATAAAGGTCATATGTTTCTGTAAATGCTGAGGTAGTAATAACTTCAAGTGGAACTTGGCATCTCATCCATCTTTTCCCCTCTCTGTTATGGGAAATTGACTTCATTAAGATGACATTTCCATACACTAATATGTAACACTACATGTAAAATCCCCAGGGAAACTGAAAGGGAGAGAGACTGGTGTAAAACAGCTTTTAAAGTGAATGTGCAAACTCAGACATTGATAGGTTTTGGAACAGATAACCAGTCTTATACTTCAAAGGGATGTAGTGCCCTTTGACCAACCATAAGCTAGTGCCAAGTGCTAGAGCAAGTGAAAGGAAATGCTAACCTGTGTCAGAAAAGAGAAAAACACAGGTTTAAGAAAGTAAGACAAAAAGGGAAAGGAAGAAGAAAACCACGTAATTTCTTGATTTTACTCAGAAAAAAAAACCTAGTCCACCATACTCAGTGCAAAAAGAAATGCACTGATATTTTTCTATCATAATCTTTAACAAGAGGGATAAAAAAGCAAGATAGATAAAATATCACTCTAAAACCAAGGGAAGGACTTACAAAGAATGCCTCAGAACGGGTCTTTGTGTCAGCTGTAACCCACAAATATCTGGCAGTTTGCTTTAGCTGATGTTTGGTGATTAACAGTGGTAATAATAAACTAGGCAATCATAATGAAAAGCAAGGCAACTTCTACGTAACTAATAAACATGCTACCAAGCTCAAGAGGAAATCTAGAAGTAAAAGGACTACTTATGTCATGAATAGCTAGAAATCTTGTCTTGTTTATCCTGTGAGTTTTCCCAGGCACTCTGTGTCTTCTATGTTGTCTCTTGCATAATGTCAAGAAAACTGTTGGCAGTTTTACAAATAGAGATAGTATTAGGTTGAACTAAAGATTTTCATGGATAAGGTGCTTTGCTAACAATAATGGTCTCTCCAAAGGCTATGCTGGTAATCAAAACAACAGAGGATTTAATCCTCATGCACCTATTTAGTGTTAATTATGAACAGAAATGTTTTTAAAAGGCCTGCTTTTAAAATAATATTCTGCTCAGCAACAGAATTTCAAGTGGCACAGAACCCTGGTGGCACACAGGGGAATAGATACATGCATTTTCCCTACCAAGCTGTATTTCATCTGTGGATTAGTTGCCTGTGTATATTCATAGGGAGGGAGGGAAAAAGGGCCATGAGATGGGTTCAGATCCTATGGATCCGACAGTGGGCTACAATCCTAGTTTTGATTTGTTGATACGGGATAGTTGGGCAGGTTTCTTTTTTTCTTTGGGTTCCATTATAATGTTTGCCTACTGGTCTCAATCATGTGACCTGTGAAGCTTTCAGAAATAAATAGAGTAAATCAACTTAAATCTAATAAATTTATGTTTTGTTTTAACACTAATCTTCTTCAGCAAGCATTTATGTGGAAATGAGAAGCATGGTAGATATGCTAAAGTTTAGATGGTTGTCCTAGGCTGATTGTATGATGCTTTTATCCCCATTTCTTCTGTTTAGCCCAAAAATAAGTTTTGCACTTTTAAGGCTGGATCTGAGAGCAAAGGGGGTAGAAGGAGAGACAAGCGGTGGAACATCTGAGGCAGTTGTTTTCAAAACATAGAGATAACACCTTCAGCATTCCTGTTCCTGGACTCAGAGTTGTCTGCACAGACAGCAGAGAGCTCTCCTTTAGTTTTTTCCCCTCTTTTGTTTTTTGGCTCTTTTTTTTTTTTTTTTAATTAGCTGAGACCGAAGGGTTTTTTTGGACTGCTCTGCTATTGTTCGATCCGCGGACACCAGCACCATCGCCCGGAGTGGGGGGGCTCCCCCCAAGCGGCACTGCAGCCGGGACGCCGGGCCCGAGCCTCGGAGAGAGAGAGAGACTGAGAGAAAAACCAAAGACACACCCACGGAAAAGACTTTTTCTGGGTTTGCCATCTCGTCAGAACGGCAAGAGGTTTTGTTTTGTAGTGTTCATTCTTTGTGCTTGAGGGTGTTTTGTTTGTTAAATAAATAGTTTTTTCCACTTTTCTCCAAGGAACTCTGTTTCCCGAACCAGCTGGGGGGAGGGGTGGCTTGGATCTGCTTTTCTAGGGGAACCCCCTGAGGAGGTTTCCTCCCAGATTTGCCCTAAAGCAAGACAGTGATTAAGATGGGTTTTCATACTGATATTAGGGGAGGGTTTAAAGAAGGACTGGACTGTAATATTGGAAAAAGTATATTCATGCAATTATACCTGAGAGAGCAGAGTACAATCTTCAGATGATTTTATTGCTACTCTATTTGATGGATACAGCTTGGATGCCTGCATTTTTCTCTCTTCCTCCTTCATGCCTCCTGCTTAGTGTGTTAGTCTCTCTTGACCATATTTTTAGGCTCCTTGGTGTTCATTTCATATTGTGTAGTCATGGTATCTCATATATGTCCAATATAGGATAAATAATTCCCTTGGGCTTTATTGTGCCTTAATCACCATTTAAGATTTTGCCCTGTCAGAAACTAAATGTCAGTGACAAGTCTTCAATTGTTAAAGAGGAAAGCCACCTTCATACTGAATTTGAATGAATTTTGGTTTCAATGTGAATTGCAGGCCTGATCTTTTACCAATGAGTGAGTACAAGAAAAGTCTGTGTAAAAAATTCTCTGAGAATAGATTTAGCCTAACTTTATTAAGCCTAGTCTACATCCATCTCCATATAAAATACAATATTCTTTGATTTACATGGCTGCATATTAAAACAGTACCTTTGGAGCTATTACAATGTCACAGACACAATTAATGAAGAATCAGGTTGTCAAGCATAAATATGTGGTCCAGGAGACATTGAATGTATCCCTGATGTAAGTAGTAACTTACACTCTAGACCTGGTCAATTCACTTGTTCTGTTTTCTTTTTGAGCACTAAAGAAAATCTTTGAACATCTCATTCACCTTGCTTGTATGAAGAGAAACACTGAACACAAATAGGATATAATTTGTAAATGCCAGCTACTTTGCTATAGAAATTTCCTCTTCACTTCATGGGTCAGTAATTTCAGACAACTGAAAGCATTGAATTAAAGTCACTTTAAAGCTATTATGCATGTCATGTCATGTCATGTTAGAAAGTAAACTTACCAAATACAATGTTTTCCAAATAATTTCAACAAACAGCATTGCACAAGAACACAAATATCTAAGGGTTCTGTGTTACATTTTCCAAAGACAATTGCAGACACCTAATTTTTAATGGTCAAAAAGGGTCAGTCAAAGTCAGCTGAAATATATACAAAATATAATTTTTTTACCCCTATTTTATGGCATAATTCTCAGCTGTGGGGGATTACTTTAGATTGAGCTATGTCAGAAGATGAATACCACTAAAAAATAGGGTCCCGTTCCAAACAACAGAATAAAGATTGTCAGAAACACCTGCCTTAAATCTCTACTACACCTTCCTTGGCTTGCACAGCACACAGCTTCATTGATTTTGAAAATCAACAGATTTCCAGGCGCATCAAGATATACCGAGCCCAACCGCTCTGGTACACCCTATTACGAAATGCACGGACAAACCCGTACATCAGAAACTTAGGACTGCTTCACTACCTGTAAGTACTGACTATAGAAGAACCTCCACGCACTAAATGCACATGGTCATTCAAAATGGTCTTACATAAAGTTTTTTAAAAGAAGTAGTATTAGTATTTTAAAATCATGAAAGAGCTAATCATGTTGATGTAAATGTTCAGAAAATCCAAAGATCTGATAAGAAGCCCGTAATAATGGCCAAGGATTTTACATTTCATTTACTTGAATACTAGAGATTTGAAGAAATATGAGGTAATGATATGCTTGAAATTACAGATGGGTTTTATTCCCTTATGAAAAATTCATAACTGCATGGAAGTGGAATGACAGGGTGTTAAAATTGGAAAAGCTACAAGAGCCTTTATTTTAAGAATCATGATTATCTGCACTGAGGGATCAGGAGCACTGTGTTCCAGCAAGTGCCAGTAGCAGCCAGCATGAAGAAGTACACACCCACGCAAAATCAGTCATAATTTAGAATTCAGTGATATACTGAGTTAAAATAAAATAATTTTTAAAAAACTTTGAATAAAATTATACAAGAATCAGACCCTTGGCTGCTATTAATGAGACTCCACCTGGAGCTATGTGTTCAATTCTGGGACCTTCAAAATAAGAAAGATGTGGACTTCCTGGAGCAAGTTCACAGGAGGCCATACAGATGATCAAGAGGGCTGGAACACCTGTGAAGACAGCTGAGACAATTGGGGTTGTTTGGCCTGGAGATGAGAAGGTTCTACGGTGACCTCAAAGGATTTTCCAGTGCCTAAAGGCACCCTACAAGAAAGTTGAAAAGGGAAATTTTACAAAGGTATGTAGTGGTAAGATATGAGGTAATGGCTTCAAAGTGAAAGAGGGTAAGTTTATATGAGATAATAGGAAGAAACTCTTTACTGTGAATGTGGTGAGGCACTGAAACAGATTGTCCAGAGAAGTTATGGATGTTCCATCCCTATCAGTATTCAAGGCCAGGTTGGATGGGGTTTTGAGCAACCAGGTCTGGTGGAACATGTGTCTGCCTATGGCAGGGGATTTGGAACTAGATGATCTTTAAGGTCCCTTCAAAGTCATACCATTTTATGATTACATGAATTCTAGGCAGATCTTAGAATTATGTGAAGGTCTCCCAGCTGAAGATGTGATGCAAACTAGAATCAACTGGCCATATGCCTCATTGATTGAATTTTCAGGTGGTGAAATGGCAAGAGTAACAAATCAATTGTTTTTCCCTTGTTATGACTATCATATGATTTGAAGCATTATTCAAGGTATCTAACGATCTTGCATTTTTCTGAAACAGAGCTGGAAACAGACCTGTAATATAAACTCAAGTTCTGTGACATCATGTGTGTTTTAAGTAAATAGACAGTATGTGGTGGAATTTCCATTAAATAATTTTTTATTTGACAACTTAAATTTTTGGATTTATGGCTCATGGTACTGGTCTTCTGATTTAACTGGGGTTATACAGGAAAATGTGAATCTGGTCTAAGACACTAAGACATTTTTTTTAGGGAAGTAGATTAGATGCTTTGAATAAGCAGTCTTCACTGGCAAAATACATACAGAACGGAACCAATCTTTGCAAATTTATCTTGCTTGTACAGTACTTTTCAGCACATCCCCAGTAAAAATGTCAAGCTAACTACCCCGTATTGTATGGAAATATCCTTTGTGTTTGGTTTTTCCCTCTCATCTTATTGTATGTTTCGTGTGGCTTTTAAGTCTTTTTTACTTCTTCCTTACCTTCCGTGTGCTGTTTTTTCACTGCATTTCCAGAGCTAGTTATTCTGAAAATCAGAATCTATGTTGGTATGGTTGGAATTCGGTGATATCCATAAGTGTAGAGATAAACATCTAGATTCCTGTTCACCCTTTATTTTGACCAGTGAAATGTCACTGTGTATGTGATAAATTATCCAGTTTATATATGTGGCAGAAATTTGGAAAATATCCACCCACATACAGGAAAGAGAACAAATGTTGGACTGAGAGATCTACGCATTTCCATGATGTATGCCCAAAGATTTTCTATCCCAAGGGGCATGAGACTCCAAAGACCTTGCCATTGTGGCTGCCTTAGCCCATCTGAGATTCTGAGATATGCTTCAACTCTAACTGTGCTGCACTTTGAAGTTGTTCTATGTGGTCTCCATGTTATTTCTATTTTTTATCTTGTCAAGAAAAAACAAAGCTTTCAGTCTCTTACAAAAAAGAAATAAAGGAAATAAAAAGCTTGCAGCCCATCAATCTTCAAAACTTCTGCTACTCTTCTAATCACTGCTACACAGAAAAATGGATAAGGCAGGAAAAAGGAACGTATGGAGAATTTTAAATATTGCATCCCCAGAAGGCACTTAAGTACCATGAAATTGCTTGCTTACTCCTTGCTCCCTGGTGGGGAGTAGACTTGGAAAAAAATTGGGTCTCTTGTCTTGAGATAAGAACTGTTTAATAACTGAAGTAAAAAAAATTCAATAATGCAAATAATAAAAATTATAGCAGCAGCAGCAACAACAATAACAACAACAATAGTAATAATGGGAGACAGAGAAGGGAATAAAATCCAAGAGAAACAAGTGGTGCTCAGTACCATAGCTCACCACCCGCTGTCTGATGCTCAGCCAGTCCCTGAGCAGCAATCGGTGGCTCCCAGACAACTCCCCCCAGTTTATATACTTGACGTGATGTTCTATGATATAAAACGTCCCCTTGGCCAGTTGGGGTCAGCTGTCCTGGCCATGCTCCCTCTCAGCTACTTGTGTACCTCCTCAGTGGCAGAGCATGGGAAAATGGAAAGTCTTTGGCTCAGGGTAAGTGCTACTTAGCAACAACCAAAGCATAAGTGTGTTATCAGCATTATTCACATGATAAATCTGAACCAAGGCTACTAAGAAGAAAATTAACTCTATCCCAGCCAAAACCAGGTCACTGCATGAACAAATTTTTCAATTATGACAAACAAAACCTATTCCTATGCTTATCCTTACCAAATTGATGTCACATCAATGAAGAAACATATTTTAGTTTTTATGCTATTTTAAAATTAGGAAGATTTAAAGAAAAGAAGATATTTGCTGCAGAATCTACAGGATGATCCTCTCTACAAAAAACATCTGTGACTTGATGGGTGCAGAACTTTATTCCATGACCTAAAAACTGTAAGACATCTGGTACTGTCTGAGATGCCAAAAAATCCCACCGAACCCCTAACCACCACTTGAGACTGTAGATCTCCCAAGGCTTTTGTGCCAGCTTCTTTGGAGACAGCTTGAATATCTTAGGAATTCCCTAATTGTTATGTTAAAGGGGACCCAGGGGGAGAAAGAACAACACTGACCCTGAGCATGGTTGCAGAGGAAGAGAGATTTATTAGTTGGGAGCCCCTTTATATAGGGAAGATTCAAAAGCTCCCACCTTGCCTCCTGATTGGCTCAGGTTATAGCCTAGGCAGTTCCTTGGCCAGTGACGTATGCTATATCTGATTGGCAGAGATCTTTGACTGACAGCTCAGCCAGGGGCACAGACAAGCTCTATATTGCAACACCTCCCCTTTTCCTTTTTATTAAAAATGCAGCATGTTTCTGTGTGACTCAGTCGGCAAGGGTCC
>WEKY01023167.1:0-10138 GCA_013390045.1 Picathartes gymnocephalus
TGAGCAACGCAAAATTATGTTAAATGTCGAAGAATTTTTCCATCACCTTTGGTGTAATCTTAGTGGTTATCAGTAGCAAGTTTTTTTTTTCCCTATTGAAAACAGTTTCTAAACTGGAATATGTCAGTTTATAGGGGCTTTGTATCATCTCGTTAGGAAAGCAGGAATGCTTCTAAGGGGGAAAGGAAATACGAAGGCTCCCAGATGCAATCAAAGCTAGGAACAAGTTTTCTAACTTTTAAGAGATATTACGAGAGAATTCTCATGAGTTGCAAGGGTGCAGAGAAGTGTTCCCTTCCTGCTGAAGCTTTTCTGGCTGGAGGCTGATTGATGCATGTAGCTGCATATAACAGCTGCCATGCAGAGGTGACTGCCCTCTGCCTTCTGCCTCCCCTCGCTATACATTCGCTCTTTCCTGCCCACTTGTCCTAATCAGTTGTGTAAATGGGGTTCGCCCCCCAAAGTCACTGCTTTATTTTTAGTTGGTAACTAATATATGTAGGGAATTCCAAATGGCGTTTTTTCATAAATGGCCTGCCTTATTTAAAGGGTTGGGACGTGGAAGGAAAAGTGAAGGGTTTAGGGATCTTGTGATGACATCTCCCAGCACATCAGCATGTGTGGTCCGTACTGCATAGTGTGGGGTGCAGCTGCCAGTTAGCGTGCTGCCTCTAGTCCTGTTGGATGGGACAGGATGTGATTGCTTTGCAGAGGTGGAGGGAGTGTTCTTCTATTTTTCAAATATTGGAGAAATCCTTCGCTTTAGTGCAAGGATGTGTGTCTCCCGGTTTCCCAAGGAGAGCTCTAACTTGAGACTCGGTGCTCTCTGACCACTGTGAGGAGAGGCAGCTCGCCTGATACCATGAGGAGTAGATGCATAGATTTTGCCTCCTTCTTTCTGCGTGTGCCTGTGATTGATGTTTTTCATTGCTGATCCTGACAAGTGGCACTATTGTACTGAGGTGAGGTAGAGAGAAATTGTCAGATTGCTTAAATCCCTGTGAAGGCTGACAGCAGAGCTGTGGTGGAGGAAGAGGGAATACAAATAACTGTGAGGCTGATTTCCACCCCCCTCCCCCCCTTCCTTCTGCCCAACCCGTGTCTTTTTGTGTGTGAGGGTAACACAAGGCAGTTCCACGTGGGAAAGTTAAGGAATTAATGTGCCATGTCTCAGTGTTACTGTACTGGGGCTAAACAGATGGTGTAATTAGCCTACAGCGGTGAAGAGCTGTTTTTCTGATAAGATAAAAGGAAGTAGTTGTAGGTGGTAGAAGAGTCTCTTAAATTGGCAGGGCTTACAATGTTTTTATACAAATGTATGAAGTGTATGGGTCTTATAGTTCCTTTCCAATTGCAGTTATTTTTTCTTTATATTTTTGTTTGTTGAGTGGCTTGTAAGGGAAAAAATATTTTGTTGAATTATTTTTCGACATTTCTACCAAGCTCATCTGGAAGAGTGAAGGTATCAAAAACAGACATTCTCTTCTCTTGGTTAATCATATCTCTTTGGAGTGATGGGGGAAAGATCTTCCTTCCCTGATGAGCACTTGGGAGGCTTTGGGGGATGACCAGGGTCTGTAGGAGGTCTGTTCTTGACTCACCTGCACATGTTCTGGGTCTTGACCTTGTTTGCTTTTTCATCTCTGTTTCTGGCTTATTTTTGATTGGGATATTTTAAAAAGATGGGAGCAATTATAAATAAAAGTTAGAAGAAATAAACAAGATTAAATATGGCTTGCACAGTTTGAAAAAGAAAGCATCTAAATGAGAACAGTGGACAAATGAAGGAATGGCATCAGGAAGAGAGGAAAAATGGTTATATTGGGAGAAAATACGTCCACAATTGGATCAAAATTCAGTTTTTGTTCATTAGTTTGCAAGTCCTTTGAATTACTTTTGCTTGTTTATGAAAAGATAACAGGCATACTTGCTTTTTAATCCCAGGTCTTTGTTTTGACCCTAAATCAGTAGGATCTCATCTGTCAATGAGATCATTCTACTGATTTATTGATAGTTTGGTTAAAAATGGCTTCTCAGATATATTTGATAAAGGACCTGGTATTGGTGAGTAGAAAATGTGGCAAAAGCATTTACACTGAAGATTTTTTTTTTCTGATATTTTTCTTTTTTTTTTTCCCCAGGAAGCAGTTAGGTTTGGTACATTGGTTTTATTTGCCTTTGCTGAGAGAGGCTGCTTTCTGTTGTGCAGTGGTAGCTTTTGCCTATGTTCAGAGCATCTAATTTCTCTGTTTACTTGAAGGAGAGAGCATATAAAGTCTCCCAATATGCTGAGATTTTTTCCTTTTCATCAGAAAGACCCCAAATATCCCTCAAATCTAAATTGCATCCTTATTTCACACATCTTGTTTTTGCATCCTCTTTCCTGGGAGAGGAGGTGGTTGGGGAGGGCTGTGTTTTGGTGGTGGTCTGTATTAAAATATTGCTTCAGAAATATCCACAGGATTCTGCCCCCTACTACTCTCCCCTCCACCACCACCCATGCCCCAATTTATAGTCTGAAGGACACCAGAAGGTAATGATATTGTACAAGGTGACTTACGCACTTCCTTCAAAGAATGTACCTACATCCAAAGGGAAAAGGGAGCAGGAGGGGGAGGATAGAAATAATGAAAGAATGCAAATGGCTTATCCTAAACATTGTTTATTTATTAATGAATCCATTAGGGCACTAGTTTATGCAGCGTGGTTTTTGGTTGATTGGTTTTGGTTTTGGGTTTTTTTGGGGGGAGGAGGTGGGGGTGTTGGTTGCTTTTTCTGAGAAGATTTAGTAGACTTTCTGCTGAAAGTGGTTGAGAAAACATGGTGATAAGTGATTGTCATGAAGTCCCTTCATGATGAACATCACTTGGGTGTCCATTGTGTGAACACAGGTCATAAATTCTTTTAGGCAATTGTCAGTGTTACAGAACTTCCCACCATCAGAACCTCATTTCCTCTTGCAGCCATGGGGAATGAGCACACCCGACTGGATACAACCTCTTGGCACCGCTTACTAAGAATGTTGCAGGTGGCTCTGAGTGCTCCCAAACAGGCAAAGGGGCCAAAGGATCCCAGCAGCAGCCTTCAGGTTGATCTGCAGCCCCTTGCTCTCGCTGGTGCCAGCTGCTTTCTTCCCTTGGCTTGGCTGTGTTCCCTGAACACCTTGCTCCTGGGCAGGTGTGGCAGGTTAGAGCACTCAAAGGTAGTGGAAGAAGATTTTTGAATTTAATAATACTTTGACTCCATTATTCCTTCAAAAAGGACTACTATGAATGTAACAAATTGAGGAGGGGAAAAAGGGATACGAATGGTATTTCAGGAGGGAAAAAAAGCACATTTTCAAGGAATTATATATAAGGTAATAATATGTTAAGGATATTTGTGAAAGTTCACTTAATTCCTGCCTTTCAAAAAGGTTTTAACACTGTAGCTGACATTTAGGTACCTAGTTTTAATCAAAGAGAGAGATGGTTGGATTTAGGTTAAATATCATTCCTGTCAGCTCCTCTTTTGGTTTAACAAGAGTCCATGAGTGTGCATAAATACATATGTGTGTGCATATCTATTTTTAAAATGTACGTACTTGTGCTCTATGTAGTGTACATATAAAAGTAATGTGATGTAAATACAAATCATGTATGGGAGGATGTAAATTTTTTCTGCCTTTCTTTTGTGAGGATAGAAACTTGAGAAATAGTGATTATGCTCACTTTTATTTGTAAGAAGTCTATTGGAAGTTTAAAATATTTATTTATTGCATCTTCTTCTGACATTGAGAAGGATGAATAGCAGAATTGTTCCCTGTCAGGTATTATTCTAACAAGGTATGGTGAATCTCAGGGAGGTTATCTGTGCCCCCCATTTCATCAGTATTGCAAACAATCTGTTCTTAAACTACAGAACAAATTCAGAATGCATATTTTTTTACTAGACATGTGTTAGTTTATAAAAATTTGTGTCCCTCTTTCAGCTATTGAATTTTATTTTCTACTGCCCTAATGTGTGTAATTGTTTCAAGTGAAGATTTTTATGAATAAAAACATGGTTTTAATTGACAAGACTGTCAGTTTTGAATCCCTTTTAGATTGGGAAGAAAGATATTTTTGAGCTTTAATTCTCCAATATTCAAATGTACAGGAGGACGCTTAGTGGCATTACTTTTCACATTGCAGACAGAAATACTTTGTGGACCAGAGTAGGTTCTCTGCAACTGTGCAGCACTTCTGCTTTTGAATTATGGTGTTTTCTCCACCACTGCTTGTTGAACAAGGCTAAGTAAGGTTATGGAGGTTGTTTTACGTGTAGAGTTAATTAGCTCAGTGAGAGGCAAAATGCAAAGGCTGAAGAGATCAGAATCAATCCTTGACTACTGATTAAACACACCTTGCAAGCCCATCTGAACTTAATTGAATCTCTTGATTTAAACATTATATAACTATTGTATTTTTTTCTTAGTTCAGTAAAAGACCCAGATGTCTGCTCTGACATACTGAAAAAAAATTTAGGCAAATTTTCAAGGTTGAAGTGCTGTCCTGAAGTTGATCTGTTCTGCATTTTGTCATGCCGTGCTCTTTGCCCTGGCACAAGCGTGAAACCAACTGTCAGCTTGTGGGCAACAAACAACCCGGCTGTCTTTTTCAAAAGAAAAATGCATCACTTTGTAAATAATACAAGGTAACAAGAGTGTAGAGATACTGAAGGGCAATTCCAGAGTTGCTTTTACTTAATGTCTTTTTTTATCTTTAAATACAGGGATTATTTTGGGGAGCGTGTGTGTGATAACTACTGGAAACATTCACTGAAGCTGTGTATTAGCCCATTGCTGAAGACAATGCATTTCCTTTTTAGTAGCTATTGCTTGCCCTTAAACATATGTACAAACTAGCTTGGAACAAATATTTCTGTTTAGTTTTGATACATTTACCTTGCTTAGTTTCTCTACTTATTGAGTCTTCCCTCCCACTCCTCTTAATGTGAAGACAAAATTACAGTCACGACAGCAACTTTCTAGTTAAATTTATTTGCCTGTGGAGGAAGTGATTTAAATTAAGTGTGATACTTGGTATAGTTCACAGAAATCACTGTGTCCCTGTGCAGCTTTGCTCAGGTTAGCTGCGTTTGGAGGCCAGGGCATCCCCAGAAAGGTGGAGGTCATCTGCTGCAGCTGCCAGGTTGGGACATGCTTTTCCCAGCGTTATACAGCATCCTTACGTCAGCATACGGAGAGCTGAAAATATTTAGGAGGCTTCAATTTACAGATGTCCTTGTTCTAGAAATCCACCAGAATTACCTACTTTGGCAGCAATTCCTCAACAGACTGGGGGAAACCGTACAAGAGATTATTTAAGGTCTTTTTAAGAGACTTAGGATAAATCTCTCATATCTTTAGGATGTGGTTCAGGCTTAAAGTGAATGCTGGTCTTTTAGGGGTAGATCCCTTATGTTCTCATTTACTCCTAAAGGTGTATCTCAAAAGAAAAAAAAAATATAGAGAAGCTTTGCTGTGATTATGTCTCAAACAGGCTGAAGACTCTGCTTTCTGTTGTCTCCTGACAAAATATTTTAAGAATTTTGAGTAGTCAGCTTGGATTCACGCAATATACTGTGGTTGTAAACATCTGGGATTATTGTATTTCGAAAGGATAATGGGGATGGTGTTGTGTTAATCTGGAACCACTCCTTTTATCTAAAGCAATGCAGTAGCTCTCATTTTGGGGAGCTGCCAATGCTGTGTGCTGTTCTCTTGTCTGGGGACCTGCAACAATGCAAGAGAATGGGACAAAAGAGTTCTTGCAAACATGTGGAAGGGACCACATGTTGTGATCTTAGGTAGATGTCTGAAAAAATCTACAAGGTCCAAATAGGCAATGCCATTTGATTTGTCCTGATTTTAAAAGATAAAATGTATTTAGGAGGTTGATTTTTTTCTGTTTTAGAACTAATTCATGTTTTCTAAATAAAGCACTCAAAGGTATAAATCATTCTTTTCACACAAAACCCCTCCTCTATAGTAATTTTAAGATATCAGAGAAAAATCAAAACCAGAAGGCCAGACCAGGTGTGTTGATGCCCTTCTTTCGTCCTTGACATTGGCACTTTCTTTGGTACACAAATGTGACATAACCTTTCAGTGCAACATCTAGCCTATTTGAAACATATGTGATTGGTCATGTGGAGGGTAAAGAAATTAATTCTTACTCATAATTTAAAAACATCTTAGTTACAGTGATGATGATGATGTGGTTTTTTTATCTCTGCATGTACTGAAAGTAATTGGGAGTGATCTTGTTTTTCATGAGTCTGTTGAGCCCTTCTTTCTACCCCCATTGTTTTGTGGGTGACATCTTGAGAAACACTGCTGAAGGAGTGGGTTGATGTGAATGGTTTTGTCACAGGACACCTGCATATCCCAATCCTTCATTTTAATTAGGTTTTATCGTGTTCATACATTGAATTTCCTAAATTAAAACCAACTGATGGGTAGCAAGGAAAGTGTGTGATGAGGTAGTGCATATACTTTTTTGTGCCTTGAGGAAATGGAATGGGAATATTATATTTTGGGCAGATCCCAGCCAGATTTGTGAACAACTGAGGCAACAAAATTTTTTGAGACAGAAATAAAGAGAGGATGATTCATAGGCAAGGGTGTCTGGAATAGAGAACAAAGAAGGATGAATCAGCAGGAAAAACAAAAACGGTGAGGTTTACGGAGATCACAGATTTAGAATGAATGTGAAAGGGATTACAAAGAAGTTGAGGCTGGGAGGGAGTAGTCATATAAAAGTGTCAGGTATATAGCATTGGTTTTGCCAAGAGAAACTTTAAGAAACCAATCTGGCCTTGCAAGCTCTCAGGATAAAATGTTGCCTAGTTTTTTAACACAGAAAAGTAAGTAAGCATTTCCCCCCACCTCCTGCCCTTGTTCCCTTCACTGCCCCTGCTCCCTTTGCACACTTCCAGTCATCCTTAGTCACTGGCAGGATGTCAGTATTTCCTTAGGAGCTTTAACAGAAATTTCATAGTGTCTTAAAAGTGGGTATATCTATTTATGGAAATCTTAAAATATTCTCAGGACTTGACAAAGGGAAGTTTGTCATTTAATTTATGTGTGTTAGCTTCAGGCTGAACAAACAATAAAGTACTTTAACCTTACATGTGCTCACTTGGTGCTAATAGGCTTTCTTGAACAAATGTTTAATGTGTGAACCAAGGCTACTTTAAACCTGTGGAAGTATCTGTGCAGGTTAAAGTTATTTAAGATTTGCCTTTGGAATTATGCATTCCATTTTCCAAATATTTCGTGTTGGAGCAGCTTGATGGGTTGATAGAGTATAGTAATCATGGTTTGAATGGCTGTAGTTTACAATGATGTTCTTGCTATTTTTGGCCAGAGGCAGATTTCTGTAAGAGTGGCTTAAAAGCACAACATCGCACATGTTCATATTTTGAACGCTTTTTGCATTTTTCATATCCTTTTTATATCATCTCCTATTTTGCAAAACCAAATGCTTTTGCCCTTTTCCAGAGTACGTAGAAAAACTATTTTTAAAAGTTCTTTCCCATCTGTTGGTTTCACTTATTAACAGACAAGAAAGACAGTGAAGGAGGGGGAAAGGAATACAGCAGTGCAAGCTGGTATTTAATTCAGCTCAACAAACAAGCACATTTTTAATTATCTTTACGTAGCTGTTTCATTCAAAATTCTCTTCATGAAAATCTTTCTTCTGTTTTGAAGGGCCTAAAATTGTCTAAACACGTCAGTGCAGTCTTCTTGACTTACAGTAGCATTTGTTAAAATAGGAGGTGAGACTGCCCTACTGGTGGTTCTTCCTCCCCCTCTCCCTCTCCGTGGAGAACATGGAAACAAAACTGTTCCTAAATCTTCAGGATTTTTCTTCTTTAAAAAAGTGCTCTCAGACAACATTTCATAACAATTTGAATTGAATTAATAGCAAACATGCTGAACGTTCATCTCTGTGTATTTCCTGGCAGAATTTCAGAGGACTGTTTAGAACCTGGAGGGAAGTAAGTCACTAAAGCTTTCCAGTTAGGATTGGTTCA
This sequence comes from Picathartes gymnocephalus, assembly GCA_013390045.1. NCBI lineage: Eukaryota > Metazoa > Chordata > Aves > Passeriformes > Picathartidae > Picathartes > Picathartes gymnocephalus. The sequence goes on from WEKY01023167.1 coordinate 8,062, forward strand.
CATTGATTTCTCCACCTCTTAAGCCAACATGTGCTCACATAAGAAGGAAGCAGTATTTGTGTTTTCACTAGTTCTCTGCAGTGATGGACTTCATTAAGTGACTCAAATTTCAGTGAGTTGTGCAACACTCAGCCACTTCAGCCTTGTTTTAAATTTGAGTTAATGATAGAAAAAGGGATTGTGTAGTTGCTGCTGTGTGTGTGTTTTCTCTGTGCCCCATCAACAGTTTTTCTTATCATTAATGCTAGTCTGCTGATTTTGCCTCCGCAGGGGGAGAAACAGTCTTCTTGACTATCTGGTTATAACTGTTTCCTGATATATTTGTGAGTCAATATGTTTGCTTATTTTTAGAGAAGTGGAGGGAAATAGGGAGGGCCCAGGAAGGTGACAGGAACTGAGGGGAAAATGGTGTGCAGTGAGAGCTTCACCTTTCCTGTGGTGGGTGGCCAGGGGTCAGCCTTTCCCCCCTCTCTTCTGCAGGGTTCAATGGCAGGAATTGGATTGCTTGCTTTTGAACTGCTCTAGACAAGGGGTGTTATTTGGAGGCACGATGATGACTGAGGAAAACTCTGTGTATGGAGATGGGGTAGGATGGTATTGGGTCTAGCCAGGCCTTTTATCTCTGGTTACTGAAAGCTTGTGTGTGTGTGTATCTCAGAGCACATCTGTGATGTGTCACTAGTCAAGCAGTGTATATGAACTCAAATCCTTAAATTAAGGCAAGAAAATAATTAGACATTTCTTAATAAATGTTGCTAAATGCTAGGATTTGGGAAATTCCATTCTGTTTCTAGAGTCACTTAAAAATCATAGTGTCTTATTGCTCTTATATAATGCCTGGGAACCTTATAAAGAGGTGGCAAGTGTTGTTGGGTGTGCAGTTGGACAGGTTTTCTTTTTATTCTCCCAGTGATTTGAATTTAGTCAAAATATTTCTGAGAAACACTGAGTTTAAAATTGCATGGCTCTCTCCAAACTACTAAAGAAACATTTACATGTGCTGCTATCAGGAGGACATATAATTTTAATTATATATCCTGCCTACCCTCAATTTTGAATAGCACAGCTGGGAGGTAACTGGAAAGAGGGCAGATGAGAGGAAGATAGTTTTGTCACAGCAGTTTATAAGGACTCTCTCCTGGAAACTCTTGTGGAATCCTTCACTTTAATAGCAGCAGTTGAAAACTTTTCTCTTGAGATCCCACATGCTTCATCATCCTTCATCATTCCTATGGTAATGGAGAACAGATCACGGTTGAGTGAAATTGCTTGCAAGGGCTTATTCCATGTTTAACTGTGTGCCCCCAGATATTCCTGCTCCAAGTGGTATCTGTTCTGGCACCAGGCTAACCCCTACCTTAACAGAACTCTCTTCAGGCACTGCCAGAACAGAGTGTGTTTTGTTGTGACGAAGATGGCACTATCAGCTTTCTTACTATTCCTTGATCTTTATCTAATTCACTTCAGATGCCTTCGTATGTATTCTGAATTACTGTCTGATCAACTCAGTCCTTGGTGATGGGCTGAAACAGTGTATTTTGTCACACTGGAAAGACAATTTTATGAAATGATGAAGTCAAATGTCTTCATGCCACAACCCCATGCCTACCATCCCAGTTTTGTTTCACGCTTTTTCTTTCTCATGTGTTTTTGAAAACAAAGTGTAAAGAAAGGACCAGCAGAGATGATGTTCATGGAGTAGCAATATAGAGACCATGGAGGAGGACCCCTCCAGGTCAGGTCAGTTTGCAATATGGATTACGGAAGCAGAATGTATCTATGCTTGGGACTGTGTGCTCTCACAAACTTCAGGTTAGCATGATGATTTCACTAAAAGTGTTCATGTGGTCATCCCCTTAATTTACAATATAGTGTAGCATTTTTTGCATAGAGCATAATTTTAATAGGGTGAACAAGCTGAGTGATTAATATTCAGTGAAGATGAAGACTGTGAAACACCTGCTTTCCTCTGCCAGTCCTGTTGATGCTTTTCATGTCGTTTGATCCATTCTGCCTAACCTAAGACTGCTCTTATAGAACTCTGTTTAGAAAACATTTTCATCACACAGCTTTCTCT
>WEKY01023167.1:14192-44275 GCA_013390045.1 Picathartes gymnocephalus
CTTGTCCTAAATATTTAAAGACAATTCTGGGCTTTCAAAAATAGCTTCATTGGGTGTTAGTGCAGCTCTTGAGTTTGAATTGCGCTTTTTCAGTAGGCATGTGTTTAAAATAGAAAAGTAACCCAAAATTCTTCTATCCTAAACTGTATGTGATAAAATATACCTTGACTGTGTAACACGTTCAGTATTTTTCCTATTGATGCTCACTGGAATTTCAATGCTGTCCACAAAAGATTTTTTTTTTTTTTTTAATTCCAATTAGCCATTAGGCTTAAAGATTGTTATTTAATGGATAGTGTATTAGTGGACTTCCCACCCTAATTACTAAAATGAGTGCATCACAAATGCACTAGTCAATCAATGACTTAATGTGCATGTTGGATCTTGAACTCTCTTCCTTTTTGCTGAATTGCCTCAGGTATCTGAAGAATTTGTCTTCTGAATTTTAGTCACACCTCAATAATATTTAGAGATAGATGTTGTAAATGTTTCATCATTGAACTCAATGCTACTCTTAATTTGTTACTGTTAACTGTACTTTTTGGTGATAATTGGAGATGGTGATTTTGTTTAATCAGTAGAACCTTGTTTGGTTCTGCCCCATAGCTCTTAAAGGTCTATTAGTGACAGTAAAGTGTGAGTTGGAAATACATGAATCTGTTTGTATTGATACCCATCTGTCACTTAGATACATATAAAGGCACTCATATATAGGCTTATTTATATTTAAGGCTCTGGCCTTTATTGTTCTTATGCTGTTTAATGTAAAATCCTTACTTTACACTCGAGATATGTAACTCAGCAATAATGCATTGGATTTATATCAAGGTTCAAGCTTCAGAATAGTTGTTGAAGCTATTTTATTGAAATCAGTCAAAAGATGCATGCTATGAGCAGTAGCAATAAGACATGATCAGGGCTATTTTACCATGTGCTGTTCTCCTAAATACTTAGGATATATTCCAGAGACTAGGCTAAAAACCCTCTTCTAGGAATCAGAACCAAGAAAATGGAATCTCATTGAAGAACTTGAAATCCAGTAAGAAGATTATTACTGTGACTTGTAAACAACAATAACAACAAAAAAAAGCATGTTACTTAAGCAACCTGTGCCATTTGACTCTGCGAACCAAAGCTGTTTTATTTTTCCAGGTGCATCCTAAGGTGTGGGCAGTGGGAGGTGGTTGCTTGCACTCTGCCTGCTGCGAGCCTATTTGGCTCATTTGTCTTCTAGGTCAGGTGTCTGGCTGGAAAGCCCCAGAGTGCTGAGCTGGATCAAAATTAAAAAATAATCTGTTTTAAGTTGAAATCATTCAGTGATAGAACACTGTGAATGCAATAAACTTGCTGTTGAAAATACAGGGAGCTGGTAAAGCCTAGTTCTTACTTTGATCCCAACTGCTGAGCCGGTGGCCACATGGGAAGCTGAAGAGGTTTCGTGCAGAGGGTTGCACATTAAGTTGCTGAATATTTACTTTTTTTTTCTTTCTTTTTTTTGTCATTCCTAACAACATTATGAATCGTTACTAAGAGTTACCAGAAAAATCCTCAACAATTCCAGGTCAAATCAACTTGAAAGAAGATCGCTGGCTATGGTACAAGGCTCGACTGACAATAGTGCAGTAAGGCAGTATAATCCTAGCTTTCAAAAGACATCTATTTTCTTCCCCTCTCATGTGGATTGTTCTGGAAGTGCTGAATAGCTTCTTAATGAGTCACAGGTTGCAACCCAGTCTGTGCAGGGTGTGTAACCCTCTTTCCCCCTTTGGTCAGTTTATCACAGAGCTGACACAACATGACTCTTTCAACATAGCTTCCAGTCAATTATTTTGAGGCCTTGGAGTCAGCCAGTATCAAGAACTGCTGATAAGAGTGCAGGTTTTGCAAAAATGTTAATGGAAGATAGGGAATGCATTTTGATCCCCCCAGGCAACATGTCTCCTTGAACCACTGCTGTCCCCTGCTAGGAAGAGAAGATGACCTTCATAGCATAGCAGTTTTTTGTTACTGATGTTATATTTCTATATTTCACTTTTCAGATGAGCCTTTGAATTCAGAAGTAAGCATTCTAGTGTTTCACAAGCAGGCTTCAAAGAGGGTGTAAGTTTTAGAAATGAGGTTTTTTTCAATGTTTGCATCTTCTGAATGAATCACTGAATTTATTCTCTAAAATGAGAAGAAATGTTCTACCATGGCACAGCCATAGACAGACTAGATGCCTCTATCAAAAACTTATGAATTTTTTATTTTGAGGGAGACATTAAGGTAGATGTGTCACTGTTTTTTTTGTATTCTAACGTTTTATTTTTAGGATGGCAATATATATTAATAGCACTGGAGACAGTATTTGCTATCTCTTAATATTATTGAAGTTACATCTCTGTGTCCCTAAATAGATGTGATAACCACTTTCAGTGACTTAGGCTAGTTAAAAAAGCATTTATGTTACAGACTAAAGAGATGATGCATATAGCTACACACCCCAAATAAGTGTGAAAGGAACATGCCAGTGTTGTAGCAAGCAATCAGTTATTGGTTCCCTGGCTTCTTGTGGTTTAAAAATCCAGCGTTTGTGTATATGAACCCAGCAGACCTGCACTGAAGAGTCGTATTTTGAAAAATCTGTAGGAGAAAATACCTAGTAAGTCAAACTTTTGGACTTGATGTGAATGTTGTTTTTCACTTAAATTATATGAAACACAGATATAAATTTGAAAAACATTTGTGTATATATAAAGCAAGCAGGTTTACTCAAGATGGATTTTATGGAAAGAGATAAACTTTTGATGTGAATACAGAGAATGATGCCAGGATGAAACAGAGTTTGACAGAGCTATAGTACAAATCTGTTGTGATTCCAGGTTGGACATTTTTTTTTTCGAACCACTTTCACCATGGCTGGTGACTTGTGCTGTAATTTTGCTTCTGCTCAAATTTTATGTTTGTGATACTGGCAATGTTGTTGTATGATCATTTAACTCTGAACTCGTCCAGCTGCTTTTGAAAGTAGTGCCATGTACCACCAGCAATACAGTAGATGTTAATCATGCAGATGGTGCACAGCTAAAATGTAGAGACGTGCCATGCTAAAGTGATTATTGTTTCACAATGGTTTTTAACCTCTGAGGGCTACCTTTCATAATATTTTCATGGCTTAATCTGAATCTTTCTCATCTGATTCCTTCACTTACCTGAAAAAAAAATCTGGTTTGTGCAGAATTGGAAGTGATAAGGAAGGATTTCAACCTAGTAGAAGGCAATGTAATTGTATTTAGAAAGGTTTAGTCACATAACTATGAAGACAAAGATGTGGTGGACCTTGATTATAGCCTAATGCACTAATTAAATATTTGAAGTGTGCTTTGATTTTCTGCATTCTTTTTTTCTCTGTATCCTTCATGTGATGTCTTGGCCATTTCAGATTTCTGAAATTTGATTAGCTGCTGTAAAAGTAGTCTTTGCTTTGAAACAATCTGCTGTGAGATGTGTAGTGACATTAAGTTGAACAAGAGATTGTGCAGATTGCACTCTAATAACTCTTTCTTAGGTGCTGCAGTTCTAGGCATGTTATTTAAGAAACATGAGAAAAAGTATGGAAAGTAAGTTTTTTAAAACCATGGGGAAGTCCAAAAATTGTATGCTTCAGAATTTTCTATTGTCAACAGAGCATTATTAATCTGTTAATTGAATATTTCAGTGTAAAGAGCTGTCAATCATATCCTGCCTTATCTTCCCCCTGCCCCACATCCCCACAGAAAAATGCTTATTTTCACACATAGACATTACATTTACTTTTTAAAAATGAAATATATTTTTCAGGTGTTCAGGTATAGTTTTTTTTCATTATGCTTAATGCTTTTTATGGTAACTTTTCCAATTAACTTTTACAGGTTCATTAATTTTTGTCATTGTTGGTCATTAGAATCTTTTGTCCCTTTATATTCATGACATGAATCCAGCGGGGCTGGATTTGGGAATATCTGGCTGGTGCCAAAAGAAGCATCAGTTTGAATATCACTGTTTAATTTCCTCTTAAAATGTATCATGTTGCCTTTGGGGCTCTATACACTGGAAATATTCTAACCAGTTTTAAAACAGGTTGGAGCACTTTTGTAGATCATGGTCTCTTCTTCAAACAGCGCTGGTTTGTCTGACCTGTTTTCTCTTGAAATAGCTCAATAAAATGACCCCAGACTGCAGTGTTAATATGCTGCTTATTGCTCTTCAAATACATTGGGAATCTCTTGTTCCACTTAGAACTGTTCCTATTCAAGTCTAGATTCAAAATCACTTTGCTTTTATTTCTTCTTGTTTCAGTACAATATGTTGTCAATCTTGCCTTCTAAAAGGTCGAGAGGATTTGTAGGTGTGAGCACAAATTTGGGAATGCTAATTAGGGAAACCAGTGTAGAATGTACCTATTTGAGGCTTTTATCTGCTGCTAAATTGAGTTTGAGTTGTCTTGATTTGCGTATAAATTTAGGTCAAACCTGCAAAACCGTTTTGACAAAAGATTTGTTCATAAATCTGGTATTTAGCCGATAGCACAGTACTCTGTATTAGGAGGTCAGAGTTCACTTCACTGTTATTATTGCTAATGTAAATATGGCCATTTCTCTGTGTTATATTGGCTTTTTGCTCTGGTGAGACTCACTTTTTTCTGAAGTGGCAAACTACAACAGAATGCTTTATGACTTTGAGCCAAAAGTAATAAGGTTTTTTTCCCCTTCTTGTATGGGGGAAAACTTACCATTAAGTCCTCATTGCAAGGAAGCATCACAACTTTTTGTTTGAGGCTTCTTCTCAACTTCTTCTCTGAGGAAAACAAATCCCAAAGTGTCACCACAAATGGAATTCATTTTTGGCTGAGCTGTGATATAAAACTATTGCTGTAAAGCCAATAGGCTTTACAATTTTATCTTAAGCACTGAAAGTTGTCTTATTTTGATAGGAGTGTTTAACATATTGAATCCCAACTGGACTTTTTTTCTGCTTTATTTCCTAGTCTAAGCTGTTACAGCCATTTTCCAGAACTGATGACAGATCTTTGCCATGTTTTTTTTCCACACAGATGACTAATATGGGATATGCCCGTAGAGCGTTTTGCATCAGATATGGCTGAGCATGCTCCAAGCATGAGGAGCATCGTGTCAGCTGTTATCCAGGGGCTCTGCTGACCCAAAGCAAAGCTCGGGCCAGGCTAATGTGATTTTTTTCCAATCTGGGCTTTTTAGTTCTGGCTGGCCACTATGTTAACACAGTTACAAAGCTTTCCAGTGGCTCAGAGTGCTGGCAGGGCAAACTTACTTCTGCTGTAGAACTGCTCCGACTGCACTGTCTGCCCAGTGTGAACATGCTGACTATATTTTGTGAGCCTCACAAACCACTGCTTTCCATAACCTGATGTTCTGTGGTTGCACCAAATGGCAGACCTTGGAGGAGCACCTGCAGGGAGGCCTTAGGGCTGAAGTGGCAGCGGCACTTTCATCCCTTTAATAGGTAGTTAGTGAGGAGCCCACCTACTTTTGGAGAAGCGTGGATTAATTTTGTGTATGTTACTTAGGAAGCTATAACTGCAACACTTACTTGATAATGGGAACACAGCTTTCCTTATTAGAAAGGGGAATCTTTTATGTTTGTGCTCGTTAAGAGAGATTTCACTGTTCTTCCTGGACTTGCCTTTGTCTCTTCAGTAAAAAAGACTGTGGATTTCGGTAATTAGTGGGATTTGCACATCAATATGAGAGTAGATGGTTTTCAGATGGTGGTGACAAACCTTTAGTTGCATATGCATTTTCATTAATAAAGGACATAATTAGGCTTGGTCTTCTTTACTCCATTAGCCAAGTTCCTAGCCTTAGAAACCAAAATGGCTAAGGTTGTCAGACTGTCTCATTCCCTATTCATTGACTGTCAGAGACAAAATGGAATAAGCCATAGCTACAGTTGTTGTAATGGGCACTTTTATTCTTGTTGCCTTTATATTTAGAATGCTAGTTTTGTTTTTTTTTTTTTTTTCTGACAGATCTTTAGAACATCCCATCATTTCCTGCAAGCGACACCAAAGAATTCCCACTTTACTAAAACTCTAAAGCTGTTATACTTTACTTTTCCAATTGTGAAGTACTAACATGATGTTGCTGAAAGACTGAACTAGGTTACAGGACAAAGCATGAAAATGTCTCCTGGAGAGGAGGGATAAACATGAGCAAACACTTTTATAGTTCACAAGCAGTCTTAAAAACATTGTCTAGATAAGATCTCATTTCTTTGTCATACATGAGAACTCTTTCCTGCACATTGCTATTTTTTAGCATTAAGTCAATGTGTCTTCACTTCTAGGCTGAATCTATACTGACCTTTTAATCAAAAGCTAATGCTGCTGCTAATATCCTCTAGGATGAAAAACTGCTGTTCTATGTGCCCACATTTTGCTTGTGGGACAGAATACATCACTGGTATTCTCTATTTTGTATTTTTGTATTTTAGTTGCTGCTATTTAAGAATGAATTATAGAAACAAAATTACAGTTCTTTGTATGCAGACAGACAAGATGGAAAACAATCACAAGTGCTACATTTGGAAGAAAGACTGGAGAGAAATCTGTGAGAGGGATTTGTACGCTATCAAAGCAATTTGGTCCTCTGTCAGCTCTTGCATTATAGAGGAAAAATTGTGGAACCTTGATAGAAAGTAATTCTTACTCCCTGTAGCACAGTTCCATTTCAAATTTTTGCTTTCCTCTCTCTGCTTAGTAAGCAAAAAGGAAGTGCTAAATGTAGAGTAAATTGACTTGGAGTAATTTAATGACCATTCAGTTGCTTTCACTTACTAATCAGGAGAGTGGGTGGTCAAGTAGGTAGTTCTATCAAAGCTCTTGTATGTAGTGGAAGCTTCATGTTCTCTCACTTTCTTTCAGGAAAGTTTTGGACTTGTGACACAATAATGAAGCATCCTAAGCATCTAGAATATATAAGTAATTTTTGTATAGTTTGATGAAAGTTTCAACAACAACAACAAAAGGTCCTGTTTTCTATTAATTTAAAACTCTCTGCTGCTCTTTTCTCAGCTGGCAAGTTGTGAAGCTATAGTAAGTGACTGATACATAGCCAAAAGTGTGGTAGTGACCATCATCTCTGGAAGTTTCATGTTCTGACACTCCAGAAGAGCTAATTAGGAACAGCAGTGGCCCAGCAAGGAGCTGTAGCAGTAGTTTGTCATCAAACCTCAAGGTGTGTCATGGGCTTCCAGATGAACTGAAACAAAACTGATTGTTTAGGAATTGTAATCCACCCTGTCTTTAGAGATGACTCAGAAAGCAGATACTACCTACTAATCCCTCAAGAGATAATTTGAAAACAAATGAATCTGTAGGAATAACTTCGGATTTTTTAAGCACAGTGTTATATTGTTGAAGAAATACAAATGTGGTACAGGTAGTTCTTAATAAAAGCTGAAACTCTTCTAGTTTTCATGGGACTTGGTTCTCACAAAAATAAAATGGAGTAGAAATAGTTGGAACAGAGTATTTCAAATGGGGTAGGTGAAAATCTCCAAGCCTTTTACAATAAAGCTGTATTGAGTAATGCTCTATTGAACCAAAGCAGCATCTACCTCTGATCATCAGCCCTCTATGTGATTGCAAGCGGAGTGAAACGCCGAGCAAAAGTGTCTTATTGCAGTGCCCCTAGGTAAATTCCATTTTATTAAGAATGTTAGTTGTAAGTATACTTTTGTTCATTCTAATATTAAATATGTGATTAAAAATAGAAATGCAGAAATTTTACCACTACTTGATCCCTGTTTCTATTAGGAGGATATATAAAGCATTTTTTTCCTGCAGAACAGTACCTGAAGCCTTCCTTTTATAAATGAGTAGGCCTAAACTTGATGAAAGCTACTTGTTACTTTTGTAATTGGTATCTTTAGGCACTGACTTAAGACTTGCTCATTTAATTGGGAGTATGACATTTATTGTGCTAATTCGTCATGAAGTAATTAACAACAGTGATTCTAACTAGAAATATTTTTATTGATTTTTTTCCAAGTATTCATTCTGTTTGACTTGTATTTCTGGCTTGTATAAAAAGAATTCAGTATCAAGTGTTTTTTCTTAGAAAAAATCAAGCATAACATCTAATGCTTATTCACTGTTATCCTTCTCTTTCATATTTTAATACTGTTTTTTTCCTTTCACCTTATCCATTTAAATTAAGATGCTGGTGATAAAGAGGAGCACCTCTCCTCCTACCCATTCCCTTCTATTTTTGACAGCCTGAGTTGAAGAAGGCTGCTGCATTAGAAGCATTACCATGTGTGTAAATAGCCCCTGTATGCATAACATCTCAACTCAAAAATCTGTCTTTAAAAGTTCTTGTAATTTTAGCATCAATCTGCACTTACGTATTCCTACTATATTTAATCCTGAGTAACAACTAAGGCTTACTTCACATTGATTACACATATTTCAGACACAGCTGACAAGAGGACTCTTTGACAGGGTTATGTCCTAGGGCAGAACTGTGTCACTCCAGTGCTGCTCCTCATCTTCTTCCTCTTCGTGAACTGACACTTTCTTCTTCTATAATTCTTTACATCAGCAGCAATGTTCACTGCCCCCTCCCATAGGCCAACTAGTATATTTGTATATCCAGTATGTTCAAAACTGACTACTTTGTCGGCTAGTTGCTTGCAGATTAAAGCATCAGTGTTTGCATCTTGTAGAAATGTAAGAGCATTTAATTTTCATGATTTTCCTCTTCAGAGGAAAAAAAAGATGAATCTGAAGCAATTAGTCTAGCATATGAATTGGTAGCAGGAGGTTTAAAGGTGACCTGAAAATGTTGATTGAATAAACTTAATTCATTTATGGATGTATAATTTAAAACTAATTCAAATTAGATCCTCCTCTGCTTACTTTCTGAAATTAGTGTTGTGAATTTCTGCTCTGCAAGAACTAAAAGCAGCAAAGAATTAAATTACTGTATCGAAGAATGGAGATGTCCACTTGTTTCTGATGGCAAACAAAGGACAACCCTCTTCAGAGTAGCTTCATATAAAAACTCTCTGCCCTAAGTATGATTCGTTTCGGTGGTGTAGAGTTCATATATTCTTCTATATTTCCTCACTATAATGTACAGATGTAAGGATGATGGGGCGAGCTGAGGAAATGGCCTCGCTTCATCAGTAGGGTGAAAGTTCCTTTTCTTAAAACCCGCTGTATCCTGATAGTGTTATTCCTACTCTGGCAAAGGAGATTTGAGGATTAGGTAGAATCCTGACTTTTGGTGGTTTTTATTTGCTGTTTGATTAAGTTAGTGAAGGTTCTCTCTTCTGTTGTTTTTAGAAGTATTAATTGCAAAACTGTAATGTGTGTAGTCACTTGTCTTGAATAACATTTGAGAACATTTACCTTGCATAACATTTTCTTTACAAAGTATGAGAATGGTTTTGGACCTGCATGCCTTTTTGTCTGAACGCTGAAGGAATGAAATTTTTTTTCTGACAGTCCTTCATGTTGGGTTGCTTGTTGTCTAACAAATTAATTTATTTCTAGCACTTTGGCCCTTTAATATTTTCTAATTCTTTAATTTATGGATTGAATGTAGTAGTATTGAGTGGGTTGAATTAGATGGATTAGAAGGGAGGTAGCAAAATATTTCTGGTAATCAACTCTCAAATTTCATTACTGCTGCTGTTGATGTGTGTGTAAAAACCAAACCACAGCAGTTTTTGGAAATGAAATTTCTTGCATTGGCTTGTGACTGCTCTGGGTTGAAGCCTGTGCTCTGTGAGTTTGTTGCTCGCCATGTCTGCATGGAGCTGTGCTCCAGTCAGCTGTAATGCAGCTGGGTCCCAGGCTGCCTGCCTGCACCAAGGGCCTCTCTGGCCAACATGCAGGTGCTTTGGAAGCATCCTGAAGTAGCGAGGCTGAGTAAAACCTCGTGTCTGTGTAGTTTCTTATCCTTTTCTATTGAGTTGCCACTGACAAACCATGACATGACAAAGCTGGCAGTAAGAAAAAAACGTGATGTTTGATACCAAAACAGATCTGGGTACAATAAGTCAGATGAGCTTTCAGTCTTTGTGACTGTTTTAGCTAATGCGTATTCAAAGTGAGCAAATGGCAAAGCCGTGTGACTCAGCAGTGGCAGCTGGGGTAGGGATGCCATCTGTAGTCTGAAATGACACTCAGAGTAGTGTGGAGCTGCACGACAGCTACATGTGAGGTAGGTGGGCCCAGACTGATACAGGATATTCAGGCTGTGGAGTAGCAGCACGGAAGAGCAGATGTCCAGAGAGTATGAGGGATCCCTGGGTAGATCCAATATTGCTGCTGTGTGGACTATTACTGTGATTTTTGGGCTTAGAGGGAGGGTGCCGCATCCAATTTTATCAGGTGGCCATAGTAAATCAGAGACCTACTGAGAGTGTTGCTGAAAGAGAACAGATGTGGATTGTTTTGTTAGAGCTCTTTTTTGGAAATGCTCTGCTCCTGACTCGCGAAAGCATTACTAGAGATGGAAAATATGCCAACTGCAGTAAGAGCACGCTGTAACTGCCAGTTTGCAGTTCCTGCTTCCCTCAGGATTAAAAAAGTATTGACAACAGTTATCGAGACAGAAGTCATCAGCATAGATGATTACTGTATGGATTGAAGGGTAACACTGATTAGAGTTTTGAAAATGTGGAGCGCTAGTCCTCATACCCACTCTTATGGACTGTTCAGTTGAGCTGTTCCTGCAGAGACTGAAAAAAGTTGCTGGTGTTGCAGAGTAGGAACAGATCATTTAGTGATTATTCTGGATAGATTTGTTAGTGGACTGTCTTCAGTGTACCTCAGTGTATCAGTCATCAGCATTTTCTGCTATAAGTCTGCAAAATGGTGTGTCAAATTTAGGACCTCAGAACACAGCAAATGCTAAAAATTAGTTCTGCCGTCTTGACTAGTCTATGAGATGGATTATTAGAGAACCTTGCAGCAAATTCTGAGTAATGATTTAGTTCTACAAAATGTAACTCATCTTTATATAACTGATCTGGGTGTCCCTGAAAATTAATTTTTAAATTTTTTTTTTTGGTTATTTCAAGGGAGAGTGTAAAGAGAATGGAGCTAAGCTCTTCTCAGTAGTATTGCTCTCAGCTGAGCATTACAACCAAATGCAGAAACTGATACACAGGACGTTCCACCTGAAAATGAGGATGAAATTCTTTACTGTGTAGGTGGCCATGCACTGGAACAGATTGCCCAGAGAGGCTGTGGATTCTCCCTCCCCAGAGATATGCAAGAACCGTCTGGACAGTGTTCTGAGTAATGTGCTCTAGGATGACCCTGCTTGAGTAGGGTTGTTGGACCAGAGGATCCACTGTGGTCCCTTCCAACCTGACCCATTCCGTGATTTTTCCTGATTTGAAGGTGATTGTTTCTGTCATGAGAAGGTGATAGTTCTCTTTAGTGAGAGGGCTATGGATAAGGAAGATGCTGAGCTAATGGGATCAAAATGGTTTTGATATACCTCAATTTACCCCTAACCCCTGCAGCATATCTCCCTTCCTGGATCACAGAAATGAAGGCTGTCTCTAAGAGCTTGCAGCTGTAATGACATGTTGGTGTCTACCAAGTTAACTCTAGCTGATACTAATTTGGGCTGGAAGATGAGGAGTGTTTTCCATATAACTGGTCTGTATAAAGATCAAGATAAAAGCATAATGGTGTGTGGGTCACTAGTCACTATGGGGAAGGTACTGGCAATGTCTCTCTCATTTCTTTGGCTAGTAAAGGATGTGCTGCCAAAGTCAGTAATATTCAATTCTCCTTGCTCTGTAGGTGGTATGAGATGCAAGCAGTGCAAGACTGCAGAATAATGGTACTGGCCTCTCAGTCTGGCTCGCAGCTTTGAGCTGCACTCGCACTTCTCCGTTCTCAACTTTGGACATGGTATCAGGGCAGCTCTAACTAAAATATCTTTAAAAGAAGTTGCATTTTGTTAGCTACCCACAACACTTGTGCCTTTGCCAGGTTGACCATTCTGACTCTTAAATGTCTTAAATGACCATTCTTAGATGTTGTTGGTAACTTAGATGAATAGTAGGGTAAGATTTCCCCTTCCCTGCACGGGATACCTATGGGCAACTAAAAGGAGAAAACACAGCCAACCAGAGTTTGCTTCATGCTTTCTCATTTCCCTCTAAACACATCTGCCTTATTTCTTATTCTAGCAATGGAGTCTTGTAATTTTTTTTTTTTTTTCTCTTATTTAACCCCTCTTTCCCTCTTCCCTTCTAACCCTCTAGTGTTTTAACTATCTAAACCAGAGGAAAGCAAATCCAACAACAGCAACAGAGGAATAGATTTCTGCCAGTTGCTGCCATGAGTTTTGTTGAGTTGAATTGGCTGGTTTTCTGTAAGTGGGCATAAACTGTGAAAGGTAACAAAAATAAAGTTTGTTCTTTGCAAATGGAGAGGGAGGAAGTGAAAATGGAATGCAGCCGAAGTGATGGGCTTTAAAGAGTCTTTTCAGCAGTTCCATGAATAGATAAGTGTGGGAGAAGACTCATTTGTCAAGGGCAAAGAAGAGATGCCACAATCATTGGGTTAAGGGGGCATGAAAGCTGGAAACGAGTGTGTCTCAGAGAAGCTTTTTAGTTATCCTTCACAACTGGGTAAGCAGGAGTGAAGGACACATGAACAGGCTTGAAGGAAGATGTGAATGTTGAATGATGGTACCTGTAATACTTGAGAAAAGAAGTGCTGACCTGAGATCAAGTACGGAGTGAAAGAGTAAAAGAGTGGCTTTAACTTGTGCTGCTCTTCTCTAGGATTGTCAGAAAGGCAGGCTGAGATTCAGTTTAGACAGAAGGAGACCACTTTAGATCAGGGGTATGTTGGAATCAACCCCACAGAAAAAGGGTTTGCAAATGTATTTGTAGATGAGGACACCCAGAGACGAGATGCAGACAAAAGGACCTGGAGTCTGTCTTTGTTCCTTCAAAGTGTGTGCAAGGACAGGACAGAACCTCACCATGCTGGTGGGTGACGTGGATTTGTACTTGAACTTAAAACAGCCATTCTCAATTTTCTGTACCTGTCACTTCTTTTTTCTTAACAAATTGTGGTATGAACAAAACATACCTGTTTTTCCACTGTCTCATACTGTTTTGGGGTGGACTGTGATGTGGCAAAAAATGAGGGAGGAACCTTTTGGTCACACGTTGAGGCTGTTTTATTACAAATTGCTTATACTCCTCTGGTACTAAAATGCTTCATTTCAAAATCAGCAAATTTTTTATTATGCTTGTTGCTTCATTCATTGCATCCAGATTATGTGTTGGTTATTAAGTATTGATTTTTGTATTGCATTAAAAATTTTTATGCTTTTCTTGGGTTTTGGTCTCTATGACGTATTTTCTTCTGAATGTATTGCTATGTATTATGTTCTGTATTTTAACCTTTGAATGATAACGTGGTAGTGCAGAGCCAATTTTCAGCTTTCTTTAAGTTTTAATAGAGAAAAAATTAAGAAACAGAAAAGAATACTGCTTTTATGGAGAGGCTAGTGCTTTTATTTTAATTTTTAATTTTTTAAAAAATTATTTATTGTGACAAGTGTTGCAAGCATTAGGACACACATTATCCACTGAAACAGTTCACATTTTTTCTTCTGGCTTTAAAAAACCAAAACAAACTCCAAATGTGAAGCTCTTCAAATATTTTCTTCTATGAGGTTTTCATTCTCAGATGAGATATAGTAGGATTTTTGAAAATTATACTTTTTAGTGGCTTATCCTGCTGCAGTCTTTCTTTCCTTTCCCTAGAAAATTTCATGCTGTTTTAGGTAATGGCATACCAAAAAGTGAATGCTTTGTCATATACACCTTTGTGAATATACTACCAAACGATAACTGAAAAGGTATTGTGAAAACATGGGCCTGTAATACTTGCACAAGTTATAGTTGAATATGTAAATGCCTTGTCTAATTTGAAAAAAGAGAAGCTAGTCCAATAACAAAGTGTGAGATTTCTTTTCCTTTTTTCCCTTTCAAATATTCTCTAAGTCTTTATGATTTCTATTATAACCCTTAGGAGATGGAAAACAAGAACCACACAAGATTTCTGGGTGTGTCTTATAATTTTGTAAAGAAATGTTCAGTATTCTTTTCTAAATTTTCTCCCTTTTAACTCATGAATTACCTTTTAGCTATTATTTAGCATCAAGCTGCTGTTTTCCTGAAAATATCTAATTCAGCCTTAAAATCTAAAGACTGAGTGGCAAATTTCTGCTCTGACTAGTACTGGCAATGTTTATCAGAGTCTACCAGAATAGTTTTCAACCGTAGTTTTCCTTGTACTTAACTTCTGGGTAATGTGTAACATGAAGGGATACGTTTTCACTTGTGTGCTGAAGTGGTAAGATTGTCAGAATAGTATTTCTCTGTTCTCCTTGCTGTGCTTTGGGCTGTGTGCCTTTCAGGACATGGACAGATGATTGGCTTCAAAAAGCTACGACTTCATTGCACAGCCTAAAGTAGGTTTCGTCTAACCTTCAAGCTTACACCTTTTAAAAAAGACAACCCATGAATGGAGAATGTTTCTCCATTTAAGAAGTGGCGAGATTAAATACAACTTGAATCTGCTTGAAAAATACTATATTACAGTTAAGTATTCTCGTAATGGTTAGTTTTATTGAAACTCAAGTGCAGATTTGCAGATAAAAAGACAAGTTTAAAGTCCTTGAGCTTAATTCCCTGGGAAGCCATAAAATAACATTACCTTTGTTTGTTAAATTGTAGTATTTATACTATTCTGGTTGTAAATATTTCTACCCTAAAATAGTGGTTTCTTGCTAGATGTTTATATGCCTATTGCAATTTCTCTGAGAGAGGGAGCTGTGAGGTTTTTTTTAATTGCACAAGTAGAGCTAAGTTTGCTGGCATATCAGTAAGTTTTTTTCCAAAATGGTGTGATGATTTGTGCTGTTTGTTCATCAGAGGTCTTGCTGAGGACCAAATATGATGAGAGAAGAGACACATTATTTACTTACATGCACAATATATATTTTAAATCAGTTCAACAGCAAGTAGTGATTTGGCTACAAGATATAAAGAAAGTGAGTTGTTAGCATCGCGTATGTTTCTCTGAATGTGTTAAAGAGCTTTGCTCTGAGATTACTCTCTCCCAATGTAATCTACCTAAAATATTTTCCTCACAATTAGGAAATATTTTGATAAATCTTACTTTGCTGAAGAATGAAGTAACAACTAATACAAAGACTAGTGTGTGAAATGAATCATCCATTTGACATGCATTTGATTCTGTAGGGCACCTGTAAAAGAAGACTCAGATTTGTAAGTCTAAAGAGGAAAGGTAGAAGACAGAAGATAAAAGACAAATCTCTATTTCTTTGTGTTTGCTGTTCTCAGCTTGTTTAATATGAAAAGTTTTCATATAGTTCTGGTTTTTACCTTAGATTTTCTGTGATACTTTAGTCCATCTTTAAGCATAACATTGCAGAAGGTAATGTTATACTTGTCTTTGTGATTGAATAGAAGGTGTTAAAACTAGTAAGGAAGTGCATCAGCAAATATTGTCTGCTTAGACATCAGTGAGGTTGTCGATGCTGTCTTCCAAAACAGGGAGAGTCCCACTGAGCACTAGGAAACACTTATAAATACTCATGATGTGATGGTGTGTTTGTTAGTTTGTGGTGGTTGTGTTTTTTGTTGTTGTTGTTTGATTTGTTTTGGTTGTTTGTTTTTGTTGTTTTTTTCTTTTAACTGTGTGGGTTACTGAGCACTGGCACAGGTTGCTCAGGGAAATTGTGGAATATCTCCATCCTTGGAGATATTGTCTGCACATGGTCCTAGGCAACTGCCTCTAGATGGCTCTGCTGGAGCAGAGGGGTTGGACCAGATGGCCTGTAGTAGTCCCTTCCACACTCAACTGTTCTCTGGTTTTGTAGATTGACGCCCATTATATCTTGAATTTGTTATTTGTTGGTCTGTATCTCATCGGATCTTTCACTAACTTTGGAAGTTTGGCTGTTTCTTGTGGGTATAGAAACCTTCACTGCTTTCAAAATACACTTACACTGTTCTTCTTTCTAACCTTTCTTTCATCTTGCTGGATTCCATGAAAAGATATGCCACATATTAAAGTACTTACCACTTTTCTTACTACAAAATAAGAAACTAGAGCAGTATCTGCACTTCTGATACAAAAGTCTTTGGCTTTTAGTTTCGCAGCGCCTGTGTGCGAAGGTATATTTTTAAACACAGGATTGCTCATTGACCCTCCTATCACGTGCTCAAGTTTTGTGATTCACTGCTAGCTTAATTCTTTATGTACCTTGATGTTGTTTCTCAGAGGATCTCTTCTGAGAGGGTTTTGTCATCCTCTTGAGACTCTGGATTTATATCGTGACCAAACTCTTCAGTCATCTCTCTACCTTCTTGGACTTACCTCCTTCTGAGGCTTCAGAAATGACCTTTTGTAACAGTTTTTGTCATTTTCAACATCAGAGCATTTCCATTTCCTTGCA
The DNA here is from genome assembly GCA_013390045.1 of Picathartes gymnocephalus. Taxonomy (NCBI): domain Eukaryota; kingdom Metazoa; phylum Chordata; class Aves; order Passeriformes; family Picathartidae; genus Picathartes; species Picathartes gymnocephalus. Next base: position 30,731 of record WEKY01023167.1, read on the forward strand.
TTTAATTTGATCTTCCTTTTTGCATGACCATTTAATATTTTATACAGAGTCTTATGCTCACCTCCCCTTAGGAAGTCCTCAGCTTTCATGTTGTCCACATTCATTTTGAGCTCTGTGCCCCCATTTTCCTTGAGCTCCTTTTAAACTTCAATCTGTGTAACTTATATACTCTTCTCCCATTTACTCATTTGTCTGGCTTCCGCACTGATGCTCTGGTAACTTGTGTTTGTTTTTCTCAAAGAGGAGACTTTTTTTTGTTGTTGCTGAATAGTTGCTCCTATTGTCTAGTTGAATGAAGTTTTAATAATTGATAGCAGAAGAGATGGGTTCTAGAACAAACTTTAAATAACTTGTCCCCTTTCATGCTATTTCATGTCTAACCTGTCAAAGTTGTAATAGAGTGGGACGAGATGCTGAAAAGCAGTGCCAAGGAAAGGGACCTGGGGGTCCTGGGCAGTGGCAAGTAGAACATGAGCCAGCAGTGCCCTGGCAGCCAGGAGGGCCAGCCCTGTCCTGGGGGGCGTCAGGCACAGCATCGCCAGCCGGGCAAGGGAGGGGATTGTCCCGCTCTGCTCTGCACTGGGGCGGCCTCACCTCGAGTGCTGGGGGCAGTTTTGGGTACCACAGTGTAAAAAAGAGATTAAATTACTAGAGAGCGTCCAAAGGAGGACTAAAAAGATGAAGGGGCTTGAGGGGAAGCCATATGGGAGTGGCTGAGGTCACTTGGTCTGTTCAGCCTGGAGGAGACTGAGGGGAGACCTCATTGCAGTTACAACTTCCTTGTGAGGGGAAAAGAAAGGATAGACACTGATCCCTTCTCTGTGGTGACAGTGCCCAAGGCAGTGGCCTTCAGTTGTGTCGGGGAGGTTTAGGTTGGATATCAGGGAAAGGTTCTTCCCCGAGAGGGAGGTTGGGCACTGGAACAGGCTCCCCAGGGAAGTGGTCACAGCACCAAGCCTGACAGAGTTCAGGAAGCGTTTGGACAGAGCTCTCAGGCACAGGGTGTGACTCTTGGGGATGGTGCTGTGCAGGGCCAGGCGTTGGGCTCAATGATTCTGGTTGGTCCCTTCCAACTCAGGTGATTCTGTGATTTGTAGTTGTTAGGCTTGCTTTTGTGGTTGAGTTGGTGGCATGATTAGTAGAAATAGAGATAGAAGTTGAGCCGTGAACTTCCAAGTCCTTGTTTCAACTTATTTTTTTTTCCCTTGGAGAGTAAGTTACAAAATAACCTAGCACATAATGGAGAAAATTTTGGGATTTAATGTACTGTTTGTAAGACTGTCTTCATGTAGCACTCCTACCGAGTTTAATATTGTTTTTATTCATTGTCTTTTAACAGCATATTGTGAGAATGTTTAGAAGAAATGCCAGAGACTGTGATATCTGCATCAGATTTTCTGTAGATAAGCACTAGCAGTGTCTTGGTAAAGGTGTTGTTTTCAGAAACAGCATTGTAAGACCACATATCCATTACAAAAAAATCGAAGTGAATAATTTATTTTTGGAACTCTGAATTGTGTTCTTGAAGTCACAGAGCTTGTTTGCTGCTGTTTTACTATTGGTATATTTAGGAAAATATTTATTAATTTCAACAGCATGATTCTACCCCTCAATACCCCAACTTTTTATATTCACATGGTATAACTCCTTGTCACCAGTGTAATTGGTCAGAAGTTTGCTCAGTGTACTGCAGGAATACTGAAGCTTGCAGCCTATAAGCTGAAATATGAAAAAGTTTTGGTGTTCTGTAGATATTTCAACTTACATATTGTTGAAAATCTATTCATTTTTCATGAAACTGTTGAGTCTTCTCATAGTTTCAGAAATATCTTGTGAACTGAAATGGAAATTGGCTTGGTAGGCTCAGTTATATAAAGTGATCTGCATATGTAGGGCTGTTTGCTCTCTGCTGTCTTGCCCATGTCAAGGAAGGATGAAAAAGCCATTAAGCAACTCTGACTTTTCACAGCTACCTGTTGTCACCTCTCCAGTAAAGAAGAGAGGAACTCCTTTTCCCTGGAGAACAAGAGGAAATTTAAAGACACTTTTGTTTAGATTATGTTTTGCTTAGTTTGGAAACAGAAAGACAGATAGCTTAATAGAGGCTGCTCTTTTCTTCCCTTCGTCTCTTTCCTTTTCCCATCACGTTTACTGCTGGTAAAGCATGGAAAAGATTCCTCTTGGCAGTGAATGTGAAGCTTTTTGAAATCTGAGATGTACAGGGCTTTTCCAAGCTAGGTATAGAGAGAGAGAGGCTAATTAAACAGAAGAAATCTAATAAATGGCATGGCCAAGTAGACCACATCTAATCTTCATGCTCTTCCAGTACTTGAGGTTAGGATAAATGCTGGCATTAATAGTGATATCTTACCCTGAGGAGTACAGGAAAAGATGTCCACCTGAAGCTTCTTGCATTCTCCATAGCTTGCACCTAATAATTATCCAGTTCCTATCTTTCCATTCTAAAATTAGCAATTATTAAATTAGCTATTTATTAATAAGGATTATGGAAGACAGAAAATGAAAAGGAACATGAATAGATCAGACTTGATTGTGAGCTGTTTAGCATTTTTTCCCCTATTCTTCTCCTTGGTTATGGCACGACTTAATGACTTTTGGAGGGTGGGATTTGTTTTAATTTCACAGTGATTTAGAGCAAGTACTGATGTATAGGAGAGGTCTGTCCACTTCCTCATTAGAAAAATTTATATTTGTAGGGATGTTTAAATTATTTGACTGTTATAATTACACCAACAAAAGCCCTACAACTAAAATATAATAATGTTAATTTAGGAATAATTTGCCATGTTTCCTATTTTGCTGTTGGTTTTTACATTCATGAGACTTGGAGTTTCCTGCTGAAGTTCCTAAGCTAAGAGGGTGATTAAAACTTCCTGATATTAAGAACAAGCCTAGGGGAAAAAAAAAAAAAAAAATTTGGAGGTGGTTGAGTTTAGTTGGTTTTTGTTGCTATGACCTGAAATCAGTTGTTTTGTGTAATGAATTTTAGTACTACAAAGTAAGATACCACTCTAAGGAAGATAAATATTCTTAGTATTCAGTATGACTTCTCACTGTAGTGGAGAATCTGTAATTCTCCTTAAGTGCAGCTCTTTTCATGATTGTTTTTTTAACACTAAATAGTGCCTCTGATCTTCTGCCTTGTTAGACATCATAGGTTAATTAAGGTTGATTCAGTGTTACATTTCAGTAGGTAATACTTAACATAAGCATTTTAACGTAAGTCATTAAAATTTATTCTCAAACTGCATCAACATCAATTCTTAGTATAGTCTTCATAGGTGTCTGAATGCTCTGTAGTCAAGGTGTTTTAAAATGCTCATAACAGAAATAATGTAGTGCCTTTAGAAGATGAAAACATCCTTCAAAGTGTACTGTAATATAAACAGGTAAATTAATGTGGTAGGTGGGTGATTTTTAAAAGAAGAACTTGTACCTGGATGTATATGACTAAAAGGAGACCTGCTATAATACCTTTATGTTCAGCCTTTGAATTCACCACTCAATGTAAGAAGAAAAAAAAAAAATTCACAGGACTTTTACCTGACATCACAGATCAACATAATTTTGTACTGGGTTCTTGCCATGGAGCTATCTACTTTGATAGATTCAGAGCTATTCATTATGCTTTTACACAGGTGGTGGAGAAAAATAAAAGCACAGTCATGAATAAAAGGAGCAGATTGTTCCAACAAGTCATTTGAGCTGAACGAGGAAAGAGAATTTCATCCCTGATGTGATACCTTAATACACGGAATTCCCAAAAGAAACCATTGGTAACTGAGCCCTGTGCACAGGAGAAGTTGTGCTGACAGAACTTTGCTGTGTGCCTCTAGCACAACTCTTCTCTCATGCTCTTGGTTTGTCGTCTTTTTTCTTTTCCTCCTGTTTTGGTGATCTGCTTGTTCCTAGTGGATGAGTTTCTGGGCTTACAATCAGCTCCTTAAAATGGAGGAGCATGAACTTTAAGATATTTCTAGTGTGTTTTGCATTTTGCATAACACCAGAAGTGGTCAGATGCAAAAACAGATCTCAGAACTAAACTGTAAAGTTGGATGCTTTCAACTGTCTTTCTACAAATGCCATTCTGAGGCTGAAAAATATCCTTTGCAGTGTTGATAGATTATAGAACTAAGTAATGAAGAACACGTCTAAAATCTAAATATTAAAATGGGCATGCAGAATTTTTACATGCTATTTGGGAATAGTGTCTTTTATCTAGAAGTCAGTAGATCTCCAGTGCACCATCCCTGTAATGCTATTCATAGTAAGTGTTATGAGTATCTTAGAATTAATTTAATATTGTTGTGCAACTGACTTGTTTCTATCCTAAATAGGAGAAGTGACACATAATCTCTAGGAAGTGCAGTGAGAACATTGGAGTTGTTAGATAAAGATCAGTTATTCAAATTTGGAATCGGCTTTTCTTTTTGTCCTGAGCTGATGAGCTGGGAGGCTACATGTTGTAATGGACATCCATTTATCAGTGGGAGTTATTGGTCCGTGCTTCTTCTCGTCTTAAGCTTATTTATATTTTAACCTGGTTGAAAAAAGATCTGTTTACCTCTTCTTTCCTGGGTTGTTATAAAAGGAGGCAGGGTAAATCGAAATCACAGGGTGATGTCAGTACCAAGTGTTGCTGCTAAGGAATTATCATTGTAATTTTAAAAATATGTAGTTTATCTTTAAATTTAAATAAATAAATAATTTAAAATAACTTTTCATAGGTATTTTGGGTTTGTGTGGCAAGGTTTTGGTGGCTGGGGGTTTACAGAGGTGGCTTCTGTGAAGACCTGCCAGAAGCTTCCTCTGTGTCTGATAGAGCCAATGCCAGGCTCCAAGAAAGACCCTGGCTGACCCTGTCAGAGACAGTGGTAGTGCCTCTGGGATAACAGATTTAAGGAAAAAAATTGTCTGTGTGACAAAAAGGTTTTTTTAAGATTTGATATTATTTTTCATTACACTGCTCGGATTGGTAATAAATTAAGTTGAGTGTGGTTTGTCCATGATGGTAATTGGTGAGTGACCCAAAGGTCTTTCAAAATACTCTTCTCTCCCCTGGGGAGGGGATTGATAGAGCAGCTTTGGTGGGCACATGGTGTCCAGCCAGGGTCAATCCCCCACAATAGCTGATGTGTAAATCTTGGCTATATGATCTTTATTAAATCTTCAATAAATTTTGGTTAATTTTGGGGATTTTATGATTAATTTTGAGATTAAATTTAGGTTAATCTTGATGACCTTGTTATTAAGCAGAGCTTTAATTTATTTTCTGAGAGTTCAGTGTGGGATATTAATCTTTCTTTTTATAATGAACATTTAAGATTCTTTATCTTTCATAAATGAAAACGGACATGTAGGCAGGAAATTTTTTGAGGCTAGTATGATTTATCACTTATCTTTTAGAAGGACGTTGAAGGGGAGTGTGTGAGTTCTCGGTCTGTTTAAGCTGAAGTTGATAACCTAGTGAAGCTTATGAGAAAAGATAATGGATACAGTGAATTGTTGTTTTGCTTGGTTTCTGTGAAATGTAAATGTTTCCCAAATACTTCACAAGCAACTGAACAAATTTGATTGATCCAAAATACAGTTAGTAGTTCGACAAAATAATCATAGACACTTAAAATTCTGTCTTCTTCGCTTTCTATTCCAGCTGTTGGTGGGGTGTCAGAGCAAAATGATGGACTACCTGCTTTTTTATTTTTGTTTGTCCTTGATTGTTGGGGGTGACTTGATGTCTGCAGGTGTGGCAGTTCATGGCTCTGGTTGATGCTGTCCTATCCAGCTCTTCTGGGCCATGTCCTGATGGCAGTGTTGTTTGAAAGGAGGAGATGCTACTGACTGCCTTGCATCCCAGTCCTTTGGCCCTCATCAGGCTGCTGAGGTCAGACCAGTCTGGTATGTTACTCTGATCTCTGCTGCTGCTGCCATTTTTTCAGAAGCATGATAATAGAAATCTAAGGTAGATGTGGATTTAGGTACTGCAAGATCCAAAAGCGTTTGAATGTCAGCACTGTGCTACCAGCCCGGAGATTGAGCAGAGGTACACAAACCACTGTGGCAGGATGTGTGTGTCAGTAGGTACGGACAAATTCCAGTGGTGGGGTAGTATTGAGGAAAAGTTTTAAGTTATACATCAGAGGTAGCTAAAGGAATGTGGTGGTGATAGGTAATGGGACAGCGGTTGCTAGTGAAGTACTGTTTTATTGAGTTTTAGGGAAAGTTACAAATGGTGTAGTAGATTTCTGACTTGTTATTTGTAGGACATTAGTAGACTGTTGACAAAATGTTAGGCAACCAATATGAATGGGTACTTGAGTTCAGCTGCTGAACTTCATTGGAAGGTAGTGAACGTTCATCAAGCTGATCCACTATCTTCTGTGAGCAATGCTGTTACATTATTGTTGACAGTGGCCCAGTAACTGAATTAGGGTGCTAATCAGTTTAGCACCTGACCTACCGTTTACTTTTGTCAGATGTGGTTTTACGTTTAAGTAGTTCAAGATCTGATTTAAAATGTTTTGAACAAATGGCTGGGGATAAAATATATCACAACAGGTTTCACCCACCCACCACCTCTTCTCCTTGTGTTTTCCACACAGCATGTTGCACTAGGTTTGTCTCTTACTGCCTGGAGTTGCCAAAACTGCAGGCAGGCAATTGACCATTCAAACAGAGAAGGAGAGCTCTGAATTTGCTCATGTTTTGAGTCTTAAGGAGTAGTCTGCAGGGGGTTTGAAATGCTTGGCCTGTCTAGTCTTATACTGGATAAAACACTATAGCATTGGTTGTTTACTTGCCTTGAAAAGACTTGGTATGTTGATAAGAGGTAAGGTCGTGGTGTGCTCCATGAGAGGAAGCCATTGGTTCAAGCAGTTGTTACAGGGTGGATTTTGTATGGGTGATAATCTGTCCTGATAAACTTTGTTCATGTGCATATGATAAATGCACTCTTGCCTGTTCTGTGAGTGCAGCCATGATGTGCCCACGAGGAGGTTGGGATTGCTTGCTGTGTATTAACAGGTGCATTATTATTGCTAATCAGAACTCTGATAACTAAAATTAATAGTCGGTACAAAGACAAGCAATTAAGAACATTCATCTTCCAAATGAGTCTAAAAGATTCATTGGTAGTTTAAATTTATATACTGAGGGCACTTAAACCATTAAAAAGGGTAATGTGTGCCCTACAGGCATGTGCTTCAAAGCCATATGTCATTTTGGTGCTGGGACCAGAGACTGATAACTTCCCTTTAAGGGAAACTGCTAGTCATTTATCAGTAAAATGTACATTTTCTTGCTGTAGAGTGATCATACAAGTGTATGTAAGTTAAATCAAAATACAAGATTTATGTCCTAAGTCCTTTTGGCTTTATCATATTAGAAGTTAATTAGAAAAGTCTCTCACTGGTAACAGAGGGCACTGGAGTTGGGACATTGAAAAGCATAAATATTTCTCTGGCACACAGATATTTCTCTCATGCCTTGCAGTCTTTGACAGTGACACTGCTGTAGTAACCAACCTTGTACAGGGAATAAAATGTTCAGGTGTTTTTGTTGCTGATGTTGATGATCTGTTTATGTTGTCACAGGGTGATATTTGAGCAAGTGTTGTTAATACAGAGATGCATATGAAGTTTTAAGGGTTTATGGTATAAGGATTTAGCACAAATTTTGCTTCAGTGTAGAATTTTCTTTCTGTCCTGGTGTTGTCCTTGCCAGCTGAAACACTGGTTAACAGGTAATTCTGGGAGTGCCTAGGTACGTATCTGGCAGTCGGTTTTGGTGATGTAGGATTATCTCAAATCTGGTTTTGTCATTCATTCATTCAAAATGACAAATAGTTTCGCAGATTTGTGGGAACTATTTGAGTTATCCCTAATTGAAGATGCAACATGGTGTCTTGGTGTGGGACACTGTGTAGATTTGCTTATGGAATTTAGTGAAAGGAACTTTCTCTTCCCTAAATATGACCACTGTGCAAACTCTCTGCCTGTTATGTGATACTTGAATATGCTGTTTTGGGTAGGTTAAAAACATTTTCATTCTCAGTTTGGTGACATACATGCACATTCCTCCTTTCCTTTTTCTCTGACCTTTCTGGGTTCCACGCCGTGTATGTCTCGTACAGAGGGCAGGAATGAGCACAGTTCTCCCCTTTCCCACCTCTGGAGTGTAGTGTGAGCTGATGAGACCTTGGCAGGCGTGGAAGGGTGTTGGGCTGTTAGTGCTGTGGTGGTGACTCATCATAGGGCAACACTGGAATCTATTGTAATAAGGGGTTTTTGTTTGTTCGCAGTACTTGTCCCATATTTTGTATTTAAAAAGTCAGACAACAAAGTCAATACAAATATCCCTGTTATTCTAGAAGTGTCTTAGCAAAAGGAACTTGTATTGTGATGAGCATTGTCATTTGGGTTGATGTGCCTGAATTACTGAGGAGAGGGAGAAGAGGGTGCAAGAAATATCTCCCCTGGTTTTCAAAAATTGTCTATAGTCTATTTCTTGGGTTCTTATATAACTTTTCTGGATTAAAAAATACCACATAAATAATGATGAATGCACTGTGTTTTCTCTTTCACTCTCCCCTGCTATTGTCTTTTGTTTTTGAGTAGGAGGAGCAAACTCTATGGCTATGTGCCATGCATAGAGATAACAGCTGCTGCAAAATTGTATGCATGACATCTGTATTTTTTCGCCTTTATGCTCTGCTTTTTCTTTGACCAGACTCTTTTGATTCCTTTGTTTCTTCCTTCTCAAACCTTGATCTTTTTCTGTGATTGTCATGCTTTCTTCTCTCTTTTCCCAGCCTACTTAATGGCCTTGAGTTAAGAATGGAATAAAAAAACTTTCTGAACGAGACAGGGCAGACATTACTGTTCTGCATGGGAATTTTGTCTTTTTTTTTTTCTCCTCCCATCATTTACATTCCTCCTATTCTTCTTTCACTCTGTCACTTCTCCTCAAAAGTTTTGTTGTAAGGTTTTCCTGTCTGTTGTTTGTGTGACCCTGAAAAAATGCCTTGCTATGTTATGCTAGACTGATTTAGTAAATCAAGATTACCCACTTCATTCTGCGGCAATTCCTTAATTTCTAAGTAATTTTAATTAATTTTTCTGACTGTTTTGACAGTATTTATCCTTATTGTCAGTGTTTGGACTGCTTATGCTTTCAATGCATCAGAGTTTTTGATTTCCATCCTTGAGCTTGGTCCATTATTTTCAGTTTCCCCTGTGGTTTAAATGGCATGTTGCTTTTTGTCACCCAGGCACTGAGATGGGTTTCACTTGGATTGGTGACTTCAGGCTATGATTTGCTCTGACGGAAGGTGCTCTTGGGGGAAATTGGTTGTGTGGAGTAGTGATGTTTTTACCAGAGAGCTTGTGAAAGCAAGCCTGTGAGCTATGGTAGGAGGCTGTGTGGGCACTGCAGTTGTGGTGGGCCCCAGAGAAAGACTTCTGCTTGACTCTTGGAAGATCTCTGCTTTTAAATAAACTAAAAACAAGTTTCTTTTCTAGGAGGATGCACATTCAATGATGGTCCTGGGCCCTGTGACTACCACCAAGATCTGTACGATGATTTTGACTGGGTGCATGTCAGTGCTCAAGAGCCTCACTATTTGCCACCTGAGATGCCTCAAGGTGAGAAACCTCACAGATACTGAAGGATAAGTTTCTTTATAAACTTGGAGCCTCACTGAATATGGCCTCAAGGCCATGTTCTGAGATCCCCACTTTAACCTTGATAATGGAGGTAATAAAAAGGAACAAAAATAATAACTATAACAATCTTGGTAATTGAGAAGCCTTCTTAGACCAAATCCCCCTTTAAAGCTGGGGTGAGGCATAGGGATGGGAAAAAGGAAGCCATAATTTCCTCTTTATTCTGTGTGGAATTCCTGTTGACTTTAAGTCAAATTCTGTGTTTTATTTGGCAGGTAATATATCGATTCAATTATTCAGGTAGGCACTAGAAGAAATGGTGGAAAAAGGGATACATGCAAAACCTCCATAGACTGATTCCTTCCCTCCCCTCCCCCCAACCTCCTATCATTCGAAGGCAATCAGAAAAAGCTTTGATTTATGGAAATATTGCTGTTGTTAATTACTATTTAGGACAGGTAATGAATAACTGAAGAGGCACAGCCTACATGACCTTGCCTGCTCACCTTTGGTGAACAGCTTAATCGGCGCTTCCCAGACAGCATGATATGCTGAGAGAATGAAAGCATTTGAAATTCAGCTACATTTTCCAATTAATAATACATTAAGTAATTAATCATGCAGAGGAGGAAAAAAGGTCATGGCTACTTTATTTGTATCTAAAAGGTTTTGTGAAGTGAGGTATGTGTGGAGAAGGAGTGGGGAATGTTGCCACACAGAAGTAACCTCACCTCTGCACCATTTCTTCCCCTGCTTTTTCATCCTGTTGTGAATCATTAATGGTGGTTAATCTATATAATTTTACTTCCTAAGTGCTACCTAGCTGGGTTCCCCCTGCTTTAAAGTCACTGATATGAGCAGATGTTACCATGCCCAATAACTTGCAAAATAGGTTAATTAAGCAAGACCCACACTTCATTTAATGGACTTCTTGGTGCTTCAGTTTTGCATAAGGAAGAATAAATTTAGAGCCTGAAGCCTCAGCATTTGCGATGGTCTTGTATTAAAAAAAGTTCAAAACAATACCTCCCCTAGTAAGGCCGAAATTAGTTACTATTCAGTTTGCATTTTTCAGAATGTACATGTTTTTTATAAAGGTTGGAGGTATCTTAATTGTGATGGAAACACCACTTTGGGAAAAATTTGGTATTCCCAGACCTTTGGCCCACCTCGTATAGGAAGAAGAGCAATTTGAGAAATTGTATTTTGAATGAATCTAAATGACAAAATAGCTTCTTGCCTATCCCAAATAGCATACCTGTCATCTTCAGGCAGTTTTCAGAGTTAAATGGCACAGTGCTCTCTGGCATGTGATTTCTGTTAAATTCTGCTATGACTCTTTTTTTTCCTCTGAGCATAGCCCATGGGTTCTTTCAGAGGAAGCTCTTTTTATTTTTTTGCATCTGTATGTGAAATTGCAGCTGCTCAATAAAATCTATCTGAATAAAGGAGTTTTTCAGAGGGAGTCCAAAAGAGAAACAGAAGAAGTTCTGATTATTACTTTTTTTCTTTCCTTGATTAGAATACTAGACTTCTTGTATCAAGCTTGATGTTTGGTGACTGAGGTGCAGACTGAAACTAAGCCTCAAATCTGTTCTGGTCTGATGAGCTTCCCCTTAAGAAGTTCAGAGTCTTCAGATTCTGAAGATGCATGCCATACCTAAATATTTAAATTCATTTGTATTTGAAATAGCATGATTTTAAATTAAGTCTAAAAAAGGTAACATGGTTCTAGAATGAGTACTGAATTCTTCTGGTGGATCTGCAAGAAATGGAACAGCAAGAAGTTCAGGCAAAAGCAGAAGGGAAATAAATATATATAGACATCTGCTGTGCAGTGTTTTAACATTGGTGACCCTGATTACTGTTGAAACTGTAGGTTTGAAAGCATTCTACTGCTCATGAAGAAGTTATCCAAGTAGAATAAAACATGGTAATGAAAGTATAGATCAAACTAAACTACTGCAGTTTTCACTTTGAAAAATACTGTGTTTCGTAACCTGTAGAAGAAGCTAGGAATCTCTTAGGGACCATTTTTTCCTGTTCTGTCAGTGAAGGACAGCAGAGAGGGGAAGGAGTACCCAGAAAAACTAAGCAGCAAAAAGTCCTAGAGTAGGGGCTGTTTTCTTTCCATCTCTTCTCAGGCTTTGTAATCCTTCAGCCAGGCACAAAGCTCTGATCAACACCTCCTCTACATGGACACCATCTGTAGTGTTTGGAGACCTTGTCTTTTACATCTTTTTGGAATACAACAAAATGGGGGCTCCAGTTATAGATTTGTGTCTGGAGGAGCACTGTTTTACCACTGCGATAGCAAGACAATACTCTTACAGTGAGTATGTAGCTTTCAGGGCTCTAACTTCACCAGATTCACACAGAATCATTGCAGTTATAGAGGTTTATACTCAATTTTCAAATGACAATTTTCTGTCTTCAGTACCTTCAGAAAGACTTATTAAAAAAACCCTAAACAACAGAACTCCCCAAAATAAAAAGTGCAAGAGAGAATAGGACATGTAAAAAAATAGTAAAAAGGCAAAAACTGACAATCGCTAATGCTATGGCAAGTGCTACATTGACAAGTGCCAACGTTTTACTTTTGTTTCAAGGGGGGTGGTAGTTTAAATCAATGTTGTGCATTGGAGAGTGATGATGAATCATGGGAAATTTCAGACCTAATGGCACGTACTTCAGAGTGCTATGAAAATATGAAACCTTCTCCTAATGGAAAACATTATACCAGTGTAGCAATAGTAAATGCTATTGGTAAAGCAAGTGTAATTACCTCTGAGTAATTAATGCAACTTCAGATTTTTTTTTTTTTGAGTGACCTACATTGTTTTTCTCAAGCTGTGAGCAGAGGCAAAAGCCACTTATCTTCTGTTATGGGAAAAATAAATGTAGTACATAATGATGAATTTCAAAATAAAACGAACACTTAAAGCAGGTGCTTGAGTAGAGCTTTAAATACCAACTTGTAAATTGTCTGAACTGCAGCGTATGCGATAAAATCTTTGGATTACTCATTAAGACCTGGGAAAACACCTGATTTCCAACATTAGCTTTCTGAGAGTACATGAAAGTGACTGTGCTAGATCAAGCTAAAGATCTGCTGATTTTGAGTGTTGCCTAAGCAAGAAGTTGTGACAAATCAGTGGTGATCCGTGCCCTGACTGCTCTCCTACTTTCCAGCTGTTTGACATTTAGGAATGTTCTCAGCTAGAAGCAGTCTTTACTAGTAATATTCTCAAGGATAGTTTTGCCCTGTCAGCCTTGTCTTACTGTGTGTGGGCTCCTTGAAGGCTTCTAGTATCTACTAGGGGCTAAAACAGAGTGCCAGGTTTTGTTATGGAACTTGGGGAAATGCATCTCTTGCTTGTTTTGGACTTCTCTTTTAAACATTAGGTACAGGAAGTGTGCAAAGGTGAGTACTAATCATCTCCTCCCACTGATTCAATTTTTTAAAAATACCTCTTAAATAAAATACAGACTTTTCTCTGGGCCATCATTCTAGGTCAAATGGTCCAAGACTACTGAAATGTTCAGTACATGGAAATAGTTCTGCAACTGTGCATTTGCATTTTGTGGGAGGCAGGGCTGGTAACCAAGTGTTGTATTTTTGTAGACATGGTGACAAAACATGAAGTCCAAATATTTACCTCGTGGTTTTGGTCCCTCTAGAGAAAGACATCTTCTAGATGTTCAAGCAAACCCTTGAGAGGATGTATTATATTTTCCTGTGCGTTATTTTTATACGTCGTGCTATACAAGATAGAAATTGGAGAATGCTCTTAAGATGAAATCCAATTTTGTCTATGGGTGTTTTCCAGTTATTTTAGGGGATTATTCATTGTGTGTGGAT
>WEKY01023171.1:0-10654 GCA_013390045.1 Picathartes gymnocephalus
AAGTGTGGGATGCCTGGCTCAAAGTCTTGCTCTAAAGGAGGTACGGGAAAAAATGAATTTGAGGTTTTTCTCATTTCACATGATCTAGTTGCTGAGCTAAGGGGTAGGCAGCACTACTTTTCTCAAACTCGCAGATGAAATTGTTTGACCCAAATCACATTGTTTCAGCTAACTGAAAATTCAGAGAAGTGTTGTTCTTGGGCTGATCCAGTACAAATTTCTTGTATGTGTTTTGATTTGGTCTCCAAAAGAGGGAACCCCTCCTTCCCCAAACAAACAACAAAGTCCCCTGACACCCACTACCTCCTTGTTTCTTACATGGCCCCATTTATTCCTCTGATTGAAGAAGGCTTCTATACTCTTTGTGTGCCATGCTGTACTGAAATCCAGAATAAAAGACACAGAGATTTAGACAATAGTGGAAAGTCTTTGGCTTTTTTGTGACAGTATCCAGACTGCACTTCGGGTGTTTCAGAGTTTGGTTTGAGAGGACTCCTCACTGGTTGGAGCTGCACTGACTCCATTACCCAGAACAGTACAGACAGGCTTCTATTTCAGAAGTTCAGGAGGTTGCTCTACCTCTATCAATGTTCCCTTTTCCTCTTACAAGTGAGTGGAAACCTATTACTGCCTAAATTTGAGTAAGGGAAGGGAAAGTTTCCTGGCATGCAGTTAGAGGTGCCATCACTAGAATCACACATGCTTTATGTTCAAAATCATAAATCAGCTTGATGGCCCTATTGGGATCATGAGACCCACCAATGGAAAATCAGTGACTACTTCCCACAATAAATCTATGCATTGTGTTGGTAATGTTCAGGAATAAAGAATGAAGAAGCACTTCTTAAAAATTCTTTTAGCACCCTCAGAGAACTATCTTTGTGAAAACCCACATCCCCTACAGTAACATTTAAAAGGCAGATAACGGGCATTCAGATAGATAAAAGACAGCAAGACAGCATGTATTTCCTTATCAGTCAATGTTTTCTTGGATCTGGCAGTTCAGCCTGTGGAATAATCCTTCTGGTTCTTCACTTCTGACTTTGTTGTTAGGAAAAGTGACAGCTTCTATAAAGTTTCTTAATAGATGATTCATAATGTGTTCCTGTGTGTAACCCCTTAAATATTAAGCCTTCTAAAAACTGCTTTTGAAAAATAATAAAAAAACCACATTGTTTTTCTATCATCATGACGTTAATATGACGTATTTTACAACACAATTTTAGATTTTTGAATAAGACAAACAATATTTGAATCAGCCAAGCAATATTTTGGAGCAGAAGATGATCATCTGAACTCACTTTTAAAAATGCTTCCTAGGTCTAGCATTACTGCACTTTGGCATCTCTTTTGCAAAAAATAAATATTGGGTTCTGAAATTAAATGCACAGGCTCAGGTGATACTGGGGTTTAAATGTGATGCTATAGTTCTCAGGTGAATTATGTTTTTTCAGTCACCTCAG
The DNA here is from genome assembly GCA_013390045.1 of Picathartes gymnocephalus. Taxonomy (NCBI): domain Eukaryota; kingdom Metazoa; phylum Chordata; class Aves; order Passeriformes; family Picathartidae; genus Picathartes; species Picathartes gymnocephalus. Next base: position 1,464 of record WEKY01023171.1, read on the forward strand.
TGTCAAACTGGTTCATGGAAAGGGAAATAGTCCAGGGAAGTAAGCAGAGAGGTACAAATTCTTTGTGTGTCTTTGCTCTTGTTGCTGAAAGTATTTAAGTGGTGTTTCACTGTCCTTCCTTTGAATGGAGCTAATTTTTACTTGTCTCTGCACCACAATAAACTAGTGGAAAATACTTTTAGTGTATACAGTGCTTTAAATTGAGTGTAAGGTAGACACATCATGAAGAGCATCCCGGGTATATATCAAGACTACTAAAATAATAGTGTTTAATAGTGTAGAAAGGTGGTTGAGTGGATTTGTTACGTCAATGTTTATTTAAACATGAATTGCAACAGATTTACATTTCAATCTTTTTTAGCTGTTGGAGAGGAATAGTGGAATGTCTGCTTTGTACAAATTTGGCTGAGATCATCTGTTCTCCTGGGGAATAGTCATTGTTAATAAACTGTAACATAGAAATTATGAGAAAAGAAATTAAATTTTTTACATTTACAATAAGCTAAACTAAATTTATACGTTGTCATTGATGGAGTTGAATTTAATTTTTTTGTCCATTTTTCTATTGGTACATTCAGAATAAGAGGTTATCTTATTGCTGGTACTAATTGTACAAATAATCTTGTTTGCTATTTGAAAATGCACTCAAGGAAGTAAGGATCACATCTTTTATGGTCCTATGGTGTTCTAGCAACACTTAACAGCTTTCTGCTTTGTTTAACCAAATTGTTGCTGATATGCTTTCTTCATGCAACACATGGTATGTTGTCTAGTTAAGAACAAATCTCTGGAGGCTACTCTTTATAAATGTATATGATATTTCAATTTCATGTAGAAAAGTAATTTCATGTTATACCAGTTTATTTTCAGGTACTGTAACAGTCTGACAGTAGAGCAGTCTTCTGAGCTGTCAGGTCTTTAAAATATAAATGTTTTGGGTGAGTGGAAGAATAACCTTAAATACCACACTCTTAGTGCCTTTGTATTCTTTAGGCAAAATAAAGCTGAAACTGTAGAAATTATATCCCTTCTTTTAAGCTGATGATGAAAAATAAGCAGACATTGTCCCCAAAACCTTTCTCACAGACTTTCTCTGAAATGGTGTTACAGGATACTGTGGCTCTGCCTAATTAACTACAATAAAAGTGTGTACAGGCAATAGAAATTAACTTGAAAATTAAAAATACTCCCTTTCTTGCACTTTTTCCTGTTTGTATGTAATTTAATGTAGCTACACTAGTTAAAGACCTCTCCCCTTTGTCCCTTGGCTACTCCGACATACGCTTAATTTTGAGGGCATCTAGACTGATCCTCGTAGAACCCCTGCTAAAGGAGGGCTGTGGTGGGAGAGGAGAAGGTGGCTAATAGCTGTAGGAACAGCCCTCTGGCATGCTGTATACATTTGTGGTTGGAACAAGTGAACACTGACTGGAGTTGGGCAAAGAAGGAAAGATAAACAGCATATGTAAAAGAACACACAAATAATGAAATAGCAAGAAACCTCTAGAATGCTGATCAAGATATTAAGAAAAAAAAACAAAACCGAAAAACAAACAAATAAACAAACAAACAAACGCAACAGCAACTGACTCCTCTAGAAATAGGTAATAGGGTAATAATTGAATATATAGATATATGATTTGAAATCCATAGACTAAATAAAAATCTGATTGTGACTTTAATTTTTAAATATATTTTGTAAGAATCTGCCTGAAAATGGATATAAACCTCAATGAAATAACTGTAATGTGAGGTTTTTGGTAATGAATGAATTAGAAAACCATATGGATGCATTAAGTAGAATAATTAATGTACCATACACAAAAGTAGGACATCCATAAATCATTTATGATGTCCTCTTCATCAGTTCTTGGCTCTTTGAGTCTTAAATGAAAGCCAGGTTAGCTGGATATTAGAAAAACTAGATTTGCCAGTCAGATAACAGACAGCTTTCATTAAAACATTAATTAATTCTAGAAGGCTGAGGGCCTGATCCATTAAAGTATTTGCAGAACAGTGCTACTTTTGTCGTGTTTGGGTTTTTTTCTATTTTAATTACTCTCTTCCTCTGGTCAATGAAAGTTGTGTTCAACTTGCTCAGCAAGCATGATGGAATACTACTGTATTTATAGAATTAACTATTGAATTGCCCAGACAATTCCAAATGCTTCAAATGGCTGTATGGTACAGTTACAAAGGTAAGGTGGTCTATTCCTTACAGTAACTGTCAGTGGACCTGTTTCCTCTTTCAAAGGCAGAGATTCTGAGGACCTTTTTTAGGCAGTTCATTCTATGCCCAGTACTTCATGTCAGTAGGAACAAGGGAACACTGAAGAAAATTCCTTTTTGTGGTTTTTTTTCACTTTTCTTGTATTTAGGCATAATATTTTAAACTCTCATTTTATTATGTTTAAGAGTGATCTAATTTCATTACTAAGATGGCAAAAATAAATGTTTTGCATCACTCTTATAAAATGAGAACATTTTATAAATGCTGAAATTAATGTGAGACTTGAGCTATAAGCTTAGTCTGCCAAAGAGGTATGTCTATGGTAAAATGATCAGGCTTGTTTTAATAAAATACTTAAGGAAAAATTTTAACCGAAAAATGGATTTACACTACTGGTTCTAAAAATACACAAGATTCAGTCTGACAAGAATATAATTCAGTTTGAATAGTATATCTTTGTTGTGATGATAAATACGCTAAGAAAAAGTAGAGATAGGCAGTTTATATTCAAGTGCCATATTTATTTCTGTTCGGGTGTTACAAGTAGGATGTTTTTATATTCAAATTTTCATTCTTCAAAGTAAGGAACTAAAGAATGTTGTAGATAATGAAAAAAACCTCTTATAATGTAATGTAAAACTATGATAGAACATATTAAGACCATCACAGAATCACAGAATTAACCAGGTTGAAAAAGACCTCTGAGATCATCAAGTCCAACCTATGACATAACACCACCTTGTCAACCAGACCATGGCACTGAGTGTCACATCCAGTTTTTTCTTAAACACCTCTAGGGACAGGGACTTCACCACCTCCCTGGACAGCACATTCCAATGCCCAGTCACTCTTTCTGTGAAGAACTTCTTCCTAATGTCCAGCCTAAATTTCCCCCGGCACAGCTTAAGCCCATGTCCTCTTGTCCTGTTGCTGATTGCCTGGGAGAAGAGACTGACCCCCACCTGGCTACAACCTCCTGTCAGGTGGATGTAGAGAGTGAGGCATATGAAGTAGAAGAAGATGTGAGAAGTTATCTCACATCTTTCAGGGCTTGCTATCCAAGGCATAGCATAAATGCTCAGAGCTGGCCATCTCTAACAAAAAAATCCCTTGGAGTTCCAGTGCTGGGGAATGTATTGCAGAGCTTGAGGAGCATCAATATCAATGCTGAGTTATGGTATCCCTCTGACTCTGAGCTGCTAATGGCTCAGGGCAGCTTTGGTGTCTTCATATTCACGTGCCATTAAACTGAAATCCAAGGACAACTGAACAGTGACTGTATTTCCAAGCCAGGGAGTGTATTTCTAGGCCAGACTTGGATGTTCCCAACTGTCATTGCCACAGTCAAGCCCTTTCTCTTGTTCTCATGTAATCGATCTTTTTCTTTTGCAATGCTACCAGTTTATTTGGCTGGCCAGCCAAGTTTGTTCAGTGTTTGTCAATGCTTTCTCTTGGCCCACATCAAATTCACTTTTGCTTTCTACCATTATCTTTTAGTGGGTTGTAAAACAGGCTTAGCATAAAGCTACAGGATGTTCCAGGACCTAGTCAGAACTTCCTTGCATGCCCTGTTTGACTCATGGGCTCCCAGTTGTCCAGTCCTCATCTGCTATGAGCACAGCCCTATAAATTCTTTTCATTAAAGGTAAGAAACATTAAACAAAAATCCAATGCTTTTGGCATGCTGAATATTCGTATTTTCTGATCAATCACTGAAGAAATTAAATGCTTCAGAAGTACATATCTGATGCTTAAAAGGACTTTTCAATCAATGTGGCCTCATTAATGTCTTACGTGTTGCCAGTCCCAGTGATCCTAGCCTTTGTCAAGCAAAGTTTAACAATAGCTGCTAGCTTTTCTTTGTCATAATTCTGTTATAACCCTCTCCATCCAATGGTCTACTGCTACTGATCTTTGCTCTTTTGGCCATGTTACTGCTATTGTAGTTTCTTCAGTTGAAATAGAAAGGCATTTACTGTTATCTTTGGCTCCAATACATAGCAATTTATTTTCTTGGCTTGTCTACTTTAACATAGACACTACATCTTTGATTTCCTAAATCTTATTCTGCCTGGAGGCTGACTGACTCTACCATGGGCTTTCTTTTTCTTGCCCTTTTCTTTAATTGCGGATTTCTTTCAAAATTACTTTGAGGGTGATGCAATACAAAAATACCTTCACTTTGATATCACATCAGCTGTGAAACACCTCTCTAACAGTTCATTAGTTACGGAATGGATCACACATTCCTTGTAGCAATTGAGCTGTATGGGCTGCTGATCAAGAACCACAGAAATGAATGAAGTCTTCTGAGTCGAAAACTCAAGGCAGAGGTTGAAAATGAATTCCCTTTTTAAAGAATTTTGAGGTAAAAAGAAAAATTCACTGGGATAAAATGAGACTATTTAAACCCTTTAACTGGGAGGTAAGGAGGAAATGAAAGTCACGTATCACAAAAATCCCAAAGCTCAAGGCATACAGCTACAATGAGCACTCAGGTTCCAGCACCTCTTTCGTCAAATCCTGGTAGGAACCGAGAGTCATGAGGGAAATTGGTTAAATCATCCAAGCCAGGTTATTTGGTGTCTTTGATTTACATTGTAGGATAGAGCTGAGATAAGTTTATGGAGGGGGTATTTTCAGTGCATTTGAGATTGGTCTTGCCTTCAATATATGGAAGTTGCCAGGCCAAGTGTCTTTTAGACACTGAAATGTTTTGCTCTTCTTTTCAGATTAGATTTTATTTAATTACTTCAACTGAGAGGAATCTGTAGTGTTGTTGGAAAAAGGTTTGTCTGGAAGTCTAGTCATTCAATTTATCATGTGGCATATGAGGATAAAGCAATAACTCTTCATCCTGAAGATCAGGAACCTGAGCTGGGGTCTCCCTCATGCAATATAAAGCTCCACTACATTGCTTATTCTGAAGTGAATCAATCTTCTTCAGGTTTTCAGTATGTTGTCCCTTAGTGAGATTATCAGCAATATATTATTTCTCAGCAGTATAAAACTAAAAATCTGACAAGAAATTCTGGGGACAGGAACAGGAGAAGGAAGCTGTTCTTAGCTGTTCTTTTGCTAGCAGTCTGTACAAAATCAGGAGGCAGTGCATCAGCATGAGTCTCAACACAGATTATCCCGATAAGATTATACTGAGTTGCTCATACAAGATATAGATAGTAGAGAGTTTCTGCACTCTTGCCAGAGGGAAAAAAAAAACCAATTAAGGAAACACTATAAAGTAAAAATTCAGACACGTGTTTGTACAGGGAGACAAGACCACATGCAGTCCATGTGCTTTCTCTGGTAAAGTGGATAGACAGAAGTTGTTTTTCAGGGGCACTACCAGACAAATTACATAAACAGAAAGGAATGAATAAAACGTAAGTGTTTTGAATTTTGTACACTCTGTTATTCTCTGTCTTTTAAAAATTGAATGTATATTCAGGAGTCACGTAGTTAAAATCCTTGTCAACTAGACAATCATTTTAGTGAAACTCGCATTACATTACTTCTGCATTGTTCATTCTTTCCTGAATGATATTTTCTACTGGGACTTACAACTTAATATGACTGATGTGCATTGATGTGAAACTTATGAGAATAAGAGTCCTAACTGCTTGATACTGCTTTGTGTTGCCCAGCATAAAACTTGTATTTTTCTCCAGTTAATCAGGCATGTAATGTATTCAAAAGCAATGGTTCAGAACACTGCTGCATTTTTCATACATCCTTTTTTATTTCATTCTTTTCTGTTTTAGCCAACCACGTGCTGCTTCCCATGCTGTATTCTCTACCCCTTTTTATCCTTCTCTTTCATTCCTGTAAGAAGTTTGCTGGAGTTCTTGTCCCCAAACTATCTAGTTTGTAGTACCTACTTAAAACATTAGTCTCACCGTTCATTCAACTAGTCCCCAGTGATGCTGTTCCTTCATCTGTCTCTCTCTCTCATTGCTGTGTGCAAGTCATATCCTTTCCTTATCCAACACTTTTCTTGTCTTTTTTTTTAACATGTTTTGGGCTATGATAGCGCAAATATCTAATCTTATCCAAAATCTTTTATAATAAATTCAAACTTGGAAAAATGCTTTAAATAGCACATCTTCCTTGGTCAGGCCCCATATAGCCATTGGAAGTTTAGCTTGTCTTTCCTCCTTGGAGTGCCTTACTGGTCTTTGGCACACTGCTGCATGCGAACTCATTCCTTTTTCTCACACATTGTCATTCTTGTCATGCTCTACTCTTTTACCTTAGGTAAGTGTGGCCCCTTTCCTCAGGCTATTACCAGGGTCTTGTCTTGCCTTTGATTTTTAATCACCTTCTACTTCTGTCTTTCTTTTTACCTTTGTCTTCCAGTCCTTCCTTTAGTCGTGTAGTCTCAAACCACTTTACTGTTTTCTTTTTCCTCTCCATTATTACATATTTTGTAGCCCACACTCCTCTTTGGTTCCCTTGATAGTCTTCCCCTTTGCTGTGAATGCTGCTTTCTGCCCAGAGCTGTTCTGTTACCAGATCTCCTAAAATGTTGTGGATATTGAAAATTTTCTTGAACTGTAATGTGCATCTTCTCACCCTATTCTAAGACAATATGATAGATGTTCTCGACTCTGATTTTAATCAGTTTTTTAGGTCTGGTGGTGTTTTGGTTTTCTTGTTGGTTTGTTTGTTTGTGATTTTGTAGTTGAGGGTTTTTTTTTTGTTTTTTTTTTTTTTTATTTATCTTGCTCATGGGAAATAACTGCTTTGGTTCACTGTGAGTGCACCTATTTTCTTATTTGTTGTGTTAAGCTGGAATGAAATAACTATAGAGTATTTCTGCTTTTAGTATAGGATTGCCTTGCTTTTGCAGTGCTCCATGGACTTCTGGATTTCTGTTGTTGGAGGGATTATTGTGAAGCACTTACATCCAAGTACTTACAGACCTGGAATTAAATTATGGTATAACTGATTTCTGAAAAATCCTATTTAAACTCGTGACCAAAATATACTTTGAAGACCAAGATTAAATTTTGCTGGTCTTGACAAAATGTTACAGAAAAAATATATTTTCACTTTGAAAGGGGTAATGTTTGCCACATGAATTGTGACTAACCAAAGCTAAATTAATGTTTGCTCAAAGACAATAAAAAAGTTATCTCAGCTAAACTAAATATTAATTTAAGATTAATTTGTTGTAAGGTGTACATGTCAAAGGTCACTTCGAAACATAAAAGTATGCAGTATTTCTTAAGTGTAGGCATTGAATAGGTTGAATTTGTACTCCGTAGAGTTTTGGAGGAAAAATATCTAGTGAAAATACGTCAGGTAAGAATATTGTCCACCAGATGTCCCTGTACTCATAGGTGGTAATGGACAATATTTATTAAACTGTCTAATTGCTTTAATTAAAGGCAATTTACACATAGTGTATGCATTTCCCAGGGCTCTGTCAACCAATGTGTAATAAGATCATGAATAAATGGCAATTTTATTAGCAGTATTTGAGGGCTGTAGTTATCAAAATAAATTACAGGAATTTACTGTGAAGTTTCTACTTGCCATCTCAGTTTTGTGTGCTTTTTCTTCTCTTGGAAAACAGTTTATCATGCGTTGCATTGTAAAAGTAATAACTGTTTATCTCTTGTATTTGTCATTTATATGAACTTATATGTTTAAATACATTACTCATATAAATATTACCAAGCAATATGTTTTCATCTATCTGCCTATCTATAAAAGGCTCTAAGTAACTAGAACTGACGGAACTAGTGAGTTGAAGGATTGTGGCTTTTGTGAAGATTTAATTTTGGTAACTATTGGAGCAGACTTTGGTCAGGCACCTGTATTCATGCAGTGTGTTTCATTTCTGTCAGCTGCTCCCTTGGCTTGCTGTGCAGCATGTTCCAGCCAAATTCTTGGCTACCAGCTGTCCATGCATGTTTAGTGGCTACAGCAGAACTGTGAGGTATCCCTTCACCAGTGGGGACCTGGGCTCCTGCCCTCAGATTTGTAAATAATCATATACCTGGCCATACCCATGGTGGGACCTGGGCAGGTCTGCCAACACATGTGCACTTAAGCATTGTGGCCAATTCAAAAACACAATTTGAGTTTTTAGTGGTGCCACAGCACGGAAAGGACACCTTGTCCTCTTTCTCCCTGGCATAACTAAGCTGCCAGGAGGAGCTCTGAATCCATGCTGGGAGCAAGGCCCTAGCATGACTGAGAGATCCCACCCCAGGCATTCACTCTGTCAAGTCTACAGGGGGAGGTATCCTTGGAAAGAAAGGCATCAAACATCGGTGGCAGGACCTATGTCCAAATCTCCCTTTCTCTGTTTTAAGTTAACTTAAATTATAGAGATTAAATTTTACAGAATTATTATTTTATAGTAGTATGTGACCCACCAGATGTTTCTGTGTTTGGCAACGTATTACTTGATTAGAATGTTTAGTTTCAGTGGTGGTCTTATAACCAATCTTCTGCTTTTCAATTGTAGTTACAAAGTTCTGCAAGATGCATAGCCTTGAAGATTTCTGTTGAATGTGCATAAATGTATTTATGTATATTTCTGTTGTTATCTTTTGCTTCTTTAAAAAACAAAATGTACCTAAAAATTCCTTGTTAAAAGCAGGTACATTTTTATTGCCTCTTAATAATGCTTTCTGGTAATGATTATAGAGCAAATGATACAGTTTCTTTGTTTTTTAATGTGTTTGTGATTCCTTCTTTTAGTGTATGCATGTGACTTTCCTGTCACATGTGAGCAGTTATGCGAGTTGTCATACTAGATACATAGATTGATGTTATGGTCCAGTTCTTAAAATTATTAGAAATGCCTCTGCCCAAATTAAGGTGCAGATGAGACCATATGCTGAATTCAGTAGTGTGGATTTTATTTAACAGCAAATGAGAGAGAGAGAGAAAGAGAGGAGAGGTGGGGGAGACAGAAAAAAAGTGACAGAGATGGATTGAAGAAAAT
>WEKY01023186.1:0-36387 GCA_013390045.1 Picathartes gymnocephalus
TGCAGCTCCTCTGGAGAAGCCCCTTTTCATTAATATATACAAGAGGATACAAAAGTTTACTCTTTTTCCTATTGTAAACACAATTCTTTGTAGATTAAAATGTGACGTTCAATAATTTTGCTTCACTTGGGCATATTTCATACACTTCTAAATAATTTGGACAGAGAAAAAAATTCAATTTGTCTCTTGTTTGATCAGTGATGAGATTCTCATTAAAAAATTAGGGCTATAAATGGAAGAGAGTACCTTAAAATTTGGGTGCCACTAGATACTTCTTTCATTCAGTGTTTTAGTCTATGTGCATATAAAAAGGCTAAAATACAAAACAAGAAACTGGTTAAACAGAGATACATTGTTTTCCTTTGGTTTCATGCCCATCCAATGCAGCAAGCAAAACATAACTTGATGTCAGAATTCTGAAGGTTCACTAGGAACATGCAAGTCATTGAACTAGTCTAGCATCAGCACACAGTGCCAAGAAAATAAAGCGGCTCTGGGGCAGTTACATTGTCATGTTGTATTCGCTATTTTGAGACATTACTTTTTAACCCGCTGTAAACCACTCGGTAGCACCAGCAGACCTATTCAGAACTTGCTATGGAAGACCTATGGTGTACCAAGTTACAGTACAGGGAATTCAGGATAGACACAGAGTCTCCACTTGGCTGAAAAACACATGAACTAGATAACTGAATTCTCACCAGCTGGGAACTACCAGACACTGTAGGAGCTCAAGCTGAGCTTAGGAAAAAAAAAGCCTCCCTTTGAAGTAGGTGCTAGAAACTTTAATTGGAGTCTTCATATAAAAATGGTTCTTGATAAAAAACTGCCAAAACCATGTGTATTCTGGTGCTGTTAATCAGCACACAGTGTATGGAAAATCAATGCATGCATTTGAAAAATTTACCTCTCGGCCTCACTGTTCTTGTAACAAAACTAAATCAGTTAAGGCCAAGACCAGCTTCTGAATAGCCAGAGAGTTTGTCAGAAAAGAAAACAAAAGCAGATTTATTGTATGTTTTTTCATCAATTGCTTTGCACCCTTTGGCATAGTGTCACCTCTCGTCCACGTACCAGCGTTGCAGGGACAGCAGTCGCATTCTTCTAACCCAGATCACAGTCAGATCAGCCCTTTATCAAAAGTGTCAGTCAAATGAAAGATCCAGCCCTGCTACTTTGTTAAAAAAATACAATGATTTTGGTACCTTGCTATATTTTATAATTGCATAGCATCATAAACACAGAAATCTAGCCATTAAATAAGTACTAGTGTATCACTCTACTGATTTAGCAAAGTTGCAAAGTTTCAGCTGTTTTATTAACATTCTTGAGTGCAATCAGGAACTGTTAGATTTGGCCTAGAGTGTAGAAGGTCTTCTGAAAACTGAAGGGCACAAATCTTCCTTGCCTTCTAACCACTCCACAATTAATGCAGGATGGTTGCCAAACCAGATGAAAAGAAGTAGGTGCATGAAAAGCCTCCAAGGTAAAGTCACTTATGGCGACCCAGATGGTAAAAGATCTTTAGCTAGAGACACTGCAGCTGTACATGAAAATACTCCTCTCATAGCTGGGGTAATAGAAAGGTACTCGTAGCTTTGTAAAAGTAAAAATCCAATGTATACTGGAATCAGTATTTGATATTTATCATGCAGCAGAGGACTGTCATGATAGTTTCTGGGTGCTATTAGGAGGGCTACAGAAGCCGTTAGTTGCTATAAGAGAAGGTCTGCATTTACACAGGGCTGAGAGAATCATTGTCTCATGAAATCACTGATACCTGTGCTTTGCTGGAAAACACTCTACATTGTGCTTAAAAGCAGAACAAAACAGAGGGTTGGGTGGAAAGAAGCAGAGCTCAAGAGAAATGTGCGTACTACTGAGAAAAGCTCTTACAAATGAGCTTTGAGTGTCTCTGACTTTAAGGAAACGGAAAGAGCTCTACACATCACACAGACTAGCTTAGCTGAGCTTTTTCTCAGTATTAAAATTGTGCTAGAATTCTACAGCTTTCTCTTTCCTCTACTCCATTCCCATCAAACTGAAAAGATTTTCTGTGCTTACTGGAGACAAGTTCTACAGTTAAGTAACTGAAACGTCAGCTAACCTGCAATCAGGTGCCCTGGCTCTGGTTGAAGGCTGCAAGAATTTCGACACAGATTGTTGAGAGTGCCTGAGAGAACTCAGTTGCTCTCCCATTTTGGTTTGGTTAAATGCAGCAGGGAGAAACAGCCTTACTTTTTCCTTCATCCCATGTACCCTCATATTTGAGACACTACGAATATCTGACAGTGAAAACATGAAAAGCAAACAACATTCTAAACAGGCTACAGTTTGTACCTTTTTAGGTTTAAAATGATTACAAAGAAGGGAGTTGGCATCTATAGCACATATAACTTCTCTCTTTGATCAGTGCATGAAAACTTGGAATTTTTTTTCCTGGAAAAATTACATTAAGCGCATCAGGACAGGAAAACCTCTGCCATCCCACAGAGATAACACTGCAGGAATGAAGAGTGTTGGTCCTATTGTGCTTACATAATCCATAGTTTTCCTCTGAAAAGACAAATAAAGGTATTAAGTATGTAATTTGCTTTTCTCTATTGTGTTTGGAGTGATTTTTTTTGAGTTTGTATTTTTTTAAATTTATTTTACTGATCCTGTATATCCATGAACTGAGTGTAATTCTCAGCCAATTTTACTTCAAGTTACCATTATGAGTGAATTTTGTTATTCTGGTGTGTGATCGACATACCTTTACTTGATGGGCTGGGTGAGTCCTGCGATCTCTTGTTTCCCTGATGACCCAGGACTAATGTCTTAAACAAAGGATTTTCATGCCAGATAAGAGGAAAGGCTGGTAGGAAACAGATCCTGCAGAGGTGGAATAATGCTTTTTATCCTGCCAGCTTCCTCCCTCCTGAAAAAGCTGGCAGTGTAAAACTACCCCCAGCCCCAGGAGAGGTATCCCGGACTCACAGGTAAGCAGGAAAGTATTCCTCCCTTCTGATTGGCACAACTGCATTTGACAGTAAAAAACTCCCCCCCAGGGAAGTATCAGGGTGTTCCCAGAAGGTGTGGATGTATATAATCCATCAAACTCTTTGTTGTGCTAGCCTCACCTCCACCCTCAGTGGATCGTGACTGACAATCACTCCAACCACAGACACTGAAATCACAACTATCAGGTCTTGTCGCTGTATCTATGGGTGGTGATACCTTTCCTCTCCTCTATCTACTCCTGTTCTTTCCACTTCTTTCTTTCTTTTCCTTGTATATTTTCTTCATTAATTTTTTTTTATGGAAAGGACCAAGATGGCTCCCTTCTGCTGATTGATTTAAACCAAATTGATTTAAAATAAACCTGGTTCATATATACATCTGTCACTTCACTGCAACCATCCCAAGGGATTTATTAATGAGAACCTCAGCTGCCCTGCTTCAGAGGCTGGTTGTAACACAGTGCATACATGCTGACATGAGAATGTATATTGGGTTTTGTTGGGAGAAGCAAAGTTGTCCCTGAAATTGATGCAGAACACCACAATTAGGATACCATTAGGAGTTACTTACTAGAAGAATATCTATCTTTTTAGACAATAGACTCAAACTTACTTTCCTTATGTAGAATCATAGGGTAACTTAGGTTACTACCTCTAAGATCAAGTCCAGTCATCAACCCAGCACTGCCAGGACCATTATTAATCATGTCCCTAAGCACCATGTCTACATGGGCTTTGCACGCTTTCTGGGATGGTGATTCCACCACTATACTGGACAGCCTGTTCCAATGCTTGACAACCTTTTCCGTGAAGAAAATTTTCCTGGTATCCAATCTAAACATTCCCTGTTGCAATTTGAGGCCATTTTCTCTCATCCTATCATTCCTTACCTGGGATAAGAGGCCCACACCCACCCGGCTACAGCCTCCTGTCAGGGAGTTGTAGAGAGTGATAAGGTCCCCTCTGAGCCTCCATTTTCCCAGGCTAAACACCCCTAGCTGTTTGGCTGCTCCTCACATGACTTGTGCTCCAGACCCTTCACCAGCTTTGTTGCCCTTCTATGGACACACTCTAGTACCTCAAAGTAATCCTTGAACTCAGGGGCGCAGAACTGAGCACAGGATTTGAGATGAGGCATCACCAGTGCCAATACTGGGGGACAATCACTGCCCTGGTCCTGCTGGCTGCACTGTTGTGCCCTAGGCACAGCTGGCTCATGTTCAGTCACTGTTGGCCAGGACCCCCAGGGCCTTTTCCACCAGGCAGCCTCCCCAGGCCTGTGGTGTATGCCCATGATTATGGATACAACTCATTGCCAAATTATTTAACCTCTCTTAAATAAGAGGTTTTATGTTGCTAAAAACAAAAGAGGAGAGCAGAAGGGATAATCTCCTGTGTGGTATGGGTTTTTTTGAACATTCTCATACTTCTTCATTGATTCTTTTACTTCAGTATTAACCAGACCATATATTCTCCACAGAATTTTTGTGTGAGGAAAATATCAGCATCAAATAGGTCCAGTTTCATAATGCTCATCTCAAGGAAGTGAAATCTAGGAGTTATCTGTGTGAAAGAATCTGTGTACCCAGGATTACACCACCACAGGATTGCACCACCACACATCCCATCCCAGCAGCAACGACCTCTCCCACTACTCCCCAAGTTACAAACATTTACACCTTGATGGCAAGGAGTCCCTGCAGTCCAAAGGATTTCACTGCCTTGGTAGTAAATGCAGGGAGATTTCTTGCAAGAAAAATACAATTTAAAACATTGAATAAATCCTCCCTGGATGATTATCCCAAAAGTTTGGAAGATGCTGAGGGCTGGAAGTATCTTAAAATGGCAGGAGGGAGGAAAGAGACCTACTGTTTTGATCCGTGTCTTTCTTTCTATCCTCTGATACCTTTCTCAGCAGTGTCAGTGCAGGACATCCATGGTACACAGCTTTGCACAATATTACTAATCAGGAATTGAATTTGACCTTACTGCAGCAACACAACAGCTCAAAAGCCCTGGCTTACTGTGGACATACCAACTCCATGTGAGTCATCCTACAATAAGAACAAGAATGATTAGAAGGAGGATGTGACTCCTGAGTCTGCTGGCCCATAAAACTATTTCCTATAAACCATACTTACTGCAGCATCTTTTCTCTTCATATTGAACACTCCATTTCCCCCATACTTCTCCAGAAGGGGGTAAAAAACCAACAAAAAACCAAAACACCACACCCCAGTAGTTTATAGGTTAAACACCCCAAATGAAATATGCCTGTGAAAAAGAACTCTCTGTAATGAAAGTCAGTCAAACCTGCCTTGCATCAGTAACAGCTGACCTTGTAGTATTACGTTTATCAACTGCCCTGGGACATCAGACTTTGAGGAACTGCACCTTCACCTATGAAAATTGCCTCAATCAGTGAACTGAACCTGCTTATTTTTGTCTAAAGGCAGCCATGGTTTATGGCACAATGTCTCACTATGAAACAGTATGAAAATTCAAATGACTGCACACATCAGGGAATATTAAATCACACAAGTCAGATTTTATTTTCTCTAAGGAAGATTCCAACAGTGCTCCAGATAAGATTAATACTATTGCAAATAGGAAAAACACTAACTAACTTTTTCAGAGACTGTTGCCTTGGAACTCTAACATAATGGAAGGGATAACTTAAAATAATCATTGAATTGCTAATCCAAAAATTACTACCAATAACAGGTCCTTTTGCTTTTTAGTCATCTCTATAAATAAATTACAATCTGACTGGATAAATTCCATCTCTGAGCCTCAGTTCATTATCTGTGGGATAGGCTTTGATGTGTGTGTTGCTGAGAACAGTAAGGATAACAACAGAAAGATATCTAGAATGAGGACTGGTCTCTTGGTTTCAAACCAGATGTTACTTTTGAAATTCAGAGCACTTGTCTTTATTGTAAAGGATACTATGTCACCTGGCAGATGGAAATCCATCACACTCTTTGCAAAGGAACCTGTTCACAGTTGTATCAGAGGACAGTAACACTCATATCAACATCTTTCTTATCCACTCTTCTGCCCACTCTTAGGGGATACCGCATTATTTTGAGGTACCCAGGCAGCCCCAAAATGTCTTATGAAAGAATAGAAATGAGAAAACAGTACTTGCACTGCTACACTGGGTAGTTCTAACAAATATTGACATTTTAATAGCATCTTTTGCAGAATATAAAGGTATTACTGTTGAATATTCTAAGAGATGGTCAAATTCAACTGTATGAATTTAAATTCTTGCTATTGTTCTGATATTTCAAAGGAGATATGGCATTGTTAGCAATGTCTTGTCACTAAGTTTAGTCAAAAGATAAAATAAAATATTCAGATACACACTAACACCACTTGAACTCTTAGGAACTACCCATTGAATTAATATTCTGATCATAAAATGAGCTAAGATGATAGAGAAGGGTAGAGCTCTGTAGGACTGAGCTTTCTGTTTCAACTGAAGATTGTCCCTGGAGAACTGCAGGAGTGGGAAAGAATAGACACACAACCATAAGCAAAAATTATATCCTACAGGGAGAGATTTACATTCAGGAAGAAGCGTAAAACAAAATAAATAGCTATTTCTTTTTTTCATTAATGATGCTACTGCATGGAATTTATACATCAAACCAAAGGACAGCCTGCGTTGGCCCTGCTAGGACACCAGGTGCCCACCACAGCTGCTCCATAACTCCCCTCCTCAGCTGGGCAGGAGGGAGAAAATATAATGAAAGGCTTGGCAGTTGAGATAAAAACAGGGATGGGTCACCCACCAATTACCATCACAAGCAAATTGAATCAGAGAAGGATAATGAGAAATAAAAACCAAATTTTAAACACCTTTCTCCCAACTCTCTCTTCTTCCCTGGATCAGCTTCTGTCCCAGTTCTCTACCTCCTCTTTTTCAGTACCAGAGCTGGACAGGAATGGGAATTGAGATCAGTTGACACTGCCTCTGCTACTCATTTTTTCTCTTCCTCTTCTGCTCCGGTGTGGGATCCCTCCCACAGGAGACAGTCCTCCAAGAACTTCTCCAATGTAAGTTCTTCCCATGGGCTGAAGTTCTTTACAAACTGCTCCAGTGTGGATCCCTTCCATGGAGTGCCACCCTTCAGGAACAGACTGTTCTAGTGCAGGTCCCCCCTGGGATCACAAGTCCAGCCAGCAGACCTGCTCCAGCATGGTCTCTTCTCTCCATGGGGCCACAGGTCCTGCCAGGAGTCTGCTCCAGCATGGGCTTCCCACATGGTCACATCCCCCTTTGTGCATCCACCTTCTCCAGCATGGGGTCCTCCACGGGCTGCAGGTGGATCTCTGCTGCGGACCCCACAGGCTGCAGGAGCACAGCTGCTTCACCATGGGCTGCACCAGGGGCTGCAAGGAAATCTCAGCTCCGGTGCCTGGAGCACCTCCTCCCCCTCCCTGTGCACTGGCCTTGGTGCTGCAAGGCTGCTGCTGTTGCATGTTCTCAGTCCTCTCTGACTGCAGTTGTGCAGTGTTTTGCCCCACCTCACACAGGCCCTGTGGTCCTCCAAAACCCTTGCCCACCAGCTGGAAGCCCGTGTTCTCAGTGAGCAGCAGGCTCTCCACAAGCAATGTCCCTCCTGCTTCAGGCGAGCACTCTGGGCTCCGTGCAGGCTGTTCCATTCTCCTGCATGGCAGGACAGCTGGAAGATTAGTGCCCACTGCCAGCACCAGGCTGGGCCGTGGGGATGGCAGCTGGCTGGAGCCTGCACGGTGTCCTGCAGGAGCAACACAGTGGGGGTTTTTATATACACGTGTTAGAAAGATAAACTACTGTCAGTAGAATTACCTGGCTAAGGTTTAGGTCTGGAAATGATTCAGTGGTCTCAGACTGAAGGTGACGTTGACCAAGCTTAGGGAGAAGGATGTATTACCTACTGATAGTGGACACAATGAATGCAGAATTTACAGGCAGAACTCTCAAGGTGAGGGAGAAACTCACAAGACCAACTCAGCAACCATGCTGAAAACAGCCCTGTTTGGATAAAAGATAATTCTAGCAGGAGGAGATCACTACTAATTACTCATGGCCCACTGGCCCAAGAAAACCACCAGATCTGAGCATGCAGATTAACCAGTATAAGAAGAGAGGGAATCTTTTAACCAGTAGAATATAAAATATTAATTAATAAGAGAACCCTATAACTTGTAGTCAATGAACATTACTGTCTTTGCTAAAATGTATAAAAGCAATGAAAAGTTTTGATAGCCATTGTGCTGGCTTTACAGATTAGCTACACGGTACCCCTTTCTGTGCAGAACTCTAAATAAAACAAATACCTTGACTCTGTGTGAGGATTGGCTTCTTGCACATAAGGTGAAAGAACCTGTTTTGGGAAAACGGCTTTGTTGAGGACACATTAATAAAACACACTGATTTTCCAACCATTCTTACCTGTGCCTGGCCCATCCTGGGAGGAAGGCAGGTGCAGGCAAGGCACCAGAGGCTTGAAATTTTACACTGAGTGGTTGCCGTGGCTCAGCAAGTCACCACTCACTACTTCACCCATGACAGTAACAAATCAGAGGGCAAGATAAGGAAGAAACTCATGGATAAATGACCTGCTGAATTCAGGCCATCATTCAACAATCACTGGACTCTTAAAGAAGGAAAGGATAAAACAAAAGTGAAATCGGACATAGCTGAATTTGCTCTGTCTTTAAAAAGTTAAGTTTTTGTGTGAGTTCCTGAAATTAATTTTTAAATTTTGGCTAGTGAAAAAGATAGAGTGTACAGACACTTTTTACTAGAACAAGACTCATTTAATAACACTGTTACAGCACATTGCAGATCAAGAAGAGCATAAACCTACCATAGGCCAGGAAAAAATGAAGTCCCAAATTCAGATAGAGAATCGTACTCAGACTCTCTGGATATTATTTTAGGTTAGGCAAAATAACTTTCCTAACCTAAAATAAATTATAATAAATTGCAATAAATTATTGGACTCAGGATGAAGGACAAATTTATGCCCTAAATTACAGCCGTCTGATATCTGTATGTGGGTAAACCATATACGTGCAGGTGTGTAGTAGTTTTAGTTTGCCATCTCCACACGGGTACTAATTTAATGTACTGGGTTGAGCATTCTGGCCAAACACCAGTGCACCCACTAAACTTATTTTCTTATTTTTTGCTCTGAGATAAGGATTAGGAGAAATGCAAAGCAGGCTCAAAACTTTTAAAGGTATAAAGACAGTGTTATTAACAGAACTAAAAGGAAAATAATAAGAACCAGAATAAACCTTCAGACACTTCTCCTCCCCCCACCTCATTTTTTCCTTTTCATCAACAATGTAAAGAGACAAAACTCGAGATTTTCTGTTACTTTACCACTTCTAAAATAGTCTTTTTTTCTGTTCTCTTAGGGAGAGGAGTCTGTCCTGCCATGCCATGGAGACTTTTCCACAAGAAAATATCTCTCTTATGGCTTCAATATCACAGCGAATTGGTCGCCCGGAAAAGGAAATCTGCTCGCAGTGTGAACGTCCCTTCCCTCAACACACAGTTCTTCCTGCAACTGCTTTAGAGGGCTCATCTCTGTCTATTGGGGTACTATCTAAAGGATGAGGTGTTCTGGTAGAAAAGCAAAGGGTCTTCTCATCTCTCTCTGGAAGCAAGATTTCTCCTATCCCTGGAGTAAGGGTTTTCTTTTTCTATCCCTGGGGCAAGTGTTCTTTCTTCTTCCATCCCTGGGGCAAGGGTTCTCTTCTCCATCTCTGTGACATGGTTCCTCATCTCTCTTCAAGTTTCTCATTAGACCACAGCTACTTCAACATCTGCTTGCTTCAACACAGGTACCTTTGCTCAGGCTGCAGTTAGAACACTGTATCCCCCCAGCTGTATTCGTGACTTACAAGGAATAGTCTGATATATCATAGTCCATTACCATGGCCTTACAAAAGAATTTCAGCTCTTAGGTTTGAGCATCTCCTCTTTCTCCTCCCTCTGGGTTTTTGGCTCCTTCTTCACTGTCCTCAGGGTCTCCATATTGGTTTCTTCACATGTCTTCACTCTTTCCTTTTCTCTTACTCGAGAGAGGACTGATGTCTGTATCTTTCATCTGTGCCCTGAGAGAGTTGTGATCTCTCCCGGGCTCTGTTGTTGGTCACATGATCTTTGCTGGGCAGCGGCTGAAGCTGCTGCAGACTTTTCCCGGGGGGAGCGGAGGCAGGAGCTGCAGGATCTCAGCAGCCAGGCCAGGATTCACCTGTGGCAGGATCTCAGCCACGCCTGGCCCAGCCGAGTGGGCCCGGCCCGGCCCGGCTCCGCAGACCTGGCAGGACCAGACTGAGAGGGCCTGCCCCTGGCCTGGGCCCGGCCGGCCCCGCTGGGCTGCGCAGGCCCCCTGTTACCTGTTCAGAAGCCACAAGCAAGAGAGATTCCTGGGCTTCTCCTTTCTTAAATGCAAATCACAGGGGCAAACTCAGCTTCTTAAGTGGCTAAACAGAGTGTCCATCTTAGAACTAGCCAGCTAATTGATTCTCTCAGGCCTGATGGAAGCTGTCAAGTTCCTTACAGGGAAAAATCACTTCTCAACCCATGACAAGCTGGAAAAGGGACTTACCATTCATGAAAAAAAAAATTCACCCCTGAGACACTAGAAAGATCTGAAAGCAGTCTTCAAGAGTTGAGCTCCTTTTCATCTCAATTCTTAACTTATAAAAAGCATGATCCAAGCATCTAGACAGCTGTATTACAAGAAAAAGATCCCCAAAGGATGATGCTCATAACTGGTTTGTTTACTTTATTTTCTTATATTTCATATTTCAAACATGTTTCCATAAAGATGAATTCATTTTTACAAAGACAAAAGCAAACATCTATCACGAAGTATCTCATTGAACCACAAACCTGATTCCTTTTTACACTCATTCCTTATCAAACACCAAGCTGAGTACACTGTTAGTGCTGTTATGATGGTGCCTTGACTAATGAGGACTCTGTACTTACCTATTGCTCTCTTCAGTCACCTGAAATCAAAGATAAAGCTCACAGTTATTTTATTGGTACAAAGCCTACTTCTGACTCTTCATTACAAAGAGCTATTAAACATAACTGAGAGATTTACCTTTGTCTCACTACTCACAATATTTAAATATGTATTCAGATAGATACAAAGTTAGGTTCCATTTTTGATCCTAGATTCTACAGTTGTTCATTCTTGGCAAAAAGCCTGTAATTATTTTCTTCCATTTATGCTGAGCATGAAAACGTTAACGATAGAGAATCAATAAAAGCATTTTCTAAATTCAAAACTTCAATTTTCTGGAAGAATAAAGTTTGTAAAATATATAAGGAAACACTAATATATAAGGAACACTAATTCCTTACCTTTATTAATTTCTATATATTTTCCACAGAGTTATTAAAGTCCTGGCTTCTACAGGTGAACTGAATATCACTTGTTTTTCTTCACAAGTGAGCTTGTAACAATTTTTTGCATGCACAAAACATGAAGAGGGATAATGAACTGCCTGAATTGCTTCAAAAAATAATAGAATACATCTCACAGAATTAGTCTATGTTTTTAAGACAGCAATTTTCTCTTTATAGACTTCTGCACTTCAAATTTTAGAAAAACAATGAGGTTGGACAACAATTTCAAAATATTACTGATTCTTTAAATCAGTTTCTACATAATTTTTTTTGGTAGTAGAAAAAAATATCGAAATTTATACTCTATTCTTGTTGCCATTTTTATTGCAAACTTTGACACTTTTGAATTTTTCTAGACATAACTGAAATATTCATATAGGAAATGGGAGTAGTGCTTCCTGTCTGAACATTTCAGCAGACCTTTTTTTTTTTCTTTTAAGTTTTGTATAAGAAGGCAGAAGCCTTATCCAGATGGCCTTCATCTCAGGTGTAATAATTACTCAAGCTTGTCAGGCAATGTTGGGAGGAAAGTCAGGTGGGTGGAGAAGCAGCTTAGTATTTCTTCTCTTGTAAAGTTTTTCTTGGGCAACAGGTCTAGAAATTATTTAGGAAACCTAAGAAGTACTTATAATTAGGTCAAATCTGACTAAAGCAGAATCTTGTTTACATACACATAAAAACCCTGTAACTGAAGACAGAATAGTTAAGTCATAACAACTAAGACCACTGAATAAAGTTATGCTAATATTACAAGGCTTTCTGGTAAGAACTGTGTCTTTATAGGAGTTCATACATTAAATAAATACCAGATGTCATATCACATTAAAAATATTCTAACATTGATGTTTATTATAGATTCCTGTTTTCATTAATATTTTTTCCTTGACTATTCCCGTTTTTCCTCCATTTCGCTTCCTTTTCTACTCCTTAAAGAGTAGTATTCTTCTGGGTTGATTCTGTGGCCAACAGTCTAACAGATCAACAACACAAACAGCTAAATCAGATGCATTGGTACGATTGCTACTTAATTACAGCTCATTTACTCCCAGTTTCTCATCTTGCATTCATTGCAGCACAGAAACCAAGCAGTCAGGAAAACAGAGACTGTTTAAAACATTAGGCTCATGCACTACTTTCCCTTCCTTTTCCAATTTCCATCTCGGTCCTTTAGAAATAACTTTGAAGCAGCAGCATCTTTGATGCAGATCAAAGGAAAGACTATTGCACAAGCCTCAGAACTATTAGGTCCCCAGTGTTTCTTCTCCAGTTTTGCAGATTTTTGCAGATTTTTGCAGGGCTTCCATCAGTGACTTTTTGCTGAAGAAAGAAGGACTCATGTTTACAGGTACATTGAGAACAAGTATGTTACACGTAATTTGCACAAACTATTTCACACTACAGAGTTTCACTTAATTATCCATATTCAAGCACTCACTATGCTTGTCTTCTGCTTTTTCCACAGATTTCTGCATACATTTCTCTCCTATTATCACTACAGATTAGTTTACTGAATTGTGAAGTCTGTGCAATCTTCTGGAAGGCTACATTCTCCTTAACATTACCATGCACTAATGAAGTGCTCTTCTAAGTCTTTAGGTTTCTGTTGCTTTAAAGTATTTGGTAGTTGCACAATGATCTTACACAGAATTTATAGCAGGAAAAAGTGGGGAAGCAAAGATAGACCATGACAAACCAAGATAATGCATTACCATCCATGGACACTATGATATACAAAATGAATGTGTTAAGGGAGAGGAAAGAATACAAGATTTGTTTCGAGATACTCAAGGTTGTAAGGACACTGAGCCAAGGAGACTTAGACTGTATTCTGAAGAAGTTCCGATCAATTGGTCACCCAGGAATAATGATTTTTCTGTACAACAACAAGCAGCTTTGGCCTGATGTTATGCTGCCATAGGATATGCAATGTTTACACAGCTACTGATACTGAAGCAACCTTGTTGCTGGCAAACATTTGATTCTCTTACACTCACACAACTCCCCAAATTTAATCCTTTCCACAGCAAGGAAAAGACCTTAGTTTTCATTATACGCAAATTTCTTTTGAATTATTTTCTCATGGGCAATGTTTTCTGAAACCACAGTTTCAGCAAAGTCCTACTTAACAGAGGATGCTAAGTAACACGCCAAAACATGTATGTGCAGAAACTTCACCTGTTGCAATTATATGATTAGAGAATATGGAGCAATCAGGAAAGAACAAAATACTTTTCTTCAATAAAGTATGGTGAAAATTCTTGCATATCTGTGCTCCTCTTCACATTCCAGCAGTGCTGGGAATCTAGGCAGACATTTCTTGCTTCCCTTCTCTGGTTCTCACTCTGCAGCTGAGGTTTTGCTGTGACTCAGGTCACTGCTTGCAGAGTTTCAGGGTGGAAATTTCCATAGATTCATGCAATGCTGGCCCATCAAAGTTCCTTGGCTGTTCTGTCAGAGAAATAAGATCCAAAGATTCTCCTTTAATATAAAACTGCTCCATTTCAGGGCCATCCTTAGCAAGCCCATCTCACAAACAAGCCTCTTCTGGGGTCCTACCTGTTAACATGAACCTCAGTTTAAGCTGATTCATGCATGATCTAGACTCAGAGTCCATTAACTCATTAAGGGTTGGCTAGGTGTAACTACTGTTCTTCCTGTACAATTTGAGCCAATAAAAATGAAAAGACACCAAGTCTTTCTCATTATTTTAAAAATGTGGAAATGACACGATCTCTCAACTTCTTCCGCCTCAATGTATTCCTTTTCAGCAAAACATTCACTTTATTTAGAACAGAACAACAGATTTCTTTATTTTAACCCATATTTCCTTGTTGCTGTTAGAAAAACACATTTTTTCCCTGACAAGGTTTATTCCAGGTAGTGTTATGCTGTCTGTTGAAGCACACAACAGATATTGCCCACACAGTACCTCTTGACCAACAAAATGCAGGCAGTAGCTTATAATAACTTGGCTGACTATGAAAGCACATGATGTGTCTGGATTAAAACCAAATTCCTCTGAAACACATGACAAATTGTAGCTAAATCCCAAGGTGGTAACTCCATTAAAAGGAAGGTTAGGTTTTAAGGATATAAAAAACACTGAAAACTAAAAGGTAGTACACAGAAAGCTAAAATCTGAGAGAAGTAGAGCAGTGTGCTATTTTCTGTTGAAGTCCTTGATCCTATATGCAAATGAACTATCGCACGCACAAATCTTAGTGTTTGGCACTAACAGTTTCTAATCTAATTACTAGTTTTAAAATACTTTAAAAAAATTCTTTCAGCAGTGTAATCTTTTCCATCCCATCCTGCCCCTATGATCAGCAATAGTATAGACAAATTATATGGACCCAGATGAGGAGCCAGGTCTGTTCCTTTGTAGCAGAGACTCTGCAGCATCAGAATGAACTGAAATTGTGACTTGAAATCTACATTTAATAACTGCGGTTGTTCAGACACTCTTAAAACTGGTATTTGTCACTGACCTGTATCTATCTTAATCTTTATGTGTCTTAACTATTGAAATTGTAAACCAAATCCCTTGTAACACAGCAGATAATAAATGCTCTCAGAGATACTCAAAGCCATGTGAAAACACTTTCTCCCACAAGGGTTCAGGCTGTGTCTTGGCTAGCAGCATGAAGACACAGCATGAAAAAGGCATAACTCAGCTCTTCTGAACTTTAGGGTATGATCTACATCAATTCAGATCTCACATGAATTCTGCTTGTCAGGTTTATCTATTTCTTTTGATCTGGTTTCTCTCTCCTCCATTTCATACAGCTCTGGTTCTAAAACTATTTTTTTCCTGCAATTCTCAGCAGCTAATTTGTATAAAGTATATATATTACTAAAGGGAAGCTTAGGGACATTAGGAAAAGGTGCCTGTGATTTCAATTGATTAATTTCTTTGCTAGGTTCATTCATATCCTTCACTATGCACTGGGAAGCATTCTATTTCCTAGCAAAGTACTGAGTTGTAAGACCATATTGAAAGCCCTTTGAAATGTGAAGATTATGAGGCTTTAGGGCCCAGCTTGTCAGTTTTTGTTACGTTCTCTTCATAGTGATACAACTCTTGAAAAATTTTCACCACCAAGATGTCTGGAGTAAAAAAAAACCCACAGGAAATGTGGATAGTGGGAATGCAAACAAGTCCAACACAGAAGCACATCACTTCACAGCACAAGACACACCATGCTGGAATGGTCTGACACACATCCTGGAGTAGTAGGGAGAGAGCAGTGGTTTTATAAAACAAGTACACTTGTTTGACCGCTTGAACTTCAGAAAAAGAGTGAGAGTGTTTTGAAACTCAAGAATGGTCAGAGCTATCCTTTAACCTAAAATAAAGAATAGAGGATTATTCCCTGTTATCCCTTTTTGCAACTTTTTACACACTCAAGGCTTTACAGTAAATGTAGACATATTTAATCTCTCTTTAAGCTATAGATACTAGAAATCTAAAGTTTCATCTGGTCATTTCCACCATAGGTAGATACTCTCTTCAGCTGCAGTCTGTGGAATTCATACCCTGCAGGAGTCATATAGCAGACACAGATTTTTTACTTAATGAATATTAAAAGTGGAATGATTGAGTCTAGAAGTGAGACTCACTGACAAGGCTTTAATGGCAGGACAGCTCCTGTGAGCCCACAGAGTTTGAATATCACATTGACTGACATGTCTCATTTAAAAGCTAGGGACTAGTAGTGTTAGACACGCTGTTCAAAACACAAAACTTAAAATTTATAGTCAGCTCTCAGTATTTTCACTTTAATTTTACTGAAAAATTCTAGGTTTGAATAAAAATCAGGAAGTACAAAAGGGTATTTCCAAAAGCTAATACATCTTCCTGCCTCTTTGCTAGTCCACATGGAAAACAACTGTATCCTTTATCTTTCAGTGTTGAAGTCTCCCAACACTATTCATGCTTCTAAATACTGACATAAGCTGAGCTGGTTTTTGATAAATCTACAGTCAGGAGACCAGGGCAACACCAAGCTGCCCTTGATCCTTTTCTCTGATGAATACTGTATAAAGCCAAAATAACATGTGGTAAGAAAGGTATTTTACTCTTCCTGCTTTTGCTGTTGTTGTAGTGACACCTGCTGTGCCATTCTGCCTTTTAATTTAGAAAAGCCTAAGAACATGATGAAAGTGAGAGCTTCAGAACAAGAACCTTTACAATCATTCTAGTTAATTGTAAAAATATTTCCCCCTAGTGCATTATGCAGTCTGGCTCACATACACTGTCACGTTTTCGGGTGTGGTGGATTGACCTTGGCTGGATGCGGGNGGCTGTATGTGCCCCCGTGTTAGCTTAATAAGTCTAAATATCTAAATAGGGAACAAAAATGAGTTTGACAAAATGAGTAGATTTTTGCCCCCATACAGGCAACACAATTTTGCATGCTATCTGCATTTTCAAAGTCTTTGTGGCCAGATCACCAGATCATTGGAACTGGCTTTCTACACACCTATGGCATATACTTCCATCTTCTATGCTTAGGTAAGTAATGAACCAGTTTAATTGTTTTTGTAAAGTGAAGGGTGGAAAACAAAAAGAAAAAAAAGCAGCTCACAAGGGTGAGATAAATCCTCACTTATTTATCTCCTCTAATGAGAGGCTTCATTTCCAACTATAATGTGAGCAGGGAAGGAAGTAAACTTTTCTCCAATGCAGCACGAAATTGGTGTGACTGACAGTCTAATAGAAGAGGAATTGCACAGGCATACATACTCATATTTATGCTGTCAATTTGATTCAAGTGAGAAAAACACCTCATCTCGAGCAACAGGGTAACTCACAGAGAGAAAAACATCCCTGCTGGTAGGATGATGACAATTTTTCTGGACAACTGATGCTCTACAGGAAATAAAAAAAAAATAATAATTTAAATAAATAAATAAATAATCAGCAATTGATGCTAAATCTGAGATTTGCCAAGAGCAGAAGGAGCAGTCTGCCTGGGGCTGTCGTTTTAACGGACCGTGGCCTTGCAGTCTCAGCATCATTTAACTACGGAACACGCAAAACTCCCTGCGAAAGCCGTCACCTCCATCCCTGGCCGCAGTGTACGGCTCCACAGGTCCGGGTCCTACGCTGACACCCGGTGGCTCTACACAAAATAACATCATTCTCAGAAGGCAGTGACGGGCACCTCCGCAGCGCAGCAGCTCGGGATAGCGCTGCCCGAGGTTCCCCGCAGCAGCGCCCACGGCCGCACGCAGCACCGCCCCACTCAGCTGCCTCCTGCCCGCGGCCGGCCCCAGCACGAACCCACCCGCACACGCCTCCAGCCTCTCTCAGAAACCTCCTGGCCCCGGGAGATGGAGAGCTCTTGCAGCCTGGAGAACAGTCCATGCGGCGGGGCTCTTGCCCGCGGGGTGAGCAGGGGGGCAGAGCCATCGGGGCTGGTTGGGGCCCGAGGGTCCCAACACCGGCCCGCTGCCAAGGAGCTCTTGCCTCAACACAACACATCACCCTTGCTCACTAGCACACCACCGCTGGTAAATTCTACATGAGTCATGCACAGAGGGCAGCTTTTGCAATTGCGGTCAGCAGTCCTTGCCCACCCAGCAACAGGGATGCTGCAGACAGAAGTATGGACATACAGACTTGAGGTAATTGTCAGCTTATTCTGTAAGGTGAGATTTTTAAGGAGTTGTTGACAGTAAGCTGAAAAAATGTGTGATTTTTCTGGATTACCTCCAATGTGATTCAGGGAGATACTTGGTTCATACAAAACCCAATATATGTTCTCATACCTTTAATGAAGTGAGTTCACCATTCTCAGCACAATAAAAGCAGAATGAATGACAAGGCCTAATAAGACAAAGAGTGTCCTGGGCCAAAGAATCCAACACTGGAAGGACTAAGTCTTAAAATTTGGCTATTTCAGATATTACTGAAGACTCACTAACCCAAAAGCACAAGAAAGTTTCTGCTGTGCTATTCTGGAAAAACCAATACATTAAATTCTAGTACAGTATCTCTTTTGAACACAGAATAAAGACTAGTAAGCCTTTATCTGAAGTGAAATTTTAGTGCAATAAAAAATTAGTCACGGAAAAGGAAGACACAGTTAGTAGGAAACTAATATTTATTCTTATATTTCAGGTAAAAATTTTAATAATTAACTCTAACTGAATCCAAATAATGACTGACATGTTACGGCACAAAACCCCATACCAAGTTAGAGAATTATGATATTGCTGTCATGGATGTATCCCACCAAGATACTTGGTACCAAGTCCATCATCTGTACTGATGTATTGTATGTTATCTCTATAGAGAGCTGGCAACACAGAGATCATGGACTTAACAGAATCTATATATAAATTGTCATGTGCAGAGGCAAACATAAATATGTTAGGAGTTTTGTGTAAATGGAGAAGGCTAGACTGGGCATATGCATAGCCAGTTAAAAGAAAAGTTTTTAAAAACAAGGACCCATGTGAGAAGAAGCTATACTCTCTTGCAGTAGAACCAGCAAATCAATCTATCTGTATCCAAAAAACAAAACCATATTGGTGAGATAAGTGGAAAGGAAGACTGCTCACAACCAAGGGTCATGTTTGCAGGTACTGCTGCAAACTCTGAGTCTGCTGTTAGCAGTAGGCTAGAATTTTATGCTGCTTCTGGGATTTTTTGTTGATTGTAGTGGGGTTTTTTTTCCCTCATTCTTTAAATATATACCTGACCTCAAAAGACCTTTAGAACTGTTACACGAAGTTTTTCCCTCAGCAGTGTTCAAACCTATCTGGACCTGGGAGAGGGGGTGAACCAAGCAAAGCTGAAAATGCTTACTGTCTCACTTTGTGTCTCTGTAGAGGCAGCAAATTCAACACGTTCGTGTGTCCATTATGTAACCACTGAGCAATTTGTCCTTTTGTGCTTAGGGAGCCCCTTCTCTAAATCCACACCCCCAACCTGGCAAAGTGGGGCTTGCCTTGGACAACATTAGGTCTGGAACCTCTGATAAGCACAAATCGGTACTTCTTTTTTAAGAAGCAAAGGGAATAAGCATCCTACAAGACAGGGGGAATATTTGGTGTAATACATACCAGAAGCAATAGGTTCCTACATCTTTTTGCACCCTCTGGCAATACCACAAGTTTCATAGGCAATCACATAGCAACTTTGTCAATTTTGAAGGCATCAAATAAAGGAAAAAGTTCTGTCTAGTATTCTCAGGTATGGAAAAATTATTCAGAAGAGATTAAGGAAATTCGAAGTCCAATGGTCAGACACCTTTCTTTGAGAAAGCATTACCAGTGATACAAGCATGAATCTCCTCTCTCAAATCTTTTTTCATGCCAGCACCCAAAAAACGGAAACATAGAACTAGAATTTTACCTACCATTGAAATACCAGAAGTTCCAGGGTTCAGAGCAGACTTTTGTTAGAAGAATGAGTGCAGCCCACTATGTAATAGACTCTTCTCATTATTTTCCATTCCTTTTCGTGTGATCTATTTAGCCTTTCTGGTGTAAAATTGTTACTTGTGACCACTGTTCATCCCCCAGAAACAAAGCTTCCACCTGTTATTTAAATCTGGAGGAACAGGAGTACTTAGGCATCTTCAACCTGCTGAAATCAATGCTAGTTCAGTTCCTGTACAGTCTTGTGAGTCTGACCTTCATCTCATTTTACCTTTCATCCAAAGCTGACTATGAAATTTGGTTCAAAGGGATAAAGAACTGAAAGACATTTCTGATCTGGATGACAGTGGAAGAACTTGATCTCTACAGAAAATCAGTAGTTTCACAACCAGGACAGACCTGGTAGGTACTAACACTTGTTACCTTGTCTTCCATACAAGATCATGCTTGATATGGTAATTTTATGAAAAGTAGTGCCAGATGTGGATATTCTTATGCTAAGTAACCTACTCACCCTACTCCTTTCTTGGTGTCAGCTCCAGGAGAGCCACATCTTTATAAATGAAAACAGCTTAATATGGAAAAAAGTTGTATCAGCAAGAAGTATCCATTTTTCTGCATATTCCTCAAGGGGAAGACAAGAAACAGGAGTCAGCTCATAGGGCACCTCATTGGAATTGAAATATATGCCAGACACTTGACTTTCCATCTTCAAGAATTATTAGACTGGGATACTACTTCTGTATCACAGAAGAAGCCCTAAATAATTAGCACACTATACATCTGACTCTTGGGTATTCACTGGGTTGCATTAATTGTATTGAGGGCAACAACAGGGTTCTACCAAGCAACAACAAAGTACAAGTACAGAGGTGAGTACAGTAAAAGTGTATACAACCAGAGCTTCAGTGCTGACCCTTCATGCTGCAGGCAGGAAACTTAGACTAGTCAAAGACTTCTGCTTTATGCTCTTCACCGTCTCTATGTCACTGTATGACATGCAGCCAGTACATCTCAACACAGTCCTACCATCTCACAGAAATAAAGTGCAGAATAAGGAAAGCTGTGAAATAAGAGAGACTGCTAAGAAAGGATGAAAATAGACTTTCTGAGAAGCTTAACAACAGAACTTGAGACAGGATGAACTCACAAACAATCTGGAGCCTTAGAATCTGTCAGGACTAGTGCCTGTACTGCAGCAGCATCAGTTATCAACCTGCAACATCAGTTATACCAAGAACCTTGCTTGAGCCATAGAAAGATACAGATCACCACCTCTTCCTTCCTCTGATCAATCAAATATTAAGAAAACAAGATCATTTATATATTGGAATGATCTGAGAACAGTAAGAACACAGGTAATTAATAAAATCACTCAAATTTTCTACTGCCAAAGTTGTAGTCATAAGTTAGCGTAATTCATCAAAAGTAATACTAAAGCAGTGGCAAGTCTACCACCTTCTCTGTATTTCCACAGGAAATGTAGTTTTACATTCATAGTTCTCTGCACAATTCCAGATAGAAGGAAAAGAAAAACTGAACAGGTTTGGAATGCCTAAAATGACCAAAGAGTTCCATGATTCACTGAAGGAAGGGAGGAAATGTCTGTAGCAAAAAATAACCTATTCAGAGGGGTTATTTGTAAATTAGGCTCTGATATTTAAACAAATTATAAATCTATTTTCAGACTGTGTGAATCCTCTTACATGGGGTCACACACGGCTTGATGAAGCCACCCAAGATCTTGAAAGGAGAACCAACCTGCTGTGTCTCAGCCTTTGTAGTTTCTAGCTGTGGCTGTGGCTGGAAGGGTGATATACAGCACTGCTAGTCAATTTCTCTCTTTTCTCCATGTCAGAAATATAATGTTTCCAGGGTTTGTGGATTTCTTGGTTTCTGTGTTTTGGGGGGTTTTTTTGTGTGTGATGGGTTTTGTTGGTTGGTTGGTTGGTTGGGTTTGGGATTTGTTTGTTTGGTTGGTTGGCTTGGTTGTTTTTTGTTTTAATTTTTTAGTTTTTAAAGAAAGACGGAAAATGTTAGTGAAAACCAAAATTACTGGAATGTTCGTTTCTATTGTTTTGTGCCTACATAACATTCCCATTAGTATCTTATGCAGAAATATCCATTTCAGCTAATTTCCTATTTTTTGTCAGAAAAAAAAAAGTGAACAGTAAAGTTTTTGAAGAAGTTATAATGAATTGGTTAGGAATTCAGGGTATTTCCTGCACAAGCTGAAACTTGTAAATGGCTGCCAAACTCTTCTTTTCTTGATTTCACAGACAGTTCTCTTTGTGCATCTCCAGTCTTGATGGCAATTATTGTTTTCCCTTCCAGACATTTTTAAACAGAAGCTCTGTACTACTTCTGGATCCCCCCTGCACGGACAGGGTATCTGATAGAACAGCCTAAATCTTGTGATACATAGATTAAAAAGTATAGGGTAATTAGGCAAAGAGAGCCTTTGATCTCTTGCTCTATCAGCTGCCCACCAAAAAGCTTTACTTTGCCAGTAGGTTGTCAAGTGACTTACCAAGAATTATTTCAGTGTGCATCAAAAACATAGGAGTGTGCAAAGTTAAACACTATTTCTATGACAGATACTTTTACAGTAGGGTTTCTGTCCCTTAGGATTGGAAAAAAATACTTAAAACACTTTTTAGCTAGGAAAAAATAACTTCCATAATACAGTAAGAGCTGGGAAAACAATTAAAATCTACTGTAAGAAGGGGGGTGGACAAGATTTTTTTAAAGTTTCAGCTAGATATTCAACATTGAAATATCAAAAAATACAGGTATTTTCAGTCAATCAAAACACAGATTTTCTAAGGCTTTAAAAAGACGTGTCTGGAAGTATAGACAACAATGTCAAATTGCTGAACTATAGTGGAGGCTGGGAACAGAGGGATCCGAAAGCAAAGTGGCTGGAAAACACAGTGTTGAGCAGACACTGCATTTTCTGACCTCATGTTCTCACAACAGTTCTGCAGTGCCTGTCAGTACCTAGCAATGTAATTATTGCTGGGAAGATGCTCTATTTCTTCTGGGAATCTGAATCACACATTATTCAGTCAGCAATATTTCAAAGACTTACTTGAGAGAAAAATCACTGCTGAGATAATGTCAACTGAGAAGTAGTGATCCTCCTACAGCATTGATGAAGTTAGTATGACTTCTGGAAAAAAGAAAAAAATTGATGTTTTCTGCAAGCCATCTGAGCTTTTAGCATTATAATTACTAGGAAGTATTTTCTGTAAACAGCAATGTATTCAGATTAAAGTTCTAATCAACAAAATGACTACGTTTTGATTTTGGTAGAAAGAAGTAAATATTCTAAGGGATTAATCATTGGTGATGAGACCCTCCCTCCCAAGCACTGCCTCAGTTTTATCCTACCTGCAAAAAAAGAAATGTTTTCTCTGGGCTCCTAAAATGTCTATGTCACATGAATGACTTCACTGCAGCTTATCCCCTAAATATCACTAAACTGTAGCACAAGGTACAACTGTAGCACTTTTCCTCATCCTTTGTCATTCCTCAAGCAAAACACCTTGGTTTGTGGCCTTGGAAAGTATTTGCCTCCAACCAAAACAGGTAACCAGAAGCATGGAATTGGACTGGGGTCCAAACTTAAAGATGTTGACCCAGCCATCACGGAAAGTAAGATTGCCCAGGAGAGGCCTGAATGTTTTAAGACATGATTGGGGTAGGGTGGTCATGCCATGGTAGAAGGCCATCTTGAAATCTGTCATTAAATTACAGTTATTAGAAGTCACCAAATATATTAGCATCAAATACATTAGCATAATTTCACCCTTCAGAGACTTGTAACAGAAGTAATTCCTTCTTTATGAAGAACAACACACTATAAAAATATTTATCCAGGCCCTGAGTTTTTCTATCTGTAAGGTTCTTACAGGAAAATAGTAACTATTCAGTAGACATGGTGAAAAAAAATGTACAGTGAATCTTCTTGTGCTTTGCAAGTTCCTGCTTTACTGAATACCATCAAATTACACATCTCCCTAAAGTGTTACCTTTCTTTGCCTCTGTTAGTAAAGGTTGTATGTAGATTTCACTTTCTAATTTCTTACTGATACTTTTATACTTCTGTGGAATAAAGGTGCTTGGATGCAATGGAGTATCCCTTTTAATCTGTTAAACATGACATCTATTATGACTGCACCAGGAGAAGGATACAAGGCCAAAATGGCACAGGACAGGGTTTTTTTTTCTTCCACTCACTACATTCTCAAATTTGTGATGCTAAAGAAAATAGTCTAGGTTCACAGTTAAACAATATTTAAATAACTAATGGTATCCTGTGTTCAGGGATTCCTACCCATTTGTCTGTGTCTCTGGATATGGATCATGTCTGGGTTTTCAGATGCACCTGTAGATATAGCCTTTAGAGTTTCCAGTTCTCAATTTTTGAAAGGTAACATCCCAAATATTGAGTGAGAAACCTGAAAAGTTTGAGTAAACACACAGGCTATCTGAGAAGTTCTGAGGACTACCAGTCCAGAATTACACAGAGATGCTCAGTATCTCAGAAACCTGCTGCCTCTCTCCTCACCTCCCTTCTCTCCACTGGAGTGGTGAACCCTCCTTGTCTACACTTTAGTTTCTCAGAAAAAAACCCCACAAAACAGCAACAACAATGAAGCAATTGCATAAAGGCTGAGAAAATTTGGTGAAGAAATATCACGTTTACTTTATTGCTCTCTTTAAATCAGTTATTTAAAGAAAAATTGGCACTGGACTACACTATAATCACAAAGATCTCCACAGAAGGAATTTATCTTAATCCCAGAACCAAAGTGCAGTAATACAACCCTTTCAATGGCCTCTCAATAACAAATCTGCCACTAGAAGGCAGCAAAACTCCAATATTAACATATATTTCATTTCTGTGCCACAAAACAGACAGAAAATTCTGTTAATAAAATGAAATATTCTTTTCCCTCTGTGCATACTCAGTGGTTGCTGATTTCTCTCATATTGTTTGCTTTCAGTTCAGATGTGTGAGTGAAGAATATTCATTTGTGGTGATTTATTTAAATTTCTGTATCAGTGCCTGTCAGTGACAAAGAAACTTGGGAAGCTGAAAGAAACCAAAAGATTAGCTGATGTAAGTATAAAATGTGAATCAGAAAGTAGATTATCACAAAGTTCTCCTCAGGTAATATCTATGGCTATACTCATAAATAGTGTTTATCTCCCCACTTTGTGTGCATCTTCTCACTCTAGTCTCCAAAATTAATCTTAAGGTGTAGGTAGTATACTACTGAATTTTCCAAATGAAGAATCCTACTTTTCACAGAGTACCTGGCATATCTGAGCTTTGTGTTAGTCAGATAACTCTATTCCCTTTTGATATCAATAAAAGCCACTGCCAGTGATACTCCCAGCTCAGATTTCCTCAGCTCTTTACAAGCTTCTGCACAGGATACAAAAGCCTTCAGCAAAACCCAAAACAGGCCACCTGCTTACACTCTGTATTGCAATAAACAAACCTGAAGTCTAGGAACACAGTGTAAGACTGATTATAAAAGCCACGGAGCACTGTGCTGCTTAAATAAATCCTGGAAAGCCTTCTCCTTAGAGTATTGGCAAATGATGAGAGGTAAATGATGAAGGGATGGGGCATTCACAAACCAGCAATCCTAAGGGCTCTTAAGACCAAAACATTGCAGCCGCAGAGGCCTCCAAGAAACATTGTTCTAATTTTGTGAAATATTTCTAACAGAAAAGTCTAAACATTAACAAATGTTCATAGGAGATATAACACCCCTAATCTGTGGCTGGCAGTGCAGCATATGCGTCCTTTCCAAAATACTGTCCTTTCATTGAATAAAGAGCTAGACAGAGCTTGGCATTGCTAGGAGTTTGTGGGGCACTTGATGAAGGAATGCAGAAAGTGAGATCCCTTACTTACCCCCGTGCCCAGGATCCCCACACCACTGCCATCAGTCCCAGCTCCAGCCTGAGGACCAGGGTCATTCAGGGCCCTCCTGCTGCCCACAAGGGGAAAAATGGGCATGAAGGCAGGGTTTGGCCAGGCACAGCACTGTGCTTCAGACGGGAGTGAGACATGAGGGAAGACGCACACATGTGCACAGGCTCACATATTGAAATTTTTTAGAAATTTGGGAACAAGTAAAAATCAATAAAATATACTTGATCAGCAATCAGTACAGAATAGAGCTGAAAAATTATTCAGAATGCTCAGTTTGGTCTAAAGTTTTTACCATCTCTCAGCTTGTGAAAACGTTCAGAGCATCATTCAGTTCAGAGCAGTCATACTTTTCATTACTAAATCATGATGAATATTTAAAAATTCGCATGACGTTCAGTTTTGAACAACTGTTCAACAGATACCTTGCAAATGACCCTAGGGATGAGCAAACATAGATGAAAAAGATCATGTCTCATGCCTTTTCCTTTCACCCTGAACACAAAGCATGCCTGAGTCACCAGTCAGTAATGTGGACATTTCTGTTCTCATTAATTCTAAAGAGTAAAAAGCAGTGAAAAACTCCTTCTCTCTGAAGATTTTGAGCAGGATTTAGGTAAAACATTTTTTCTGTAGCAAGATATTTTATTTCTACCAGACTTACTATTCTCATAATTTGGCTCAGAAATCATGGTCTGTAGTAATACTAATATAAAGCAGAAGTAGTGGGGATCTCAAGGTGATGTGAGAGGAGTGCTAATGAGGGACTCTACAGCCATAGTCTGACAACATCCAATAGCTGGAAAAGGAAATGGGAAGCAGAAAAATGCACCAAAGAAAGGTGCTCCAAGTACCAAACCCCTCTGCTGCAGCTGTGTTAGCGAGCCAGGGCTGCCAGAAGGGATTCAGAGGTAAAAACACAGCCAGGCCAGTGCAGCCACACTGCATCCACTGCACGAAGCTCAGCTGCAGTGTCACCCTGCACGAGCTGGAAAGCAGCTGGTAGAGCTTAATGGCATAAGGAACAGGCAATACGTTTTGCTGCTGCCTGCACATTAAACATTGATCCTCTCTCTTACAGCCAGCAGATTGCCTTCAGGCATTGCCATCACCAGATTTTGCTCTCTGCTCTGTAAACAGCTCAGAGGAGGTTTTGAAAAGGAAAGTGGAGTCCTGGATTACACTCTGTCTATCTCTGCTAAAAAGGCCAAATTGCTCACATTATCTGAAAACTATTCCCAAAATTACTCTACTCTATAAGTAGAATAACAAATCTCAAAAGCTTTTACTTCTGGTATGCATGGAAAGGAAGGAGAAATTTATTTTATAATAACATTTATTTACTGATAGCTGTCCTTTTGTCTGTAGATCTGCGTAATCTGTCAAACTTTCAGCAATCTGCAATACACATCATAGTACACCATACACTGTCCTTGGAGATATGTTCTTCTGAATTTCCATCTACATTTGTTTATCTTTCTCTAATGTGGTATTCTTTCTCAGTTACATATTGTAGCTGAACAACATAAGACAAAACAAGGTGTAGGAGAAGATGGCATCTCAGATGGAAGAGCCAAGCCCATTAAAAGCATTTTTCTGAGATATTGGTATGATGCTGATCAGTGGGGTTTAGCTCGACAGAAAATATACCTCTTCTGAAGGAATTTCAATTCTCACTTAAAAATACCTGAGCAATGAGAAGTGTGTAACAAACGAGTAATAATTGGAATATATAGAAATTATTTTACCAAAATTTACAGTTCATCAAGAGAAATATGTGCATGACTGAAATGCCCACAGCTCCTTATATAAAAAATTGACATCACTTGTTTGCAGAATGATAAAACTATGCGGAAGACAAAAGGTTAGCTTTTTTTCATATTAGGAAAACTTTTTCTTCCTACTATAGTAGTAGGAATCAAGGTAAAATCACTTTCCCTTTGGAAGTTATGCCACATTTATTGTGGTGGATCTCCTATGATGGCTCTGTTTCACAGATTCTTTAGCACAGTTCATTTCATAATGAACCAAATTTCTGCAAATTCATTCAGATATGTAAAGTCTGTAACTGAGGCATATTCAAAGCCCATGTGTTTTGCAAAATAAAAGTCTGAAACAGAGGAAATAGGGAAGAATTTTCTGTAGGCAAGGCAAGTGCAGCTGGCAGACATGGGGGAGGAGCCCTGAATTATTCCTGTTTGTTTTGAGGATGGTTTCCTTGGCTACTTAAAACAATGCAACAACTTTTCTGGGCATATGCAAGCAGCAATGTGCCGCTCCGGTTAAGAATGAATGTCCTCCACTACATGAGAAAAAACCAATGTTCTTTTGACACTGAACAGTGGAAACTGCTCTTTTTCAGAAAGACCAAACTTTTCTTAAAGGTAAACCAGAGCATAGAGTGAGATAACTCACAGTAGCTCCCAAAGGCATCTAAGGTGGTTGGTGTTCATATGTATTCTTCAAAAGCATCTAGCATTATTTGCAAACAAATACTTCTACCAAATATGTGATGCACTTCCTTTACGTGCTCTGAATTCCCTCTTCCTCCTGTACAGTTCCCAGCAGTTACTTGGTGATCAAAATGGATCTTGCAAAGGTTGACTGTTCAAATCCCTGGCCTTTTCCAGACCATTCTGCACCTTATTCATATTCAGTACAGGAGATGAAAAGGCACAACTCTTCCACAGAAGTGAGAGAGGGAGAACTGGAGCGCAGGGCTACAGCCACACCCATGTGCCTTCCATGTCCAGACTGGAATGCTGGCTGCAGGGCAACAGCTCCAGCTTTTATCTTTCTACAAGAGCTTCATTGCAGATCAGAACAAATAAACTTCTTTTGCCTCATATGGAAGGAAGGTGGAAATGGTGTTGCCAGCCATCCCAGTGGTGCAGCCATAGATCCTGACTCCCCTCACACGGACTTTTAAGGCCCTGGTTATTTGACAACTTCTGAGCAATATTATTATCCCAGCACTCTGCATCACCTCTAAATCAGACATATACCTG
Organism: Picathartes gymnocephalus; assembly: GCA_013390045.1. NCBI lineage: Eukaryota > Metazoa > Chordata > Aves > Passeriformes > Picathartidae > Picathartes > Picathartes gymnocephalus. The sequence continues at coordinate 28,786 of WEKY01023186.1, forward strand.
TCTACCTGCCCGGAAGTAAAGTCAGTTTATGCAAAATGAAGGTGTGGGAATTGTGTTATCAATTTTGCTTTGAAACATACTGTATGTACTCTATCTATATCTGCACAGAATAAAAGGAGTGCAACTTGCAGCCCAGACTCAGGGTTTTCAACTTACTTAACAATCACCATTGAGAAGTAAACTTACCTGAGCCTATGCAGATGTCAGGTTTATCTCACCATTACCTTGTATAAAAAACAGTTATGTATAAGGAAAACATATATCCAGGATTAAGCGTTTTACACACTGTGTAAAGAACAATAGTAGCTTTCTGTCATTAGATACCAGCAGGTAGCAAAAATATCTCTATGGAAAGGAATTTCAACCATAAACTTTCCAACTATCTTGCAGCCTGAAGCATGCACTCATTTTGCCTGTTCATATTCAGTAGTTCTGTAGTTTGATCAGTGAGAGAGAGAAACACCTACTGGAAAAAAACCAGAAGTAAAGTTAAAGTCTGCTCCACTCAAGCACATGGATATTTCACTTTTTCACATTATACCTGGTGGTTCAGCACTGGAAAAATGGTTCATAAGCCAGGCCTGAACTAGTAAAGATAGCAGAGCCTGCAGACGCCTCCTCTCTGCATTCCCTCCAAGACAGCCTGAAGTGCAAGCCTCTCCGGGTATTATTGGTGCAAGTCAGTCAGGCAGTCACTGTGTGTCATTCAGTGCACCAGCTGTCATTGCACAATAGCATTCGTTCCACTGAACAATAAATTAAAACTCCCCCAAGTGCTAGCCATACCCTGCTCTGAGCCTTACTATCACTTAACACGTGTTACTCCACACAGTGCACGCAGAAATCTGGGGTTGATGATGCAGACACAGGGATTCTTACTTGAAATTCCTCATGAAATGAAAGTTTCAATTTTTTTCCCCCTTTCAGTAACAAATCTACAGGAGTTTTTAGGAAAGAATAAGTTTGCAGGCAGGTGGTGGACAGAGAGATGCAAAGCAAAAGCAGGTCTGTTGATAGATCTTGCTGAAATTGCTCTGCAGAAGGTAGTGACAGGCAGCTCTGCGCTCTTTGTCCTTCCTGGGGCCACATTAAGAAAATAGACATATTTTGTGAGATAGGAAAAAGAGGCATATATTTGCCTTGTCCTTTGTTTTGCAGGGAAAACTAATTTCTAGCATCATGGGCTGTGACATTTCTCACGTAAAAACCCCACTGCATTTGAGAATCTGAAATGTTTGAGATTAAGTATGAGAGTAGACACCTGGAATCACCAGACATCACTTCTAATTTATTCTAGACGCTCACTGTCCTCATCACCACTCCTTCCTTCATGCCAGACTGCTTCCCCTTACTGCTTCTCCTTGGCTTGTATGGGGCACTCACAGCTCCACTCTGTTTTCTTAATCCAAAGAAGGTGCTCAGCTCTTCAGCCTTAGGCACTGCTTTGGCCTCTTGAACTATGACCAGCTGGGCTGGGATTAGTATCTTCATGCCTAGCTGCATCACAATATCTTTTATTCTTATTAGGGTGGCATGGAGGTCCTCATGACTGGAAATTTGTTATGATTTATATCATCCAAAATTAGGAAACAGAAGGAAACTACCAGGTATTAATGGTCATTTTGAGATACCAAAAAAAAAAAAAAGGTTAGGAACTTAAAATTTGAAAAAATTAAAAGAGCTACATTTTCCAATGTTTTTGGGGTTTGATTTGGCTTGGTGTGGTTTTGTTGGGTTTTTTTTATCTCAGAACAATTGGGTTTGAAACAATTGGGTTTGAAGCTGCCAGTATTCCTGTGGGATAGAAGTACCGTTTCTGATCAGCTCTGTGAGCCAGCAACCTGCAGGAACAACTACACAGACTGTAACTAGCTGTGGGAGAACTGCACTCTGTTCAGTGTCCTGCAAACTCTTTTGCTTTTGGAGGCATTGCTCTACTTTCTGTGTCTATTAGCCTTGAATTCATGCTCCCCAAGACCAACAATACAGTTCCTTGTTCAGCACCTTACGCTGCTTACTGGCTACTGTCCCAAAGAATAACCAGTGTTGAAATAATTAAGGTCTTTCCTAAGTACTTGCTAAATTACTACAGACCACTGTGCAAGTGATCACTGGGTTAAATATAAGCATTCCATGCATGCTTGAGTACCTGATTCAAGACAAAACACCTTCAAGTGGGGCATGATATGGCCTAGCCAAAACCCAACTCCATGAGTCTGTGAAAAAAAAAACCGAAATAAAAAAATAAATTAATCTGGGAGCATTAATCTCTCAATCTCCTTTTATCCAAAATAAGTAATACCTCAGTTTAAGTTTTGGAGATTGGTTATTGCAATTTTGAAGATCAAGGATGGTAAATAACTAATGCTATTAGAAAGATCTCTTATCTAATCATGTGCAGAAATTTTTTTTAGTTCTGATGTTTATTTAATAAAACATTTAACAGGAAGCAATCAATAACAAGAGATGAAAACATACAATAAATGAATCTGTTATTTTGAGCTTGATTGAATTGTAAGAGGGGGAAACTGAGCAATTTTTCAAAAACTCCATATTCTCTATTTACGTTAACTTGTTACATATAGATCAGGTCAATTTATTTTGCTGCAATGAAAAGCTAGCTTCTAGGTGGAACTTCTTCTAGGCTTTAGATTTGTAAATCAGTTAAATCTTTTCAATTATCCAATCCTTTGCATTATCCAATCCTTTGGAATCACTTCATTCCAGCACCCTGCACATCCTGTTCAGTTGACTATCACCAGAAGAATAAACCAGTATGTCCTGGTGAGTTCAGGGGGTTAGATTTTAGCAGTTTTTTCCCCCTTCCTTTTGAAAATATGCCCTATCAACCGATTACTAGACATACTGTTGTATTTTATACGTTCTCCTGAAGATAAATCTGGAGGCTGGTTTGAAATTTGTATTACTTATCATATATACACCTAAGTTAACTTCTATGGTGGTTTTTCATGTGTCCTCTAATGGGCACAGCAACACTGCCAGGCCCACAGCTATGGAGATTACTGAGAAGGAGCACTTTGCCCTAGGTAAAAGCAACAATCCTGGTGATGCTGCAACACCCAGGTGAAAGTCCCAGGGCTTGTGGCACAACACAGGCAGAGACACTGGATCTGAGATGGCAGCTGCTGCTGGTGAAGAGAAGAAAAGTGGTGCTACCAATGCCAGTGAAGGTGTCACAGGGCAAAGACAATTACAGCAGCCAGGGTGAGCCATCTCCAGACAGCCATTTCATTCCCCACAACCATGTGTTCTCCGTGTCAGCCTGGGTCATGTGCTGCTTGGTCACTCTCTCAGCACCAAACATTTGGAGGAATTTTTGCAGAAGAGTAAGGGTAATAAATAGGTTGAAATAGAGAATGTTGAAAACCCACCTTCACCTGTATCTTGACATCACCATCACAATCAGCTGCCACACCAGATTGACCCAAACCAGCTGGCCAAACCCTCCAACACAGAGACCTTCCCCTGTCCCCTGCCAAGACAAATCCTGCTGCTGCAGGAGTTTTCTGGGGCACAGAGATGTGGAGGGCAACCTTGGAACCTAACAACCTTCTAGGTCTCCCTTTTTATTCCTATCATCTGGCAGACCCCTCTTTGCAGCTCCAAGCTCAGCCCTGTTCCCAAGGCGCAGGGACTCTTTGTACCCATGGGACCTGTGAGAATCCCGTGCCATGGACAGGTGGGTAATCCTTCCAGCCTGTCACTGAGACTGTGGACAGGACTGCACACATGGTGACTTCCCTGATGAGCAACCTCTGCTTCTTGAGATAGGTTTGTAAATGGCCTTACAGAAGGGCTTAAAAACACTGTTGAAAAGTGGCGTGAACACCCACAGTATAACCTATGTATGACAGTGATCAAAGTGATTTTTTTTTAATTGTCCAAATTAGGACAGTAGATTGTCCAAAAAGCTTATTTTCAGAATACCCCTTAGAAGAGGTAATGAGAGGAACACATATACAAGAGGCAGGGTGGTAAAACTGAATCAGGGTAGTGCTAAGATTGTCATACTGGGGGATCCCTTTAGCTAGGAAAAACAGTGGAAAGTATTAGAACTTAAAGATGTAGAAGTGATTTTGTGTAAACAGAACTACAGATAATTAGCCAGAACTTAAGAAGGTTGCTTCAAAGCTAAACAGAGAGACTACATAATGACAGACGACATTTAGAACTGATGAATGGTGTGCATAGGAGGAAATGTTTTGCTCAGGGTACCGAGTCCTAAGCTAACGGTAATGATTCAGGAAAAAATATCTTCCCTTTGTGTGGACAGTTAAATAGATGGTTAAAAAAAAAAAAAAGAAAGAAAAGAAAAAAAAAAGTAGACTACAGATTCTTTATATTTAATTAGCACCCTAAAAGTTTGCCTGAACAAATTTTGTTCAGTCCACTAGATATGCAACAAGAACAAAAGTTTCAAAGTTACAAAAAAAGGCCAGTTCAGAATGATATAGCTGGGAAAGAGAATAACTGGAGGTGATATCAAGGGCATATAGTTGACAAATGTTCACATATTTTTTTAATTTCTGCATTCCTAGGTAGATGTGGAACTTAAGTTGTTTACTTGCTTTGTAAAAAAAAAAAAAATTAAGGTTTTGGGTTTGGGCTTTGTTTTCCCTTTTTTTTCCTGATGTTGTGGTCCTTCATTGGGATGGAGTTAAAACCTTCTGGAAAGCAAAACTAACCAAGCTGGAAATATCCAATCCTTTCATGGGTAGGTATGGGAATGGAGAGGACCAGAATACAGAGGGCCACTCTTTCTATCTGAAACCCTAGCCTCTGGGAAAGTACTTTTTTCCTGCAGTCTAACAACACTAAGGAATGGAGAACCTTCATTCTCTTTGGTTTTGGCTGAATATTTCTCTTGATAGACTTGTTTTGCTAAAATTTCTGTGTCCCTTTCCAAAAGTAGTAACGGGTTTTGGCAGAGTGATGTTGAGTGTCATGATTTTTGCTTCAAAATATTCCTGACCATACCTAATAAAAAGAGGAAAAACACCTCACAGAACCCAGAAAGGAATATGCTTAGAGGAATATACTTCATTTTCATAGTAAATTATTAACCAAGGAAATTCTGTAAATACATTCAAGGCCAAGAGGTAAGTGGAAAGATGGTGTCCCTACTGACATGACTTATATTAATTTCTGATATCCTGGAACCTGTATAACATATCTGCTTTCATGTAGTCAAGAGCTGCAATCCTAGCATGGCCATACTCAGCAGTTTGGCATCAGAAGTTTGTAGCACCTGCCTGTGTCAAAAAGCAGATTTTACGCTTTTTTAGAATTAGCTTCTCCCCCTGCTCAGTTCTTCTTGCCTACTACTTCAGGGAGACAGGTTGCACTGGGTTGCAGCAGAACACCACAGGCAAAGCTACATAATTAATACACTAGAAAATTAATTAGCCTGGTGCTCAGTGAGGAGATTTGTTCTTGGTAACATGATTCTGAATAATCATTTATCTCTTGCTTTCACTGAGTGAACAGTTTGCAAGCATCAGCAGCTATTGCAGGCAGTTACATCACTGATCTGTCATGCTTTCACAGCCGTACCATATGGGCAATAACAACTTAAATGGAGCCTAGCAGATGTTAAGGACACAGTACAAGGCTGGGAATGCACAGATAAGACCAGTGTGCTTGCGTTTAGATGCTTCATGCTAATATTTTTACCTAATAATTGAAGATAGTTGTATTCTTCAATATATATATGTATATAGTGAAAATACGCATTTATGTTTAGTTAGAGTGATGAAGAAATTAAGAAAGCAGATGGCACTACAGAGCAATATTTCTATGAAGTTAATTGTTTTTCTGAGTCTGCATGCCTCCCTACAAAGCAGACAGAAAAACAATGAAAGATAATTTTTTTAATCAGTTAGATTATCACAAGAGTTTTTGTGCAATTACTCAGACAAGGGCAAAAGATCCTGTTTAAACCAAAGGGACAGAAAAATTAGTATCTTTGTTTGCCAGAGCTTTGCAGAATGCATACCATCATTTGTATGTGGTACAGAAGAGACACTGCTACACTGCTCAATGCATGTACACCAAGGAAAACAAGAAACTAAGAACGTTTTATAATCACTTTTCTTTTCAGTACTAATGTGCATGAGGAGGGGTGCCTGAGCTACTCCTTCAGTTATGAGGAATACCTCCAAAGAGCGTTGTCTTCTCCTACTCCCGAGGTACTAGGAACAGGGGAAGTGCCACAAGAAAGACTAGGTCCACAGGTCACCACTTCCACAGCACAAACACCCCTGTGCTTCCATTGTCCCCTTGCTTACTCTGTGAATTTGGAAAAAAAGTAATGGTGGTTGGATGCTTCACAAAGGGAAGTGAAAAATTTCAAAGCAGGCAGGAAACACCATGCTGTGATGAAGTCAGCCTTGTGACAAGGGGACATCCTCTTATGGACAGACCTCGAGAACACCGTTACATATAAGCACCTACACATGTGTGAATACACACACACACACACACACAAGCACCTTTCACAGCTCTCAGAGATTAGAGTTTGACTCACTCGAACTTTGGGCTGGACCTGGACAATACCTCTGTTTTTGTGACAAATGCAAGTTTAAGAGCGTTCTCAGAATTCTGAGAATAATCCTGCCCCTTTGAACTTAGCCTTCTGTGCTGAAGTGCTCTATCTGCACAATTACTTCACACCGTCAGGGTTATGAGGGTTATTCCAGTTATTCATGAAGTAAGAAGGAGTTAGGGTAATTGTCTTGTTTTCCACCTGCAAGCTCATTTTTAAAATAGCTTCTCTTCATATTGAGAGCAGTGAAAAAATATCTCTTTTTGTACTGAAGTAGAACTTGACAATACTATATAATATGATAATCATATCAATATATTAATATTACTCTCAAATATTAATTAAATATAAGTGTAATAAATTAACACAGAATTAGAAATTGCATATGTTAATCAAAATGGAAAAAATGCTATCTTGAACAGTAGAAAATTTCACAATAAAATAAAATGCTGTTCATCATGTAAGCCATCAGGTTCTGTTATGTGAAGCAACTCAGAAGAACTGAAGAACTCAAGGAAGGAAGGAAGGAAGGAATGAAAGAAGGAAGGAAAAGAAGGTTCATTAATTGACTCTAAACATTAATAACAAGGAAGTGGATTTTTTCAGAAAGCCCAGTAGAAATGGACTGGGTGGAAAGCAATGACTTCCTGTATTTTAAGTGAAGAAACTACTGAAACGTTTTGCATGTGTATTTTTTCTGAATTTTTGTTTTGGTTCTAAAACCCTAAAACTCAAAAACATCCTGCTCCTCGATTTCATAGGGAAAATTCAGTACTTTTAGGAAGAATGTTTTGTATTTGAGGACAGAGCTTGAGCACACAAACAATTGACTCTCCAGCCAGAACGCAAGCCAAACAGGACTCATGACATTTGTCTTTTGCACCTCTCTATCCTAAAGGTTGTTCATTTCCCTCCCCTCAAGTATAGTCAAAATATCAATTCTCCCCAGTAAACCTATCCCTCTTTGGAAAGAAACCTGATCATTCTAGGACCCTGAAGTCATGCTGTGCTTGTGAGGTTGATGCCTTGGATTTTAA
>WEKY01023187.1:0-15843 GCA_013390045.1 Picathartes gymnocephalus
TTCCAACTCAGAATATTCTGAGATCCTGTGTCAGAGACAGCTAGTCCTGTTGCACATATCTTGGCTGTCTTTCTCTTATCCACACGCTGTCTGTACTCTGCCCCATTCCTAGCTTGCTAGTGCTGTTTTTTCACATCTCCCCCTCTGTCCTTTTTCCTGGCTCCTGCTCTTTGACTCACTCGCCAAGAGATGAATTTTCTGGCATGGATATTGACTGCCCAAGTTCTCTAGTGCTCTGTTTACAAAAACATGTATACATTTCAGAGTTTTGAATGTTGCCCTTTGCTAGCACAAAGTAACAAGAAGAAATAACCTTTTCTCCTTCCTTCCTTCCTGTTCTGTTTGTAGAGAGTTGTGACCAGAAAAAAAAAAACAACAAAGATAAACCAAGCATAGAGCAGGATGTCTAATAGAGTCTGAAGGGCTTCCCTCCAGGGAGCAGCTGCTTGAGACCTACTAACTTTTTCACATTTTACAGGAAAATGATTCTTTCACTCTGAAACTGGTTTCAGAGGGGAAAAAAGTCTGAAACGTTAGACAGAGGCTTCATTAGTAGCTCTTGATGCTCTTCTAGCATTTTGCATTTTCAAGCCCTCCATCAACAAGAGCAAAGCATAGATTACTTCAATAAGCTGATAATAATATGTATTTTCTTATTTGTGTATCCTGTTTCAGTGCACATTAAGTTCATTCAAGTGAAGCTCTGAGTCTATAGCTAAAAAGTAGTAATTAAAGATGTGGCCACTATTGACCCTCCAGTAACATTGATCTGGGAGCACCAGTAATTCGGCATGCTTTGTTAAGGAAATCAATAGTGAAGACAAAGATCTTTAGCCAGCGGAACATCTTCTACCTGGACAGGATGACAGAATGGCTGAGGTTGAAGGGCACCTTTGGAAATCATTTAGTCCAGCCCCTTTGCTCAAGGCAGAGCCAAACCAGGGTATTAGTACATAAGAAGATGCTAGCTGAGCCTTCTCCAGGGTAAACAATCCAGCTCTCTCGGCCTCTCCTTGTATGCCAGTTGCTCCAGTCCGTACTGGCCATTACCTAAGCTATTAATCCAACATCCACTTATCAAAGTAGCTGGAAGTATTCCTCCTGTAGGGTTGAGAAATCTCTCTTCTGCCGGCACAATTCATGTCTGAGTTACCTGAAGTGGGATGTTTATGGAGACAGAGTTCAGGGCTCCTGGCAGAGGGGGGCCTTGCCCCATCCAGCCATGCTGGAAAGAGGGTTCCTGCTCACACAGGTTGCCACGTTCACTGCCTTGACCTCAGACTGCAGTTTCTGGGAGCCTTTAGCACTGTCTTGTGGTGCAGTCCTGTGTGTTGCATCTTTGCTTCACCCCTTTCATAATAAGTGGACTTCTTGAAGCTTTATTTGGGGTTTTATTGAGGATTTCAGAAAGTCTTCCCCTGGCACTTCATATTCAGGCTCAGGAGACTACCTAACGTAATAGTGCTCTCTTAAAATACTGGCAGGTCTTGTTCCAGAAGTAACTATATTATGCTCATATATATCAGTATGGTCAGAGAAATAAACCTGATTTTTTTGTTTAGTCAGAGTTTAGTAAAATTCAATTCACTTTGTTTGTCCACTCAGTGGTGTGTGGTTGAAGAGAAATTCCCAAGGGAAGAATCTCTGTGTGTGTTTTTGAGCCAGTTTCATTATTTTCTGTATAATCATTGCTGTCTGAGAACTTAGATGTCTAATGAAAAAAACTTATAAGGCAAGATCTTGAATTTACACAGTTTGCATAAGCAGGCGTGAAATATAAAATATAGGTTCACCATTTCTTTTATTGCAGTGGGGTGATGATTTACATGGGGCATTACCTGCTTGGAAATGAATATTTTGCAGCCACTAAGGGCCTCAAGATATAAACTTGTCCCTGTGAAAGTAGAAGGGGAGAGGAGATGCCCAAATTTTTTATTTTTTACCCCGTTCAGTAGAAACTGCAAAACATAAGGAGCAGTATGGGATTGTTAGAGTTACTTGTACTTGGCATACTCTGAAAAGGGTTTGTTCACATTAGCAAAGCAAAAACAAAAATCTGGAAGGTTGAAACAGAAAATGACCAACTGCAACCAAAGGATTTGCTGCCTGTTTGTTCTGAATGTGCAATTGGCCTTGGTCTTTTAATTATAATCCGTAGAGATGGCTCTGTTCCCTACCCACCCTGGGGCTTCCAGGAGCACTGAGTGCTTAGGGCTTGGGCTGCTAATGCTATAATTGAAACAGCTGCTATGTTTTCTAAGTACTTTATTCATTCACCTTCTAAATTGTTGATGGATCTGTGGCATGTTCTGGGCCTTTTCTGTAGATATGAATCTCAAACACAGCCACTTGCTAGATAGAACAACTGAAGAGCATTTGCCACAGCTTTCAGTGTGCTGTCTCAGTTTTCAAAGAGGGAAGAAAATGGGAGGAGGTGACAAGAAGTTTGCTCTGAGGCCACAGTGGTCTTTGGACTAAATTCACTTCACTTACAAGAGCAGACATCCTAATGCTCCATTATTCTCAATGACTTAAACTGCAAGTGAATGTAAAATATTACTAGGCCAAAAGGTCATTATTTTTACATTCTACACTGATTTTTAAATTAGCTCACACAGAGAAATGCCTCTTGGAATTGTGCTGTAAATGAGCAGAGCATTGGGAGGGCCTGGCACTAACTCACCCCAGGCCAGGGGTTGCTCTGCAGCCCCTCCTTTCTCTCTTGCCTTGGGACAGCAGTGACCAGGCTAAGTTGCTGCTGAAGTCCTTGATAAAGTTTGAAAACTTCATGCAGCCAATAGAAGCTGAAGGATACCCATGGTCTTTATTACACCTTCTTTTACCCTCTGGTTTTCCATGTCCTTGCATTCAGCTCAATTCTGAATTGCTGTCTTGAAAAGGAGAGTTTAGTCATCATGTCAGATGAATTCCACTTAATTAGTGGAAAGTCATCCCAGTGTGGGCTAATGGCGAAGCTGCTATGAGGCTGACAGTGGATAACATGGATATATCCAGCAGAGCTGTGGCAGAAAATGGAGTTATAGACTAAAACACAATCACTTGACTGCTCTGGTAGAGTTTTAGCATCATTTCATCTTCCTTCAGCCCACTGCTCAGCACATCCTATGGACTGAGGCAACTTTAACCTCCTTGTGACCAGAATTCAGTATATCCTGAAGCAATTTACCCAAGCAAAAAGGGTGCAGGAGCATTTGGATTTGAACTCTTTAATTCCTCAGGAGCTGGTTCACCCAAGAACAAGCTGAAACTGCATAAAATCTTTGAGCTAGGCAGGTAAGGCCTGCTATGGTCCGTAGCTTGGTTTTTATTGAACAGTATTGATTGTTCTTGGCAGATACGGAGCCTGAGAGCTTTGTGGTTATGCCTGTTAGGGAAAATTAGAGGTCGTCGTGAGACTTTGAGAGTCAATAGATCTAAATTTTGATGAAAAAGGCCAAATCCTGCTTTGACGTAGCCAACACATGGAGAAAAGCAGTGAGAGAGGAAAGAAAGAGTGAAAATTTTACTGTATATGGTATCAGCCTACAGAACTTGGATTATGGTTGTATTCTGCTCAGGAGAGAAAAAACAGCAAGGAAATAGTTCTAGAAAAGAGTACGTTGAAAAACCCCCTTGATGTGGCATGAAACAGATAATTAATGTTAAGAAATGCAGTCTTGGTGTTGCTCCCTAGTTTTTGCTACCTGTATGTGACCTGGCAATATGTACCCTCGCATCTGGATATTTTGCATACCTGCAGCCTTAGTTGTCTGAAGCGCTCAAAGGTTGGGGCAGGTTCATATAGGAAAACTCATCCTTGTTCAGGGTTTAATTTCCATGTTATATTCAAAACAGGGTTTAAGTCAGAGGGTAGGAATAGTACCTGAATTTGTTTGGCCTTTTTCTCTGAGCTGGGTATTAACTTAATCAAGCCTTACAATACCCTCCGGCACCGAGTATACCTTTTTATACTGATGTTCATAGAAATGTCACAGTGTTTCTAAAGTCACACTGAAATATCGTGGCAAGGACCTCTTTCCTCATTTTTGCCCTGTGAGGGAGCTGTGGAATGGTTTTCTTTCCAGCCTTTGTCCAATACAAGCACTTGTGAGATTTTCTCTTTGAGGCTAAGCTCCTATTTCTGTGCTTCTGAGCTTTCCAGGATGCTGCAGTGCATCTGAGAAGTGTTTAAAGGCAAGAGCTATCCCAGAAAATATTGAATTGCAGTTACTGATTTTGTTAGAAAAGAGGAGTACTCGAATTTGAAAAATAACTTAAAGTGATACTGAGATAAATAGCATTGTCAGGACTGCTATTTTGGGAATGCATGAAAAGGCCTAGGTATTTTCTTTATCAGTAAATACTAGACAGTCATCATGTTTTTGTGTGCTTTCAAAATCACTGTTCAATCACTGTTCAGCCTCAATTTCATTGACAATATTAACCCAAGGAAATTAGCTTTTTTGTTTAGGAACCTTTTTATTTGATTGTGAGGAGCCAGTATATTATACTGGAACATCTTGTGGAGTCTGTTTTCTATGCATGTTTCTTGTCAAGACTTTTCTAATTTATGCTCAAAGAGACTGTGTGTGCCAAATGTTGACACTAACAGGCAAATGTATGCTGAGCTGAATAAAACATCTCCGTGCTCCAGGTTCTGGGAAGTTGAGAAACCAGACAGTGGCTCAAATTCGTATCTGCAGGCAAAGACAGATGCAGTCAGCTACTCCTGACTTCCCTTCTGGATGTTCAGCATGGCTTGCTCCAATTCTCTTTCAGAAATATCTAATACTAAATGTGGGAGATTTAGATCAGTGGGACACAAACAGTCTCAACATGTGTGAAAAAATGAGACTTCACCGTTGGTAGTGGTTTTGGACCTACCCAGCAGATGTTACTGGTGTAGATATTGCAAATGTGGTAAGATTGTTGTCAGCACTGGACATTTCTGTAACTGCTGCCATGCTGGAAGCTGTGCAAACCTCACTTTGGTGGCATTTCTGCCTCTTTAAAGTTGACATTTCAGTTGTTAAATTGTATGATCTATCTGACTTCTGAAGTGTCATTTGCTCTGAAGAACAGACACCGGCTTCCCAAGTTCCTTGTTTTTGAGGATACTGACAAAGTGACTGTTTTAGTCACTCTCCTTTTTATTTTCGCTTCCTTCTCCATTCAAAATTGAGCCATACAATTCAAAGGCCCCCTTCCCCAACAGGGTAACTCTTACAATACCTGCTATATAATCAGTAATGGACAAAACCTTTCTGCATTCCAAGCCTCATCTTTCCCAATTCACATCCTTCCTAATGAATCATTTATTTCAAAGCTCTGTTTGAAGGAAGTAAATTAAATTGGAGGAGGAAGTTTTTCATCAGGAAATACATCTTTTACTTTCACCCCTGCAATTTCCTTTCATGTTACTCCTCACCTTGCTTGTCTATAGATGTCCTCTGTATTGTACAGTTAGATGGGAAGCATTGCACTTCTCTTTGTTCTGCACCATGTTTTATTCTTATTTACTTATCTGTTTTGCATCTCATATGGCACATGCTATGTCCAGTGCAATCATATGCTACCTCTGTGCTGCAGGCAAAGACTGGAAACAGCTGAAGTTATGGGAAAGGTGGTATTTGCTGAGGATTATCTGCCAGCCTTTTTTGTGTCTGGGAATCTCTAATAGTCAGACTATTTTTTCTTTCTAACCAGACAGTTTTTTGTGGGGTTTGACCTGATGAAATGGGTTTTAGGAGCCTCTTAGAGGAGGTTAGGGACTGTCTTCTGGTGGGCAGGAATGCCTGGAGTAGAAATTCTGTAAATCCTTCTGAGTCTAATGATTCAAACAGTTCTTCATCTAGTCTTTAATCTTTCTTTAGCTATATTGATATCTGATTTTCAATTCTAGGTTATTACAGCTGCTAGATAATGGCAACATAAAGGTAAAGGATACACAGTTAAGCACAGCTGTACTCTTAAGTGAAATCTTCTCTCTCATTCACCCTTTGAACCTAACTTTGAACCTAAAATCTTTCATGGCTTTATTTCCACCAGATAGGTGGTGAGCAGACACAATATTCCTACTTCCCTTTACCTGTGCCATGAAAAGCCATTGCTGAGTGTGGAGGTAAAAATCCTGGTTTAATTGGTCTCCCAGACACAGCTGTTGAGAACTAAGTAATTTCAGAATGTGTTGCCACTACCCTTCCTTTATAAAAGTCATCCTGTCGTTCTGAAGCCTTGATTGTATTTGGCTTTAATTAGGATTAGATTATGTTTTACTTTCAATATTTAAGTAAAAAATGAAAACTACTCTTTGGCACACCTGAGTAATGTTGTACATTGTGTTGAAAGGCTGGAGTTTCCTTCTGATCCTCAAAGACAATTAAGTTACTCCCTGAAGCATGAAATTTAATTACCCTCATCAGAAGCAGCATGATGCAGTGGATTAGGACGTAGGAATAAAAATCAGAAACTTTTATCTCTGATCCTAATTCTATCTAGCTACTGACTAAATGACTCACGTAACCTTGCTATGCCTCCTTTTCACTCACCTGAAAAATGAGGTGTTTGATTTCTTTGCTAAAGTGTTATGAGGTCTGTATAACCATCTAAGTTATCATGGTTTGTATGAATGCTCGGTGTTCCTGGGATTGCCTGGGCTTACATGCTGCCAACAGTTATTGCAACTTGGTTTCATATGATGAAATTTCATTTTTTGGCAGTGTTAGTTTTGTTAAAGTAGGTGTAATCAAGCTGACATGCAAATAGGGAGAGGGCTACAAGAGGAGATGACACTGAAGAGCCATTGTGCACCAGAAAAGTCTTCCAAGCTATTCTTTTCACATAAGTTTTGGTGCTACATCTTGGATGTGATAACTAATTTTAGCATTCCAGGAGTGCTTCCATGTACTGGAGGCAGAAGAAAGTTCCATCGTGCATGGTTTAACTGGGGAATATAAAGGAAAGTTCAGGGCCAGGTGAACACATTCCTCTGAGCAAGCTGTTGAGCTCTACTGTACTTGCAATAGCAGAAGTCTCTTACTGGAGTGATTAGCCATGTCATGTCCATGGGGGCTCACACAAAAAACTCAGAACTGTTTACTGGATGTGATAAAGTAGCTAATTAAAATAATTGGTTCTGTCATTTAAAAAACCAACAATGCTTTCTGATGTCTTAACCACTCTTGTCCAATACAGTCTTTGATTCAATGAGCTTCTTAGCATGTCTGGAGCACTGAGTTTATGTTTTGGAATGGTCAGTAACAAAAATTGTCCTGTAAGAAGCTGGATTACTCATTCCACAGACTTTTTAAAAAGATTAGCTGAAATAATAATAACCCTGCCATTTATATAGTGGGTTACATTCCAGGGGAAAGTTGATTACTCTCTTGGAAAGAGGCTTGCCCTCCACCGTGCAGCATAAATTCATCGTCTGATTTTGAATCCCTCTGCAGTTCCTCTGCTCTTTGTTCCAGGGCTCAGCCAATATTAAATCCCATTAAAAGTTTCTCATTTGTAATGACAAGAATAAGATTTAATTGTGAGTGTGCAGTTCTTCAGTCAGTTACCTGTTCCAGCTCTTCACAGTGCTCAAATTTTCTCCTTCAAATTTTCAGAGCAGGGAATTTTCTCTAAATAGGTTAGGAAGGCAAAATCTTTGTAACAGTGATTTTTCTAAGAGGCATTCAGGGAAGAGATTAATAATAATAATATTTTAACTTTGTGGAAGATAACAAGAGCAGATACTTTTTCTATAGGTTTTATCTTCTGCCATTTTAGTAACTTCTCCCATGTAGAATAGTTGTGTTGTGGTTGTGTAGCATTCTCTCTGCACAGAAGAGTCTACTACCAAAGAAACTGTAGTGGCTTAATTGCAAACTTCCATTGTTGGCCAGGAATAAGCAGAAAATAAAATTTAAAAAAATCCTTTGTGGGCAACTTGTGTTTCACTGAAGCCTAAAGCAGTTTCTTCCATGTTGTAGTGTCTTCCCAGCCGTACAATTCTCAGTGGAGCAGCTGTACAAAGGAGCCCAGCATTGCAATCCTAGAAGGAGGGTAGATTTAATCTCCTTCCCAGAACTCATGAGGGGGTATCATTGCATTTTGGAGTCAAAATCGTGTTCGTCTCCTGTTCTAGGCCAGGTAATTACTTAATGCCTGACTTATTGGTCAAACCAAGCACAGTTACAGCACATTTTCTTGGGGAGAGGCGACAGTGTTTTTAGTTTCATCTTAAAAGCATTGAAAGAGTAATAGGAAAGAAAATAATTGCAAAATTTTTTTTTAATTTTATTTTTTTAATGACCAAACTTGTGAAGGCATTTTGAGGAAAGGGCAGGGAAGCATTCTTGGAACCACTCACAGGGATGTTAAAGGTCTGATCCAATGACACTAATAAAGGTCTCAATTGTATTTAACCTACCAGTAACAGTTAGCTCTTGCTTATGCAAAAGGGCAAAGAAAAGGGTAGAAAGACAATCGGCATTAAATCAATACAGGAAAAGGTATACCATTTTTCTTTCTCTTGAAAAGTTATCCCATTTTTCTTGGTCTTATAAAGTAAAATTATCAATGAGCAGAAGAATTAACTTTATGAACTTTGTGTTGCACATCAAGAACTTCCTCCTTTAATGCTAAATAATCTCTTGCATTATTGTACAGTATATTTATATACTGCCATTTTTCAAGACTATATCATTATGCTTCAAATTCTGGACCTGATGTAGTTTAAGTAATTTTAAGGTCAGTAAACTGAAATTAATTTAAAGTTGATGGTTAAAAAGAATTACAAGACAATATATTGTATTGTTTGAATTAATGAGAAAAGAGTTTACTCAGACTCCTATAGGTGGTTTTATTTTTAATCCTGACTCAATAAATTTTATTGACATCCTCTTGAAAACATTTTTTAGTTTTCTGTTGGCTGGAGCTTGAAAAGTCTAATCTGGTTCTTCTTTTTGCAGTACCCATTAATTGTCGAAGCAAAGGAAAGTCTGAAGCAGTATGGAGGCAAAATCAAAACCTATCATAAACTTCTGCATAATTATGCAGGGGCATGCAGGATGGAAAAAATTATGTTCCTTCCCCTATTTATCCATTATAGAGGAAAAAAATCTCTTTTGGACTCCTACTGCTAATTTTAAGCTCTCCCTTAACAAGATTTCATTCTCAAAAATCAGCTTCTAATATTTTCACTGCCGCAGGTGGATTTTGATGTGAAATACTCTGACACAGCTGCTATTATTTCTATTTAATTTTGTAATTCCCAGAAGTTTGCAGAACCTTTTACCAAAGAGATAAAATCTAAGCCTTTGCCAAGATACACTGCATTTTCCTCACAGCCATACCATGATAAGTGAAGGTAGCAACAGGAGTATTTTAGATGAGAGCCTGGACTTGAAGAAATAAAATCACACTGTCACTCAATTTAGCTATGAGGAGTCGGTTAAATTCCACAATTTTTGTTCTGGGAAAGTGGAGATGAGAGAGCAGAACACAGCTTGAATTTACAGAACTTTTTTCTCAAGGACAGGAGATAGTTGGAAGTTCCTGTGTTCCCTCAACCTGCTATTAATTGTTGCTGGAAGCACATGAGCTGATTCATGACCCTTGGAGGGCCCACGCAGCTCTTCCTTCCCCACAACACAGTTCAAGTGCAGTTAGCCCTGATTTACTAGGATTTAAGCATTGGTTCTTTGGGGCTTTTTGCTAATAATTTCTGTATTTCTCTTGTAAGACTTGCTTTCAAATTTTCTCTAAAAGTGAGAAAGCAGTGGGTTTGTCAGAGCTAGGACAGTATTCTGGGTGAAGCTTAACTTCTGCCTTTGGGCCAGTGCAAACTGCACTCCACTGAAGACATAGGTGGTGACACAGGTGGCAACACAGGTGTCAGGCTGGCTGACAGGACAGAAAGTAATTCTACCTTCCAGAATTAGTTGGAAGTCAGGGGAATGATCACAAAGATGATTGCTGGGATGTCAAAACCGGAGTCGCAAAGCTTGCTTCAATCAAGCATTTTGAAACCTCTCTTTAACAGGATGAAAGAGTATGAGTGTTAATTGGATTCAAAATCATTTAGCCATGAAGGCAGACAAATGCAGGATTGCAAGTATTCTGGCTTGAGACTTCACTTGAGAGTTCTAGCACTTCTTTTTTTTAATGCACTGCCTCTAAGAGATCATCCTGACTTGCACTTGCGATTAATCAGTGCTGGCATTACCCAGAGGTGCATGCAAAATGGCATCCAAAACATTAGTGTATCGATTAGAATTAATCAGGAAAGTGTTCCTTCTGAAGTTACATGCTGCATGAACAACCAGAGTGTCTAAACTACCTCTCAAGTTTCCATGACAACTGGATTGTGGCTTCTGAAACCTAGAACCTGGCAAACTGAGTCATGGATGGGAGGCTTAAGAAATGTTAGATTATGGAAAAGTAATTTGGCTTGTTCAGGATCTAACACCTCACCCTTGCAGGGCTGGGAGAGGATAAAGGTGGTCTCCACCACACCTTCACATTAAGGAGTGTAAATGAGTATGAAGAAGCCATTTGGAAATTCAGCCCTTGTTCTCCTGTGTAAACCTGGGCTCAGGTTCTGTCCGCAGCATTTTCTGTTTTGGGGAAGAGCCTTCTAAGAGAAACTCTGGGTGTTGCCCAGGCTTTCTTTAGGAAACTTATTCTTTCTAGGTGACATATCCAGGTCTGAAGTTTTCTAAAGTCTGAAAATATTTGTATCTAGGACTTTGGGTTACTCTGTCACTGAAGACCACAGTGTTATTAGTTTCTGTCTAAACTGATTGCAGATTCCAGATATCTGAGCCAAAATCTTTCTTACTGTGGCTTTGGTGAAAGACCTGATGGATCTGACTTGTTGTATCAAGACACTGAGCAGTGCCTAAACAATACAACATAGTGTGTTGCTTTGCAACATAAAAGTTTAAACTAAAATGTTAAACTGTAGACTTTTTTTATTGCTTGAGGCAATACCAGAGAGATCATCATGGTTATTATGGCCACTGTTGTGGTAAAAATAAGCCATGATATTGAAGGCTGTGTGATGACAGCTCCAGGTACAGTAAGTGATGCCTTTGTCTCTGCAGCTGTCAGCTTACCAGGCTGATTCATCACTCTGTGGAGTGCTTGGAGGTTATGCAGAGGATAACAGGAGTGATCTGTTACCTGCTGTTATTGGCTTTTAGGACCTATGCTTCACAAATGCAGAATGGTTGAGGTTGGAAGGAGCCCATGAGACATAGTCCAACTTCCCTACTTGATGAAGGGTGAGCTATAGCAGGTTACCCAGGGCTATATCTGCTCCCAATTTAAATATCTGGAAACAGACACTCCGTAAGATTTCTGGGCAACTTGTTGCAGTGTTCAGTCACCCTTAGAGTAAGTAAGCTTCCTCTTGTGTTTTAATGGAATTTCTGGTCTTTCAATCCAAGAAAAGTGCCTTGTTCTTGCCTGTTGTCCTTTTGTTGGATACCACTGTCCAAATCTGTCTCCCTTTCATTCACCCATAACATATCAACACTGATAAGATCCTTCCTGAGCCTCCTCTTCTCCAGGCTAATCAATCCAAATTTTTGCAGCCTCCTCTTGTACGTCAGATGCTAAATCATCCCTGTGGCTGTTTGCTGGACTCACTTCTGTAACTCATGTCTGTCTTGTACTGGAAAGTTCTACACTGGACCCAGTGCTCCAGCAGTGTCTTTCCATTACTGAATAGTAGAGGAGAATCACCCCTTTGAGCTGTGGTTCCCAGTGCAGCCCAGGAAGCTACTGGCCTTCCTTGTCACTGGGGTCACATTTCTGGCTTAGGCTCAGCATTTTGTACACCAGGACCCACAGGCTGTCTTCTGCAAAGCCACTTTCTGGCCTGTGCTGGTGCATGAGGTTGTTCCTCCACAGAGGCCGTGCTTTGCGTTTCCCTTCCTTGAACTTTATGAGGTTCCTGTTTACCCAAATTTCCAGCCTCTCAAGGCCCCTCTCAGTGGCAGCCCAACTGTCCTGTGTATCAACTGCTTCTCTCAGTCTTGCTGGAAGCTTGTTGATAGCACAGCCTGTTATCCAGGTCGCTAATGAAGGCAGAAAACACTGTAAAACCAGAGGAGTACCCCTAGTGACTGGCTTCCAGCTGGGCTTGGTACCTCTGATGATAACCCCCTAAGCCAGTCCACCTCACTGCCCACTCACAGTCTATGCTTCCATCAGTCGGTGAGGATGGGATGGGAGACAGTACTGGAAACCTTATGGAAGTCAAGATAAGCAACACCCACTGCTCTCTTCTTCCAGCAAGCGTACCATTTCAGCACAGAAACCTGTCAGGTTGGTGAAGTATGACTCCAGTATGAGGAGGTTCCATACGCAGTGTTTCCCCACATATGCCAAAAGACGACTGAAGTAGCTTTCTGTTACCTTGCTAAAATGCTTTCTAAAATTAGATTCTTAACATGTAGGCCGCTGATAGAAATTTAATAAAGCTACTTCTAATTACCATCTAATACATATTGGTTATGCTGAAGTAGATCTTGCTGATGCTGCTGCCAGGCAGCCTATATATAGTACAGGATGTGCAAATGAGTATGGGCCTGTGTAATACAGTGTGTTGTACAGAAGGTCTGGAGATCAGAGTCCCAAATCTGCCTCAGAATGACGGCAGAACTGATTCCTATCCAAGTTTGCCCGCAGGTGCCTCTGCTGACCCAGGAACTATTTTCAGTATCCCCGATAAATCCACCAGTTAATGTCACCTTTGTCTCTGAAGTAAGAGGCCGATACTTGGTATTTCTTTTCACATGAATCTTTGAATCTCAGGCAACCTATTGTAGGAATTTGTACCACAAAGTATGAATGTATTTTGTAATGAATCTGAGCTTGAGTGAGTCTGGCTTTTCCAGCCTTGCGTTGTGGTGATATAAAACACCTGCTTGGCAACAGCTCTGGGAGTTAATAAAGTTTCTGTGGTAAACTATGAGAGGCCTGAGAATCTCAAACTAAAGTTATTGCACTAGTAACTCAAAAAAGCAATTCCTAAAACTCCTGGCACATTTATCCAGAGGGTTAGCAGTAGCACAGAAATGGAAATCATTGTTGAGAGCCACTGCGTACTTGGAATTAAAATCCATCAGTCTTCTGAAGCTGAGGAAAACAATTTTCATGACATACAGATGCTTTTGTATTTCATAATCAAAATTAATCTAAGGTTGATTTTGACTCTATTTGTAGGGAAATTCGTATCCTCTAATCTTTATAATATACCTAAGTTGAGATGACATCAGAAGAAATAACTCACACAGAAGTTAGGCATTTAAAATACTCTCGATGCTTCATTCTATTTAATTTCAGCAAAAGCAGATTTATCTCTTGGGGGAGTGGACCAGAAAACGAGCGAAGACGCCAACATCCTCCTCTCAAGTGGGAGCCTCAAGCACAGAAAGTGGAAGATGAGATGTGGAAATGAAAATAACTGTAAACAAAAAATGAAACTTAGCAGTCTATTTTCACTCTGCTCAATGAAAAAAGAGGGAGGAGGACACCTAGTAAATCATTAAAAGCTGCGTTTGCTTTTCTGAG
Organism: Picathartes gymnocephalus; assembly: GCA_013390045.1. Lineage (NCBI taxonomy): Eukaryota > Metazoa > Chordata > Aves > Passeriformes > Picathartidae > Picathartes > Picathartes gymnocephalus. The sequence goes on from WEKY01023187.1 coordinate 13,573, forward strand.
TTGCATGTTGAACTGCAATAGCTGCCAGCAGGGTCCTTCTGCAGCCCTTCCCTTAGGACTTCTCTTTAGGTCGTTCACATATCTGTCAGCAGCTTCCTTGCCTGATGAGAATTTTTTTTAGTTCAGTGGAGCATAATGACAACATTTTGCCCCTGAGGAGACAGTGTGTCTGCCTATGGAACCAACAAAAGTCTCCTAGCTTTTGTCACAGTGTAGGGTCTGCAGGTTGGGACTGATCCATGCTCGTAGTAGGCACACGTGATGGTAAATTGGTGCAAATGTCATACACACATGTTGTTATATTTCCTTTCAGAAGGGTGTCTTAACTTCCTAACGTCCAAATTCTGGCACGCCTCTGGAGAAGAGATTCTTGTAATGGATGCTGATAAACTGTGTAGCTTCTTGTGCTCAGAAGATCTGTTCCAGAGGCTTCCCTTCCCAGAAAAAAAAGTGTTCTTCATAGCTAATGGACAAGGACAAACACATATACAGGGAGGCGATGGGGGTGCTTGACGAGGAAATATTTTTGTACGAGCAATAAAAAAATGTGAGGTTTTGTCTCAGAGCAGTGAAAAGTTTGTGACATCTAGAAACAGTTATGGTCTTCCCCTAAAATGCTTAGTATTGGTGTTTAAAAACAACTCAAGGAAACACAGTAAGTTTTTGTTCTCATCTTTTAAAAGTTGCAGCTGGAACTTTATTTCCTAATAGGCTCTGTTAGGCCCTGTTGGCTTGTTAGACTCCAGCTGACCACTTACAGCATGCTACAAAGAGACATTTTCCTCAGTGCTGGATTTTTCTTGTAACAGAAGAGAAATGTGAAGAAGTGGGTTAGAAGTGACTGAGTGACTTTACAGAATCTCTTCTAATCACTAATCTTGTCACTAATCTCTTGGTTAGTGAGCAAGCCCTGATAAACTGAAGTGAAGCAGGGGGTGGATCCATATCAGGGCTGAGGTAATACTTGCCTCTTGGGAAGCAGCCCCTCACAAATGGTGTCAAGTGGTTTTACTGGCAGCCTGTGCCCAAAGATGAACAGGGAGATGGGCCAGACCACGTTACTGTACAAGTATTTAATTCCTTAAAATTTTCCTAGCAGAATTCCAGTATTTTGGCAAAAAGACAGATACTCGTATTTTTACTGTCTACCTTCAGACATGTCTTGTGGGATACAGAATTGGAATCAGGGGTCTAGGAATAGTTCTTGCCGCTCTCAGGCTGAAAGTTATTTCAGGTAAAGCAGCAGACTCAGGTGATCAGAGGAGAGGAGGTGGACATTAAAGACAGCCAGGCATTGATGTCTTCTAGTACCTCAGGGAATAAATTAAGCTCATATAGGCTTTTTGCTCTTGTTTACTCTTGGCAACAAGCAGACTGAGTTGAAGCACTCTTGGAGTGTTGATGTTAATCTCCAGGGCTGCTAACTCACTTCCTTGATTTACTTGCTGGGAATTTTTGTCATTTGGGAGGAAGGTAAGTAGGAAAAGAGGGACAGGAAGTGGAGGAGGCGATATGGTATGATTTAGGTGTGGTGCTTTGTGCACAGGTAGATGTTCCGGCCAACTGCTTTAGAAGCAAAGCGTGTTACCTCAACTCGTGATGCAGTGCTGGGAATTACAGCTATTGTACAGCCCTGGAGACGGCCTTACTTCCTGAGTGACTAAGAGACTTTTTGGTGAGACTCAGGAATGATATTTAAAGGGGGCGTACATGTGTACTACAGATTTCACAGCTTGCTTTGCACAGAGAGTTAAGCTTCCTTTAAACAGCAGGCAGACAACTGGGGGCACAGAACTGTAACAGAAGGGAGCAATAATCTACTGTTTAGTGGGGCTTCCACATCTTAGCTGGGTGGAAATCTTGGTGCTTAGAATCTTGCTTTTGCAAAATCCATGGGAGGGAAAGGCCCTGACCATGGGGCACTGTGAGGGAAGTGAGGACTGGACTAGGAGGCACAGTGTGACCAGCCATAAGTGGAGCTGCTCTGTTGGGGGATTTAGTTTTTGTAAAGTAGCCTTTCTCACAGCTCTTCTCGTTTGTTCTTTCCTCTTGCTGTATGACGAGACCAGATGGGTGTTGCTTCAAAGGAGAGTGGGACACCTGGAGAAACCCTTTCGGATCTCACTGGAGTATGTTCCTAATGGGAACAAGAGCGTGGCAGCCGTGGATTCCTTCGCCATGAAGAACTGCAGCTCAGGTAACAGAGTGTTTTATTGCTTCTAGCTCATAGTACTTTGATGCCTTTTTTGGAGAGAAGCATGATTTCTAACT
>WEKY01023194.1:9079-20430 GCA_013390045.1 Picathartes gymnocephalus
ATATATTACACACATATAATTTTTATATATATAAAAATATATATTATACACACACACACACACACACATATATACGTATACATACATATATATATAATTATTTTAATTTCCACAGCAGACAAAGAGAATCCCACACAAAGACTTCATTTTGGATGAGGCTGAAAATCCTGGACCCACAGATTGATGTAAAATTAATACTCTACAAAGCTCTGTCAGGTCACAGCCACATGGAAACACTTTCTCCCTGCAGACTCCATTAAACCCTCATTTTGGGATGATGACACAAAAGCTGACAGCTGCAATAATACAAGAGCCTCAGTGAGTCCAATAAAGTCCCAGGAACATCAAACTCTATTCCCTCAGCTGCACAATCCAGCCCTGACAACAGTAATCCTTCATCGTGATACTTAATTTTTTTCTTGCATGTTGATATCAAAAAAGTAGGAAAAATTCTTAAATCCAATGTGTATTCAACAGTAGAAAATCCTTCAAAGCATTCTGCATTTATAAAAATATTGCTGAAAGGAAAAATTCCCACTATTTCTCTTCTGAAGCACTGGACTAAAAAAAAGAGTTTCCAATTAAATTTGCTTATAAAATCTAAATAGAATCAGAGAATCCCAGAATAGTTTGGGTTGGATGGAACCTTAAGGATCATCCAGCTCCAACCCCTGCCATGGGACACCTCGCACTATCCCAGGCTGCTCCAAACCCCATGCAACCTGGCCTTGGACACTCCCAGGGCTCCAGGGATATCCACAAAGTCGTGTTAAGAAGCTCTGAGTTCCCAACCTCCATTGCCCAAAATATTCCAATTAATTTCAGCAATTCCAGAGGCAAACCCTTGTTTTTCCAGCCTCCAGTCCTACCTCCACATCCTGCACAGTCCGTGGCTGGGCAATGCACAGTTTGTTCAGCAGCTGCAGGATCAGCTCCTCAATGTAGTACAGGGAATCTTCCTTTGCTGACAGGTTGGGGTGAACCTGCTGCTGGACCTGGCCAAAAGAATTCAGAGAATTAGGATTTTTTCACAGAAACCTGTGCCTAAAAACCAATCCCAGCAAAAGCAGGATAACTCTGGGCTGCAGTGCTGCAAATTCACACAATTTTAGTATTTCTCACAAGTTTTCCTATGGAGTTAAGGTGCTAATTCCTATTCCTGCCAAGTTGGCACCTCTGTCGAATTACAAACACTGTGTTTTGCCATAATGGTGGGAAGGAGTATCAAGCCAAGGCAGATTTCTGCCAGCACTGGAATGAAACAATCCCTGTGGGTAATTCTGAATTACTCATGCCCTGAATGAGTAACTGCAGTGACGTTACCAACCCCAAGGAGTGACTGATGCAGTCACTACCTGCAGCAACAGCTCTCCCTACCTGGGTGACTGAGCAGAGGAGACCCACCAGAGAAAAAGCAAGGAAAAGCTGACTCCCACCTCTTCTCAAGGCAAGGCAGGATAATTCCTTTTATTTCACTTCATGGAGATTAATCCCAGCTTTGGTTTCCCAGGCTAAACCAGACCAGACAATCCAGGACAGGCAATCTCAGCATGTGCCCACACCAAAAGGGCTACAATTAACTCATCCTGGGTCAGCAGGGCTGTTTTTCCACTAGAAATCCCCCCACCAAACCACCCCACCTTAAAAAGGAAAAAAAAGCACTCAGGAGTTGGTCTCCACACTCAGTTTTCCCTGGCAGCCTCTCAATCAGGAAAGCACTCACTAGAGCTCAAACTATAGCCAAAAGATTCGTAAGGAATACAATCCAGGGAAATTCCCTCCTCTGCCCATATAAATTCCATGTAAATCACCTTAAAAATGTCGTCTGACGTACTCACATTGGTATTCACAGGACAAATGGGGTGGTAGTTCCTTGGGACAAGACAGAAACATCTTTGGGTTGGATTCTGATGCTCTGAAATACAGGCACAGCCCTCTCCAAAGCCCATGGCGCAGTTCCCAAAAACTAGGGGCCTCTGAGGGTTTCCTCCAAATTAAGGAGAATTCCAGAATGGTTTGGGTCTGAAGGGACTTTAAAGATCATCCTGTTCTCCTCCTGCCATGGGCAGGGACACCTCCCACCATCCCAGGTTGCTCCAAGCCTCATCCAACCTGGCCTTGGACACTTCCAGGGATCCAGGGACAGACACAACTTCTCTGGGAATTCCATTCCAGGGCCTCCCCACCCTCACAGCCAGGAATTCCCAATTCCCAGTATCCCATCTAACCCTGACTTCTGTGAGTTTGCACCCAGCTGCCCAATCTTGTTATAAAGTTCTTTTATAGCCCTATAAATGTAATTTTCCTTTCAGTGCCTCAAACATGAATCTCTGCTTTACACAACTGATTCCCTGCTGACACAGACAGAAAATCCTGAAAGAAAGAAAGAATCCTCAAGAAAACCCAACCTACTCCTTGAAAACTCCTACTTAAGACAGCAGGTTTTCAACAATAGCCAGGGCATTTTGTGTTCTTCCTGAACATGAGAGTTTAATTCACAAAACAATGGAAAACCAGGAAGTGCTGAGTTAAGGTCCCACCACGTGTCTCTCAGAGAGCACCACTCCAGCAAGAGCAGGACCCAGCAAGGAAATCAGATGAAATTCTGTGTCCCTGCAGTGAACCCTTAATGATGCTCCAGAGAACTGACAAGAACAGGATCATGAAGAAGAGGAAAATTAGGAGAAGATGGCAACTCCCATTCCCTGATCAGACTGCAGCCATTCTGCTCCCTCCAGTCACTCCTTTCAGACTTCACTGTGCAAGAAAATGACTTTGTTTGTACCTGACTTCAATTCCCAGGTCTAAACAGCTCATTCCACACTCTCCTAAACTTTCGTGGAAGCACAAGGATGTCTAGCAAGGCTGAGGAGCAGCAGAGGAGCACAGAGCTCTCCTGAAACAGTGACAGGGAATCTTAGCTTCCTATTAGGAACACAAATCATGGAATTCTGGAATGGCCCAGTGAGAGGGACCTTAAACACCACCCTATTCCAGCCCTGCCATGGGCAGGGACACCTTCCACTGTCCCAGGCTGCTCCAAGCCCTGTCCAAACTGGCCTTGGACACTTCCAGGGATCCAGGGGCAGCCACAGCAAATCTGGGAATTCCAGCCCAGGGCCTCACCACCATCCCAGCCAGCAATTCCTTCCCATTATCCCACCCAAATCTCCCCTTTTCCAGCTTGAAGCCATTCCCTGTGTCCTGTCCCTCCATCCCTTGTCCCCAGTCCCTCTCCAGCTCTCCTGGAGTCCCTTTAGACCCTGGCAGGGGCTCTGAGCTCTCCCTGGAGCCTTCTCCTCTCCAGGATGAACAACTCCAACATTCCCGGCCTTTCCTCATAATTGTTCCATCCCCTAAATCATCTCCATGGCTCTGTGTCAGTCCTGGAGTCAATTTTCCTTTGAAAGGAGTAAAACCAACAACAGAGCCCGATACTTCTTGGTAGAGACAGCTCTCCCCACAGGATTTAGAAAATCAGCTGCCACCTGAAATGAGTCAGCCTGCAGCATCCTGAAGGGTCCCAGAGGTGCTTCTGCATTCCCTGGCTTTCAGAGAAGTTATTTTGACATAAATGCTGAGAAGAAAAATCCCATTTCATATCAATACAGTGTTTTTCAGCACAAACCAAAAATACTGTAATAAAAGCTGTGCAGCAGCTGATCGAATTAGATGCCACTGGATCAAGGAGAGAACATTTATTCTGTACAGTATTCCCTAAATCCTGACTGAGGGGACTGGAAAAGCAAGGAGAGACTGAGAAAGCACTCAGTGTATGGAAAAAAGCAGGAGGAATTACTGGGGATGTTTCTCACAGAAGGGACGTTCACTGATCTCTGGTTCACACTGAAATATCTGAGCATAATTATATAAACTGGAACGGAATAAACCCACCAGAGCTACACAGGGCTGAATTTTGTCTGGTAATTGTTTAAGAGTCGAAATTCCCTTTAAAAACCCGTAAGGTGTTGCACTGACCAGCCAGAGCTCTGCTGCAAGAACCTGAGCAGAAGAGATCACAGAAATCAGATTTTTTACCTATTTTATCTCTGAAACAGCAGAATGACTGAAGTCATTAAAGAGAGATTAGGATTAGCAGGACTAATTTTTACAGTGTCATTCACACACGTTTAGTCCAAGCTGTTTCAAGGAATAGAAATTAAATAACAGGTACAAGAGTGGCATTTAAACTTGGCCTTAAGGCCTTTCGGGGGGAAAAAATTTTATTTTATATTGGAATTTCTAAACTGCTCCTTCTCTTGCTCCTCAGCTTTTCCCTACTCTTCCACCCTTCCAATGTGCATTTGATAAAAATCCTCAAAAGCTTCTCCTCAAAATTCCATCTCAGTGAGATATTATTAATCCTCAGAGCAAGGAGTCTGTTCAGAAAAGATGAGGATGAAAATTTTCATGGAAATAAATGGCATTAAAACTAGAAACAAACTGATCCTTTTCCTTTTTTTAACCAATATAATGGCAGGGTTAATTCTGAAGCACAGGAAGTCTGGATCTCAGATTTGGGGAAATCCAGCGTCCAAAAGCAATGATCAAAGGGTTCCACTGGAAATGACAAAATGCAGAGTCAAAACTGCAAGGAACTTCTTTTTAGCCTGTTCTGAGATAAACCAACAGCTTGGCTACAATACCTAAATACATTTTTATTTAATAGATGTATTTTGATGGTGAAAACACATCCAGAAAGCTCCAGTTGTTCCACAGTGAGCACACGGGCAAAACTAGAGATTTTTCATTTAAAAAAACCCCAAGAACAGAAAATTCCCAAATCCATGACGTGCACATGGAGTCTGTAAGCAGCACATTCCACCATAAAAATATGGATTCATATTCCTGGAAGACTTAGCAAAAATATCCCATTTTTCTACTCATATTCAAAACTATATTTTCAGGAAACAGAATTCCAGTATTACCTGAGATTTCAGAACAAGAAATTTCTCATTTAAAAGTCTGTATTTTAATTCCTTCTTATCGTTTCTCTCCTAAAGATAACCCTGACCATGAGAAACATAAAACATCTGCTCCAAAGGCATTTTTAATCCCTCATCTGGATGACGCTCCAGAGGAAGAAGGGAACCAAATGGAGCAACTTAAAGGCTTCTGTTGCTTTTATTCAGTGAAAGGGGACAACACTGATATTCCCAAATTTCAAGCATAATTATTTAGAAAGAACCACAAAGACTTAAATACTTCAAGAGAAATCCCCAATAAAAATGTGCTGTCAACTTTTTTAAAATAACCACACTTATTTCTGATTTTATTTCCAGTACAGCAATTTCTGGCTGGGCCTGTTTTCCTTAAATCAGACTGAAACATGCTGAGAGAGGAACAGCATGAAGCAGTCTCTTAAATAAAAGAGAATCTTTATCTACATACAGCATTTGGTTTTTTTACTGCAAAAAACTTGAAGAATGGTTAGCAAAATAAAATCCCTCAACTGACTGCACAGGGGTATTAAAAAATCATCTTACACTACCACTTTGGTGTAAAAGTAATTTTTTTTCCATCTTTAGCTATTTAAATAATCCTTTCCTACAGTATATTCTAATTGAGGGGAGGGTGAGTTAAAGCTGGAATGATGGGTGGTACAGACAAGATCTGACTCTGAAACAGCATCAAATGCTGTCCTAAAATCTCCCGGGAAGGCTGCTTGGTGCCCATAAGAAAAAAAAAAAAACATTAATAAAGACACAAATACACACAAATTCTTCTTTCTCCAGTTAATTGTTATTTCCTTTTATACAGAGTCAAGGAGAAGCTGAAATGTGGGTTTGTTTACATGTACACAAACTATATATACATCTTAATCTTAAAACCTGGCAGAAAATTAAGTGCTTGGATTTTATCCATCCCCATAAAATGCTTTATTTAAATTGAGATAAACCCTGAGGGAGCCCAGCACAGCCTCTCCCCTGTGAGAGGGGAGGGAAACACCAAAACCAGCGTGGAGGTGGCTGTGGCCTCATCTGAATTAATGCTGACAGCTCCCAGTTCTCCCAAAACTCTTCCCCAAGGAGCTGAGAGCTGCCCTGGGCTCTGAATTCACTCCTGGGCTCCCTCTCCCACTTTAAAATCCCACCCTTCCCAAGGAGAACGGCTCAGTGAGGAAGACTGAATTATTCAAACCTGGAATTTGAATTCCAAATGGTTTGGGCTTGGAAGGGACCTTAAATTCCATCTCATTCCACCCCCTGCCATGGGCAGAGACAAATTCCACTGTCCCAGGCTGCTCTAAGCTCATCCAGCCTGGCCTTGGACACTTCCAGGGATCCAGGGGCAGCCACAGCTTCTCTGGGAATTCTATCCCAGGGCCTCTCCACCCTGACAGGGAATAATTCCTATAATCTGGATGCAGTGAGGACCCTCAGAGGAACTTCTCCATGAACCAGCTGGTCATGGAGATGACATGAAAAAATCAGGGAGAACAGAGGCCATGGATCCAGGAAAGCCACGTTTTCCACATGAGTAACCCTCCGGAACCACTCATGTGAAAGGCTGGCACGGAGGGAATCAGTGAGGTAATTAGAAAAGCAAATAACAGACTCCACAGCTCCTCTGGAAGAGATTAGATAAGGACTGCTCTGCGCAAAGAGAGAGGTGAAAACGCAGGGACAGCAGGAGGAGGTGGACAGGAGACACTGCAGGAGGTGAGGTGGGATGAGAAGATGGAGAAAGCACACACTGGGATTGGGATTGGAGCCCAGTCCTGAGGGGGTGAAGGCACCACAACGAGGTGAATCACGGCAGCCAGCAGCTCTGGTGGTTTTTAATTCCTGTGCCCATTCCCCGAGCCAAGGTAAACACTAATTCCCATTTCCACTTGAACAACACAGGTAGGAAGTGTTCCTTCTGCAGGAGCTGCCAAATGAAATCACAGCGTTCCTGTGAAACACCTGGGAGTTAAAATCCACCTTCACTTCACAGCAGTGGCTGTGAAATTCTCCTGTTACTGTTTGCCAAGCACAGATTCCTGCCAGGAACTTTGTAAAAATGAAAAAAGGCATGAATATAATAGGATTTAAGTGAAAGGACCAGCCTCCTTTGGTTCCAGGCTGATGCATCCATAGAATTCCAGACTGGTTTGGGTTGGAAGGGATCTTAAAACCCATCACATTCCACTACTATCCCAGGCCACTCAAATTCATGTTTGTAGCAACTGCAAGTCTGCCAAGGTCCAGACTTCTGAGGTCAAATAAATATATTTATGAGAAGCTAAATGACCTAAGAGATTTCAAACCTAAATGTAACTATTATTTTAAAACTTCTTAACCAGCAACTTCCCTGTTAGAATTCTAATGCATTAAATAATAATGGATGCTAATGAAATTAGAATGCTTTATATTTTAATAATAATCCATTATAATGAGGCTAGAATACACCAAAAAATTCTAACCCAAGGGGAGCCTGATCCTGCCACGGAAAACATGCATGGAATAAAGTTGGGACATCCCTGCACCTCCTGACCTTAACCCCAACCTTGCAAGCTCACACATCACACAGAGTAACTCCCACGTGTTTTAAAATACAGACGCACTGAACTAATGTAAACTTCAAAAAAAAAGTCGTCAAAATGGTCTTTTATATCTGTCTACGCAACATTTGCTAAGAATAAACCCTTTAGTCATGCTCTAGAAATCTGATGAGTGGTCCAGAGCAATGGTGGAATTGTTTTAGAAAATGCAAATAGTGCCCAGTGCCAGGATTATCCCGACATGTGGTGCCTGCAGAGCCCTGGGGATTAACTGTTTGACAGGCTCTGTTTGTGGATCATGGAGAAAACCCAAAACAAGAATCCCTGGGAGATGCTCCTGAACTTAGTTCAGAAAAATCAAAGAGCAAAGCAACTGAACACACAGCTCGTGTTTACACAAATACATTTTTAATTTGCCAGTGAATTTGCAAGAACACACGCAAATACTAATTGTGGAATTCTGGAATGGTTTGGGCTGGAAGGGACCTTAAATCCCATCCAGTCTCACCCCCTGCCATGGGCAGGGACACCTCCCACCATCCCAGGTTGCTCCAAGCCCTGTCCAGCCTGGTCTTGAACACTTCCAGGGATCAAGGGGCAGCCACAGCTTCTCTGGGAATTCTATCCCAGGGCCTCTCCACCCTCCCAGCCAGGAATTCACAATTCCCAGTATCCCATCTAACCCTGTCCTCTGGCAGTGGGAAGCCACTCCCTGTGTCCTGGCACTCCAGGCCCTTGTAAAACATCAGCTCAGGACACACAAGGATATTTTAAGGTGAATAAATCCGTATCTACAAATCCAACAACACATTCTTCACTATTTTCAAAAATACACACTAATTCTGTGGGGCTATCTGGTTTATTTTAAAAACCTATTCCAAATGCCTGGAATAGAAGTTTATTCCAGGTAGCAATGGAAGGTATTTGGCATTAATGAAATTTTCAACTACAACTGCAAAAAAACCTTCTGGGCTAAACAAACGAAATGGGGATAAAAGCATCATACAGTCAGCCTAGGACATCTTTTATGCAATGCACATCCAGGATATTAAAACTGGGATCTCCAATGGGCTGGAGGGAGTGACACACTCAGCTGCTGCCTCTGAAATTCCCACAGGACTGGGATCCCACTCTCAACCCGCAAAATAATTCCCACAGGACTGGGATCCCACTCTCAACCCGCAAAATAATTCATACAGGACTGGGATCCCACTCTCAACCTGCAAAATAATTCACACAGGACTGGGATCCCACTCTCAACCCGCAAAATAATTCCCACAGGACTGGGATCCCACTCTCAACCCGCAAAATAATTCATACAGGACTGGAATCCCACTCTCAACCTGCAAAATAATTCATACAGGACTGGGATCCCACTCTCAACCTGCCAAATAATTCCCACAGGACTGGGATCTCACTCTCAACCTGCAAAATAATCCACACAGGACGGGAATCCCACCCTCAATCTGCAAAACAATTCACCTTTGGGGAGTTCCATCTGGAATTCATCAAGGACAAGCTCTGGCACTGGATCTGTGCTAGGAAAGGTGGTCCCAAAACCAAAATGCAGCTTTAGAAAAGCGTTTCACCGTTTGACATCTCCCCCAACAACGGCCAAACAAACCCAAACACGTGGAGAAATCAAAAACGGGGAGAGCAAAACCCTCCAGCACCACAGGGAAAATCCCACTCCCAAGGAAAGCCCCCAACAACAACATTCCCCAAACACTCCTGGCACTGCCAGGGTCACATCCCACAGATCCAAACCCACCCTCTGTGATTCCTGCTGGAACAGCTGCCTGAGCCCTCCCAGAATTATTAAAAGAGAAATACTGATTGCTAAATAACTAAAAATCAGCTCCCAGGTTAAAAGCCTTTATCAGGCTCTGTCTGAGGTGATTTACCTGCTCCAAACAAGTCACTAAACCTCAGCGACCACACCAAAATACTGTTTTCTTCTGATTCATTTACTTTGAAATGAATCAGAAGAAAACTACCCTCACTCTCTGCTTAGATTTCCAGCACAGCAGCAGAAGAAAAGAAAAGTGTTTTAGAGCAAGGATGTGCTTGTCCATCTCCCAGCTGGAAGAGAGGTAATACGTGAAACTGCTTTCAATTTTCCAACTTGCAAGATTCCCAGGTGCCAGTGCTAAGGAATGTGGGCATATAAATATATAAAATCTGGTTTCAAGATATTTTACCATTCAGCTTTTGGTTTTTCCTAAAAAGACTTCCACTGTAAGGTAAAATCTGGCACCCTCTACTAATCTTAAGGAGTACAAATACAAATAAAATATTGTTCAAACGAGAGAGTCTCATCTTTTTTTATATATATTAAAGTAAGAAATTATGTATTTTAACATTTTTTAAGTGTCCAGTGCAAAGAATTAAAGGCAAGCAGAGTTTAAAAGTGGTTTGACAAAAGAAGTCACCTCAAACTTGCTGAGTGCATAATGAAGAGACCAGAGCTCTTCAAAGCATGTTCTGGACTTAAAATCAAAGCAATAAAGAAATATTCTTTATTGTTAGTGAACTGTACTGCCTCCTTAATTCAGCTCCACATCTTTGTGTATTTTAGAATGAAATGTTTTTCACACTTTATTACGCACAAGGAAAACCAAAACCTTTCCTCTTTTTCTGCTACCAGCTTCTCTCCTTCAAGAAGTGCTCATTAAAGGTTTTCAGGAATGGGAAATAATGTTCAGGACATTAAAAAAACAAGGTTAAAGATAAAAAAAAAAAGGTGTAAAAATTCCAGGTGTTTGACAAAAAAACCCCCCAAACTTTCTTTAAAGTTTTCATCACAAAGCAACCTGCTTGGAAAGATCACATTTCAACTGGCCAACAAGTGGATTTTTAAACCTCTTCAGGACAAAATCACAAACTGTCTGAAAACAGCTGTGGTGATGTTTAATAAATTGGGAAAATAACAGAAAATTTGAGGCTTTCACACTCTGGATTCAATGCCACGTTCTTCAGCTCCCCTAGAAATAATGGAATAGTTATTTCAGATAATCTCCTTCTCATTTTAAGATCTCCAGTGCTTATTTTAAAAAGTATCTTGTAAATATATTAAAAGTGCTTCCCTAGCAGACAATGATACAATTTTGGGTTGACTCACTGATACTGTGTGTTCACACAAGAAATGCACATTACAGCCCGATTGCTTCATGCTCCAGGGTGGGTCCTGCAGACAAGGAACTTTCCCAGGGAGAAAAAACCTGGCTATAAGCAAATCCTCATCTTTACAGCCACTCACTGGCATCACAACTCCGTTTCCTCTGCTTTAGAAAGTCGAAATTCTTGCTTTTTTCACCAGAACCAAATGCACAAATAGAAAGAACTGGTAAGAGCAGCATGAATCCACCAACTTTTGCAGTATTTGTATTCGAGGATGACGAAAATTTTAAATTTTAAGGAAATCTTTTTGCAGCTGGACCTCACGTTTGGGCAGATGCTGGCTGGTGTTAAGGGGCTGCTTTAGGTCAAATTCCAGACAGATCAGGAAAAGAACAGCATGGCATTCTCTAAGACACTCAAAAGCAGCTTCTATGAGGAAGAGATTTTAGAGCAAAGAGCAGAAAACCCAGGATTCTTCAGAGAGGCAATTAGTGGTTTCTATGCCAGCCACAAGACTACTTAGACACCCAAAACAAATGCAAGTGTTTTATTCTATTAAAAAGAAAAAAGTAATGGAGAATCATTATCCCACAGCATCACTACATCTGTTCTTGGAAAAAAAGAGACAAACCACTCACCACTGCCTAAAGTACTTGTAGTACCAGTCCTGCCCAGCACCAGAGATCCAGATCAGCAGATAATTATGATCAGAATTATGGAATAATCCTCAATCTTTGCAAATGAC